>JAUJPP010000003.1:5318113-5677232 GCA_030562195.1 Nipponacmea schrenckii | reverse complement strand
AAAGAACAAATTACGCACTCGTTTTAATGCTCACAGATCAGATATTAAATTAAAAAAAGACAAGCCTGTTTCTAACCATTTCAATCTTGACGACCATTCACTTGACGATCTCACCCTAACCCCAATTGAGCGCATAGAAATCGACTTGCCCGAAGATGAAACTACCAAATTCCGTCAATCTAGAGAAGCCCATTGGATTGAGACATTGAATACAGCAAGACCCATAGGACTTAATATTCACCACAGTGTAGGCATAGCACCCTTTGTAGTTCCATTTAATACAACCAGTAATAAAGCAAGTAAGATAGTTCAAACCCATTATAAGAGTCTTCAAGAGAAATTTCCTCATGTCTATAAACAGAAAATGATAGTGGCATATTCAAAAAATCAGAACTTAAATGACAACCTTGTTCATAGCAAACTAAAAATAATCTGTACTTAACAGGTACTATACTACTCGCCCATCGGGCGAGTTATTTTATTTTTTCTAATTTCAGATCAGAAGAGAAGAAAATCATCCAACAGATCCAGATCGCAATTTCTCAATAAGATATTTGTTCCACCCTAGGCCTGTACATTTGGGAGATTCAATCCCTCCCTTCCCCGAAATCAAAACCGTTCATTGAAAAATTGTAAAATTCAAAATTGACTCAGGTCTAATCAATTCAAATGCTCACACCAAGTTTCATCAAAATCATGTGAAAATTTGAGGTTTTAATGCATCAACACTAAAATTTTGACCATAAAAAAATCGTTAAATTCTAACTTGACTGCCGTCTTAACAATTCCAATGCTTACACCAAGTTTCATCAAAATCCATTGAAAATTGTAGCTTTTATTGCACCCACAATAAAATTTTGATGCAATCTTACTAACTCAAGGGCAATAACTCAAAAACCGTTTATCGAAAAATCTTCAAAATCGAATTTGACCGCCGTCTTATCAATTCCAATGCTCAAACCAAGTTTCATTAAAATCCATTTAAAATTGAAGCTTCTATAGTGTCTACAACAAATGATGACGGACCGACGGACGGACAGGGGCGACAACAATATACGTCCACATATTCATGTGGGCGTATAAAAATATATAAACATAGATAAAAAGAGTTATATTGTTGTACAGTTCGGAGCGTTTCGGCTCTCTAATAATAATTATTATCCCAGTGTTCTTTCTAAAATAAAACATTTCAAAAATAGAAGAAGCCTTGTTATCGGTAAGCTGATCCTTATTTGAATTTGTCGGTAAAACGCGGAATTGGCCGATAGAAGAAGGTCATAGATGGAGCCGTCGGTAAAACCGATTTATTAACCGAAAGATTGAAAACCTTGTGTCTGTTAAGATTTTATCGGTAAACCATTCGTCTACATTAAAGTGATTTTCACTAAACTTGTCCGTAAAACGCGGAATCGGTCGATAATAGACGGTCATATATGGGGAATGGAGCCTTCGGTAAAACCGACTGGCTGACCGAAAGAGTGGAAACCTTGTGTCAGTTATGATGTTATCGGAAAACTGTTCGTCTGCATAAAAAGTGATTTTTACTGAACTTGTCGGTAAAGCGCAGAATAGGTCGAAAAAGGCTATATAAAACATATGGTTTTCCGACGAAAATTGATAATTTTGACCGGTGGAAACGACTTTCAAAATCACGTCAGATGTATTCTCCGGGTTCCCTAGTTTGTAAAATTTTCCGGGGGAGAACCCCCGAAACACCCCACCATGTCAGTATAACGCACAATAGGTCGAAAAAGGAAATAGAAAGCATAAGTTTCCCGATGAAAATTGATAATTTGAACCAGTGGAAAACACTTCCAAAATCGCGTCAGATGCATTCTTCGGGTTTCCCAGTATGTAAAAGGGGGAAGGACCCCCGAAATCACCGCCACTGCAAGGGCCAAATACGAAGGCCTTTGGCCTGCAGGTCTTCCTTGGAAAAATCACCTTTCGGCCCCCCCCCTCTCAGGCATATTCTAGATACACCCCTGATTGATATGGTTTTCAAAGGTTTAGGATTTGCTTTAACGATGGATTTCGTTCGTGTATAATGTTTATACTTAATAGTGCGAGTAAGTTATTTTTGCCCTCGGAAGAACATAGACGTTACACGTGTTCGTCGGTAAAACTTAGACGTTACACCCCTCCCAGTCAAAATGTTCACGCTACGCCCCTGGATGCGATTTATAATTGCGATAGGATCTAAGTTTGTTGCCGTTCGGATTATTGTTTGTCATTCTACAGATCTTCCTAGTATACAAATTACATTTAATAATATTCATAGATACAATATCATCTTGATTACTAAGAACATTTAATTTCTCTCCTAGTTTAAATACCCTATGGTCCCATGACGTCTTGCGTCTGACAGCCCATCTAGTACTTTTAGAGAAAAAGATGAAAGAGCATTAATCATAAGACTTTTAGCATATGAAATTCAGTAAGAATTCAGAAAAACTGAAAACTTATCAAAATACGATATATGGGAGTAATGGGGGTAACTTAATTAATTTCCCAATAAAATTACAAAACAAAACTTAAATGTTAAAGATCTAGTCGGTAGCATTAAACCAGGTATAAACATATAAGTCCTCAAATGACGCTCACTTCCACGTGTCGCACGTGCGAACACATAAATGTTACTCATTTTTTCAGAAATAACAAGAATGGAAAAGTATTTGCGATGAATGACCTAATTTCTTGCGGAGACCAGAATATCATATACCTAATTTCTTGTAAAAGATGCCATGTACAATATGTTGGCGAGACTCAAAACGCGTTGCGAACCCGTTTTAATGGCCATCGCTATGATATAGTGCATGGCAAGGATAGACCGATTGCGCATCATTTCAACCTTCCCGATCATTCCATTGATGACCTTCTCTTTATGCCAATAGAAGCAGTTTCTACATCACCTACTATCAAACCTAAGCTTAGACGTCTACAGCGCGAAAGTTACTGGATTGACCAACTACAGACTGTGACACCAAATGGACTTAATATTCAGCACGACAACCAAATAATTCCTTTTGAAACTACATTTAATTCTACAGCGACCAAAGCCTCCATAATAGTCAAACGCCATTACTCTGAACTCCAAAACAAATTTCCTCATGTATACACAAAACGTCTGATTGTAGCGTACAAAAGAAATCAAAATTTGAGCAATTTTCTCGTCCACGGTACACTTGAACCATGCCTATGTACCTTAGATCTTTTTTAAAACACTTTTTTTTGGTGATATCAATATATATTTATGATATCAATATATTAATCAATTTTTAAGTTAGATTTCAGGAAATTCTTATTTTAGGACTGGTGCCATTCATACCAAATACTTCATATCGGAGTATCTGTTTATGTGTATGTGTGTGTGTGCTTGTGCGTGCTTGTGTCTTTTTAACTAAAATTACTAATAATTAATGCTCGCACAAACATTATACATTAAAATAGTAGCTTTTATTGTGTACAACAAATATAAAGGCAGGGGCAATAACTCAAAAACCGTTCATCGAAAAATCATCAAAATCGAACTTGACCGTTGTCTTATCAATTCTAATGCTCACATCAAGTTTTATTCGAATAAATTAAAAATTGTAGCTTCTATTGTGTCTACAACAAATGTTGACAGATGGACCGACAGACTGACGGACCGACGACAATATACGTTCACATATTCATGTGGGCTTATAAAAAGGTATTAACAAAGTACTATATATTGAGAACACGTCTATCTCAATAAGAAATTTTGAATATTTGATTTTATGAAATGTTTAAAGAGTGCTTTTATTATCTGTTCATAACACCTGTCAATCATTCTTAACACTATAATTCTGAAATGTTAAAATTTTTTTTTAGACTTTTTCAAATTTCTACAATATTTCAATTGGTGTTTAACCATCCATGTCACATATCGTTGAAATGTGAAACAGGGCTGCAAGCTGATTATAACATCCATATTGATGTGGGATAAATTTATTGTAATTTAAGAAATTTAGCTTGAAATATTACATAATCAGATTAATCCTTTCTGATGCCCACTGGAGAGGTGTGAAAAGTTCACACCAAGTTTATGTTTTATAAAATCTGTCAATCATCATTAAGGTTTTATCTTTCTAAATAAAATCATAAAATTTACATTTTGATGATTTGAATTTTTATAGTAAACCACCCATGTCGCATATCGTTCGAAAGGGAAAACGTGTACATTCTCTCTCTGAAAACCAAATTTTTCTGGGATAAATACATTTTGAGGACTGGAGTAAAAAAGTCCACACTTTCTTTCTTCAAAATACATTCATTCTTTATTGTCATATATCAGAATCACAAGCCAATCGAAAAATTTATAGAATTCAAATAGTATGGTATGGTCGTCTAAAGTTTCAAAATTATCAAATAATAGGCTATTATTCCGGAAGTTGATATTTCACCCAATATCAGCATATCTGTAGATAGCATAAGTCATTGTGTACGAAAAATGTCAAGGTCATTGAAGGTCGGGGTCACGAGATCTATCCGACGGCTCATGTATCACTTCCGGTTAGGATATTTTCTTCTACATGGATTGTAATAATGTACAATAAACAAAATATATCGATTTTGTCAACATTTTTAATTTACATCGGAAGTGAGAGCACTATGAGTGGTTTTGAAAAACCGTAAGTCCTCACACCAAAACATTCCAAAACTTTTAATTTATCAACTTCGTATTACAATTAACAAAATAAAGAAAATTTGAACTAAATCGGCCAATAAAAAAACTCAACAGACTTGATGCAAAATATTTGCACATTATGCAACAGCTCACTTCCGGGTAACCAAATATTTCATGTTAGACATTCTTTTTTGATTCCGACCCATTTCAAGATCTGTTGTCAAAACAGATATATTCTATCATTTTCAGTTTGAGTTAGCAAGCTTCCAAAAAAAGAAAAAATCAATACGAAAACAAAGCATGGAAATCGACAAATCGATTGCCACGCAATCAATACTTCTTTTCAAGCTGTGTTCGCCGTTCGTTATCGTTATTGAATATTTTACATCCGATCGGCAATCTAATCGAGGATATCCTGGAAGTTTGGTTAGAGATTTTTGAATGTCTCCGGAATAGAAATAAGTTGGGGTGGATGTTAATTAAAGAAATTTTTTGAGGGGCGGATGGAGCAAGTAAGTAGTAATAGAATATATAGATATCCGGAAGCTCAGAGCGTTTACCCTTGAGTTATAACAAACAAGTTTTATAAAAACCTGTAAAGAATTGTGCCTTGTAAAATGCTTACCAGCTAAAATTTTGATGCGTTTTCAAAATCAAGGGCAATAACTGATACTAAATATATTCCAATTTTTCAGATTTTTAATAGGGTTCATCCTTAGTCATGCAAAGATTCATCAAAATCCTTAAAGAATTGTGCAACACATCAAACGCATTTTTTAAGGTATTAAATATATTTCGATATTTTTTATTTTTCAATTGGGTTTCTATGGGTAATTTCAGCAAGTTTCATCAAAATCGGCCAAGAATTGTGCCATCTAGAGTGCTAGAGAACCAAAAATCGAAGAAAGAACATGGGCAATAATTCATATTAAATATATTTTGATATTTTTAATTTTCAAGAACAAGGGCAATAACTCATACTCAATATTTTTCGAATCGCTAATGTTTAAGAGAGTTTGTCTTTGAGTTTTAACACTCTCACACCAAGTTTTATCAAAATCCATCAAAAAATGCAGATTGTAGAGTGTTTACAAGCTATTCAAAACAAGGGCAATAATCATACTAAATGTTTTCCGAATTCGCTGATTTTCAATAGGGTTCATCCTTGCGTGTTCACTCTAGTCCACTTATGGACTCTGTAGCGAAACCCCTTACGTCTACGATTTTGACTAATAAATATCATATCAAGTTTCATAAAAAATCCGTCAAGAATTCCGACTTCTAGAGTGCTTTCGAGCAATTGTGGACGGATAGACGGGCGGACATGGATGACGACAATATACTTAATTACGAATCTCATTCGATATTTACGAATCTATAGACCGATTATTAGACCCATGTAGCCAACCATAAAGCCTCACATCTTGGCACATTGCCAGTGCCCACTACTCACCTGTAAGTCTGAAACAAAAATAATACGATTTCCTCACTCCGTGATTACGAATTTTAATCGTCACCCTATAATTAAGAAACTTAATCCTCATTCGATATTTACAAATCTATAGACATATACCGATTACAAGACCACGGTGGCCAACCATAAAGCCCCACGTCTTGGTTGTGCCCACTACTCACCTGTAAGTCTCTTCTTTGAATAAGGAAATATTAAGCTAGCTTCAGATAATGCGCAGTTATAATAAAATAGTGGGAAAACCTTTTGTTTTTTTTTCGAGAAAACATTACCTGTAAGTTTTTTCTTTCGATAAGGAAATATTAAGATAGCTTCAAACGATGCGCAGTTATAATACAATGCGCAGGGTAAATAAATTAGTGGGAATACCGTTTTGTTTTCGAGAAAACATTGCCCACTTTCTCCAAGAATAGATCGCTCGTGTTTCACACTTTTTGCACTGAATTATATTGCACAACATTTTAGGTTAGAAATATTTGTTTACACAATAGTGCACATATACAGTTACTGGTTTTCTAACTTATTAGGCAATGTGTCTTAAAGTTATTGTTTTTAAAGGGATAATAGGTCTTAGAATAAACATAAAATTTGAAACTTACTTGGCCAATAATGGCTCTATTTATCAGTACATATGCTGCTATTAATAACATAAACAAATAATTAAATATATATCCAAAAAACTAATTATCTATAAAGATACATTTAATGGTGTCTTCCCGGGAAGTCACCGCTAGAAAATTTCTAATTTCCGGGAAGTCACCGGTTTTTTTTTCTTTGATATTTTAAAGTTATGCCGCCGAGAGATTAAAGGTCTTAAGAGCTCATTAACAGTGACATAAATTCATGAAAATCGTTCACTAATTTATATTAACATGACTAATTATCGGTGTCACTCACTATTTAGCATCTTGGATTCAATTGTTCCAGATGCGAAGCTCTTCCAATGGTGCCCAGTGATATGGTAGAGGGGGTTTTCATGAATACCATGGCTAAACGACCCCAAATTGGTGGAGCTTGCCGACTACATGACCAGTCAATGGTTGGAGGGCGCGCATGCATTTAATGAATGGAACCATTACAGCTCAGATTCACCTATAGGACTAATAACAATTTAGAAGGTTGGTATAGTCGTGTACAGAAACTGATTGGTAAGCACACCCCAACATATTTTAAATAATTAAGTTCTTGAAGGCGGAACAGTATGTTATTGAGATACGGATGGTTCAGTATGCTGTCGGCCATCAACAACCTCTCAAAAAAGAAGGTACAAGACTCTGGAAGCTAGACTAATTCAAAGCAGACAGCGATACGTGAATAACGCAGTAACTATTTACGAGTTTGCGGATCTGTTTCGTTTTTACTGAAACTGAAATAAATAAAATAAATAATTAAAATATCTTGATTAATTGGCTATAACCCGATTAGATCAACTTATGTGTACTATGATAACACCCAGTAAGCCTATTGTTCTCAAAATCCATTTTTTGACAAAATTCCCGTGAAGTCACCATTTTTTATATCTGCATGAGTAGTTTTGACCCAAGCGGTGACTTCCTGGGAATGAACCCATTTAATTACTGAATGATAGATTGCCAGGCAAGGTAACATACGCCCATACATCAGCATTGTTAAATCATTGTTAAATTCCTTTGATCGATAGCATCTATATATCTAAACATTTGAAGCGATTTGCGATTTTATTAAATCATGGGCAATAACTTGCAAACCGTTCACCGAAAAATCGCAATATTCGAACATGACCGGCGTCTTATCAACTCAAATGCGCACACCAAGTCTCATCAAAATCCATTGAAAATTGCAGCTTCTATAGCACCCAAAACAAAAGTCAGATTCATATCATTCATTCATTATCAAAACGTACACTATAATCATAATAGAAGTCTTCATCAGAGCTAGATTCAGAACTATTTTCACTCTTAACTTTGTCACATTTAGAACGAGTTTTGACCTTGCGAGGTTTTGAATTTTCCAAAGATTCCATTTCCAAAGAGAGTTGTCTACATGGAAGCAAGAGATTCCGATGTAAGGTACTATCTCTACCTGAAATATCTTCTTTACGAACGGTATATACAGGAACATCATTGGATTTTGATTTAATTATGTAGACACCAGATTCCCAGACACCGTTTTCCTCTTATATTGACATTTTTAAATAATACTCGATCATCAATATCTAATCTTGCAGCAAAAGCATGTTGATCATAATATCTTTTGTTCTTTTCTGAAGACTTGAAAACTTGATTGAGTGCAGTTTCATAAGCATATTTCAATTTTTCTCTGAGGTCAGATACATATTGGCTGGTAGATGTTTTGGATCTATGTATATCAGGATCAATGCCAAATGCTATGCCAATAGGTTATCTAGCATGGCGACCAAACATAAGGTAGTAGGGACTTTTACCAGTAGTTTCATTGACAGTGCAATGGGGAACCAAACTCAAATTATCTTTAGGACCGCAATAGTCGCCACGCCCCCTACATCCAGGAAAGAAAGCGTTGGTTAAAGGCTTAATGTACTTACACCAATCCTGCTTTTGACTGTTATGGAGCATTCCTAGCATGCCTTAGAGAGTTCTATTGTAAAGTTCAACATGATTTCCCTGTGGATGGTATGATGTTGTTCTTGATTTTTTATGGCACCAAGTTTGCAAAGTTCAGAAATAATTCTTGGCTAAAAGTCTTTACCTTGATCGGAGTGTTATCGATCTGGCAAACCAAAGTGTCCCAAAAAGCATCAGCAACAATTTTAGCTGTTTAGTTTTTTGTAGGGATGGCAATAGCATACTTGGTAAAGTGATCAGTCATGACATGATTTTTCCCTTGTTGTCAGGCTCAATAGATAAGAAATCCATACATACCAATTGTAATTGATATAATGGATTCCGTTTCAGCATTTTCTCCAGAGGCTTTTCTGCGTATACACATTCTTTACACTTCTTATCAATGGATGCTGACATGTAAGACCAAAAGAAGCGTTGTCTTGCCAACCGTAAAGTAGATTGTACACCAGAATGGCAGAGATCTTCATGGATACCAGCTAAAGCTTGGTTTCAATGACTATGTAGAACCACCAATTGTTGAAAGGTTACTCCTTTAGCACCAGTTACCATTCTATAAAGAACACCATCAATCAACCCGAATTTATCTCATTCACGGTAAAGTATCTTTAATTCTGGGTTTGCATTGGTAATCTGTTTTCTGGTCGGTTTAGTCTCTGATTTTATTAGTTTATTATAAGTTTTTGATTAAACAAATGTCAGGATCATTGTTTTGGAATTCATTCCATTCATGATCTGTAAAACCAGAAGTTACAGACAATTGATGAGTCATATCAGGTTTTTCCAGGGTATCTGGAACAGCAGTGCCTTTACCAGGCAGAGATTCAATGGTTGGCTGATGGAAACTTGAAACTGTACTTCTAGTGGCAGATGTTCTATGATTAGTCCTAGTCATATGAATATTTACAGGATTCTTCATTGGCTTTCTTGTAAGAATTCAATTACTGTTGATGACTGCATTACTTGTTTGACTAGGTAAGGAATGATCGAATTGTGATATTCTTGATTTAAGCCAATCAATACCCTCAAAAATATTCTTATATGCACGATCACTCTGAGGTTGGTCTTGTGGTCTTCCGCTCAGACCATCAACATCATTATGATTTAGACCACGTCTGTATTTGATGTCAAAGTCGTATACGGATAATGAATTTAGCCACCTAAATCCGGTTACATCTAATTTGGCAGATGACAGGATATAAGTCAATGGGTTGTTGTCTGTTACAACAGTAAATTTTCCTACATATAATACGTAGAAATTGTCAGTGACTGCCCACTTGAGGGTGAGGAATTCCTTCTTATGAGCAAGGTAGTTGTATTCGCTTTTTGACAATCCCCGATTGGCATAGGCGATGACTCGTAGCTGTCCTTGTTGAACCTGATATAAACAAGCACCCAATCCAGTGTTACTGGCATCAGTATGTAAGAGGAAGGAAGAGGATAAATCACCAAACCCAAGGACAGGAGCTGTAGTCAATTTATTGATGATAGTTTCAAATGCTTCTTGACATGATGAATTCCATTGGCTTTCAATCGATGAATTCATACTAAGCACGGTTCTACCTTTGCGCATATTACGACTTTGAAGTTTCTTCACGGTCTTTGGAGGCAAATATCCAGCAGTAATATTGTTCAAAGGCTTGGTAATGTTGGCATAATTATCTACAAATCGACGGAAATAACCTGTAAATCCCAGGAAACATTTTAAGTCTCTGTGAGTGTTCGGTACTGGCCAGGTGGTTAATGCTGAAAATTTATCTGGGTCTGGAGTGATACTATTTTCAGATACAATGTGTCCAAGATGTTTCACTGACTTTTGGAAAAAAGTACATTATTTGGGATCTAGTTTCAACCCAAAAGCACGAAGACGTTCTAATGTTTTAAACAAACGTTCTTCAACAGTTTGAATATCTGGACCATGAACGATAATGTCATCCAAATAAACTAAAAGTTCACGCATGTTCATAACTCCAACACATTTCTGCATCGAAGTCAAGTCAATGGACTATTTGTCAAACCCTGACTCATTCTCTGGAAATTGAATAATCCGAAAGGGCACACAGATGCAGTGATTTCTTTCGAGTCTTCGGCCATGGTAATTTGGTGGAAGCCCATTTTGAGATCCATAGTGACAAACCATGACCAGCCATGTAGGGCTGTGAAAATATCAGCGATTTTAGGAATAGGACAGGCATCGCGGATAGTTCTAAGATTGATCTTGCGATAGTCCACACACAGTCTAAGCTTATTGTTCCCTTTTCCTAACTAACACAATGGGATTAACATACGGACTGTTTGAAGGTTTGATGATATCTGCATCTAAACGTGCATCCTCAAAATCTTTCGTCGGTATAGGCCTGTCGGTATAGGCCTAGGCCTTTCTTTGATTACTGGTCTAGGTTTGAGTTTTATGCAATGTTCTACCGCATCAAATTCATGTTGGCAAAATACATCAGAAAACTGATGGAGTCTTTTAGATATTTTATCTTTATCTGCTATAGGTAATTCAGGACCAAAGTCAAACTTTATTTTAGAAGATTTTCGGTCTCCTGATTCCACAAAGTTTTTGTTATTGTCTGTTGCACTAGCATTGCTTACAAAAATATTTATGTTTTCCTTCATTTCGTCTAAAGATGTCACAGTGTCAATAAGATATAAACCTGCCTTCACATCCTTTGGATGAAGTTTAATATCTGTATTACTGATATTTTGTATGAGAATTTTTTCTCTTTGGATATGTCTAGAGTGTCGAGTTGAAGGAACTCAAGTGTTTATAACACGAAATTTTTCAGAAGGATTTTCTTCTTGAACCATCACAACATTTCGGTTTATTTGAGAATTATAACGACAAAATCCTTTGAGTTCATGGAACTGACCTTTTGAAAGTCTAATGTCAGCCTTCTTTAAGATTTTTAAGTTTGCAGCTTTCTCATAAGTGTTATCTGTGTTTCCATAAGCATACGCAACTACTGGTTTAAGATGACCCAGGAAATTGCGTCAAAATTTTTTCTGACAAAGTTCTCGAAATAATCTAAAGGTATTGTGTTAGTACCAATTATGACAAGAACTTCATGTGTGTAGGGTGTTTCGGGACATACTAAGGCGTAAGTTGACATAATTGAATCAACACCAACCATTTCTGCTGGTAACCCTATATCTATTTGGATGAAGCCATCAAGAGAAACTTTATGCCCACCAGCACCTTCTACTGCAAAAGTTGAGTCATTTATAGGCTGTAAAGACACACTAGCACCTAAACACTTAAATGTTTATTATAAAATTCTCGAGTTATTGTTGTTACTTAAAAACCACTATCAAGCAATGTTTTGACACCATTAGGGACCCTTCGGTTTCACATGCTGGCACCACTAAGCTTTCAAAAATATCTACATTGTCTTTTTGCTCTGAATGAATAAAAGCTATAGCCTTTTTTGAAGTTAAATCTTTTCTATACTTAAATAAGTTCTGTACAGTTATCTGGATACAACTGTTATCTCTATCTTTATTAGGAGTTATGGAATAATTCGCAGCGTTTGGGACATTACCAAAAAGAGTTATCTCAGTTTGTGGTGCCAATTCCACAAAATGATTTGAAATTAGTTTCTGCGGAACAAAAGAGTCATTACTGGAACTTGTTAAAGGTTATTCGATCCGAGTACGTTCCTCTACTGGGACCGTTTTGAGTTCAACCGTTGAAATACCAAATTTGGGTTTTAAGGATTGTTACAGGTTCATTTGATGTTATCAAATTCACCACAATTATAACAGTATACAATTCCTAAAAGGTTTACTGCCTCCTGGAGACCCAAAATATTAAAGTTTTAGACCTAGTCGAAGAGTTGGTATTCCTTTAAGGTCAAAAAGTATACCCAGAGATAACCATTTCGGACGATCAATAGTTTTCTGAAAGGTAGTCCTTATTCCTGTATGTCAATCCACTACGTGTTGTGCACTTCGACATTGTGAATGGTAGAATTTGAAAGTAAATGGATTTTCAACGACTCCTACTAGAAACTCGATGTATATAAGTCATAAGAAAATGTTAATACTATATAGTACCTTGTCTTAATATAAGAAAGGTTTGTTAAAGTAAACTGTGGTCTTTTGAATCGCCACTCGACCTAAGAAATGATTACCTACCTCTTGTATACGTATCAAGGTTGTCTTCCCCTCTAAACCTATCATGAAGATTTGGATTGTTTTTGAAGGCATCCTGTCAAAAAGATAAATAAATAAATGTGTGTGTGTCCTAATGCTCGGGTCTAGAACCTGAATAGTACAGTTGTGATATGCCTAGGCCCAGCTTATATCCGAATTCTGTAAATTACCATGCTAAAATAAATAAGAAAAGTGTAGCTATTGACATTGAAAACCGAAATTCATTTCTGTTCCTCTTCTGGACTAATTCGTCAAATCGACGCCTGTTGAAAACACTGCGATTTTTCTCATTCGACATTTACGAAACTTAATCCTATTTCTATAAATTCGATATTTTCGAATCTTAATCCCCAATATATTATTTACGAAATTTAATCATCATTCTATCATTTACGAATCTTAATCATCATTCTGTAATTACTATTCACCTGTACGACCGTGCTTTGAATACGGAAATATCCGACTGGTTTTTCGGTCTTGTTATCTGATATTGCGCAGTTTTAATGAATTTAGTGGAAAACCCGATTTGATATTCCATTATTTAAACCAAAAAAATGCTATCATTAATTGATTTGCACAGCGCGTGCAAAGGATATTCCTGTTTAATGTATTGATCTCAATGAAGTTATTACTCATGATTTGTTTTTATACGCCAACATTATAATGTGGTCGTATATTGTCGTCACCCCTGTCCGTCCGTCCGTCGGAGTTCGAATTTGGCGATTTTTCGATGAATGGTTTTTGAGTTATTGCACTTGACTTAGTCAAAACGCGTCAAAATTGGCCTGTGAACGCGATAGAGACTACATTTTTCATTGGATTTGAATGAAACTTGCTGTGATCATTTATATTGATGAGATCTTGGACAAATTTGAAATAGGAGATTTTTCGATGAACGGTTTTTGAGTTATTGCACTTGACTTAGTTAAAACCCGTCAAAATTGGCTTGTGAACGCGATAGATATCACAATTTCCATTGGATTTGAATGAAATTTTGAAATTTTGTGTCATAATTTATATTGATGAGATTTTAAACAAGTTTGATAGTGACGATTTTTTGGTGAACGTTATTTGAGTTATTGCCCTTGACTTAGTTAAAACGCGTCAAAACAGACTTGTTCACACCACAGAGACAGTTTTCATCTGATTTGAATGAAATTTGGTGTGATCATTGAAGTTGATGAGATATTGGTCAAGTACAAAATTGGCGATTTTTTGATTCACTGTTTTTGAGTTATTGCACTTGAATTAGTCAAACAGCGTCAAAACGAACTAGTGAACACCGCAGAGACAACAGTTTTCATCTGATTTGAATGAAATTTGGTGTGACCATTGAAGTTGATGAGATCTTGGTCAAGTACAAAATTGACGACTTTTTCATAAACTGTTTTGGAGTTATTGCACATGACATAGTCAAACATTGTGAAATTGGCTTGTGATTGCGATAGACAATACAGTTTTCATCTGATTTGAATGAAATTTGATGTGATCATGTTTAATGGTGAGATCTTGAACAAGTTAAATATTTACTATTTTTCGCTGAACCATATTTGAGTTATTGACCTTATGAACTAGCCGCTGTAAATTAAAGTCAATTTAAATCAGAGCTAAGCAGCTAAGCTGACTAAACTACAGTTTCAGTTAAGTTGGGCCACAATTATCACATCGACTTACAGACCTTATAGTCAGTAATGAAAAGGGTTATAAGATAAAATAAAAAGCTACTATTCAATATAAGACAATAACAACGTGTTAAGGGTTAAAATAATGTTATGTTATGAATTGTGGTGGTAGTTTTAAGTTTACAAACTTTTGATGAGAATTATCAGCGTGGTGGAAATCGGTTTTAAAGGTCTTGAAACAATTCATTAGGTCAAGTCGGCCATGCATGTAAGTTTGTTTTATTTTTAAAATATACCGTTACTAATTTTCGAAAATAAATAGTGGAAAATTTGTTTTGGAGCTCAAAATAGAACCTTTAGATACTTTGGGACACTTGGCAAGAGATATTATGGAATGTAGCAACGAATGGAATTATTTGACAATCAATAGAGTCAGGTGCGTAGCTTAGCTTTGCTGAACTGGTCGGTAAAACGCGGGATCGGTCGGTAATTGACGGAGCCGTCGGTAAAATCGATTGGTTGAAGGAAAAAGTAAAAACCATGTATCGGCAAACTGATTAAATAGTCAACTTAGGCTCTATAAATCTAAATCTATAAAATAATTATCTACTCTGTAAATGTTTGTCGGTAAAACAGGTTCTGATTGTCACAGATTTGTGATGTGATTTACCTCCCCTTTTTGTTTCTCCGTTATTGAAGTCAATAAAGTACAGTTTAACAATTGTTTTGGTTTTTCTCGGTTGCTCAAATTGTGCAATAAAGTCCTATTCCACATTTTGGTAAACTGATTACATAGCCTACTTAGCTTAGGTTCTATATAAATAAATATATGTAAATAGTTCGTCGGTAAAAAAGTTTCAGATATCAAATTGTCTGAGTTTTCTCGGTTGTTCAAATTGTGTAAAAAAGTCCTAATCCACATTTTGGAAAACTTTTAACATAGCCTACTACAAATCTATAGGCCCTATCTATAAAATAATTATCTGCTCTGAAAATAGTTGGTCGGTAAAATAGTTCCATATATTAAATTTTCTGTGTTTTTCTCGGTTGATCAAATTGTGAAATAAAGTCCTATTCCACATTTTGGTAAACTGATTACATAGCCTACTTAGCTTAGGGTCTATATAAATAAATATATGTAAATAGTTGGTCGGTAAAATAGTTTCAGATATCAAATTGTCTGAGTTTTTCTCGGTTGTTCGAATTGTGTAATAAAGTCCTATTCCACATTTTGGTAAACTGATTACATAGCCTACTTAGCTTAGGGTCTATATAAATAAATATATGTAAATAGTTGGTCGGTAAAATAGTTTCAGATATCAAATTGTCTGAGTTTTTCTCGGTTGTTCAAATTGTGTAATAAAGTCCTACTCTCACTCGATTCAATTCATTTGAAAGAAATTTACCTTAAATTAACGGTTACTCTTAATCATTCAAAATGCCCCCCAAGGAGCGCACAAACCGATACAAAATTTCCTTGCCTTGAATGTAATGTTGAAATGAATTTTGATTACAAAAAAAAGCACAATTTAAAATTCCATCAGGATTTACTAAAACAACGCAAAAGTGTTCGGTACAGTGTGGTCGGTGCACCGAAAAATCCTTTTGATGCTGCCGCGGCTGGTAATTCTTCAAAGATACCCACTTCGGAATCGGATTCCTCAAAACATAAAGATGGCGAACCAGAGGTAAAAAATCAAGCCGTGATCGAGGCTGGGGATCAATCCAATACTGGAGATGCAGTATTGTTAATGGGGACTGAAATGCCTGGTAATAATACAAAAACAATACCAGATGATATGAAAAGTGATTTTTCAGTCTGTCATCCCAGTACTTCAGGAATTAAACGCCATGTTCACGAGTCGCCAAGCTTTTCAAACGATTTCCAACAGAAGCGTCAAAAGATTGATGATTTCAAAGAAACAATTATTGCCATGGAATCTTCTTTGCGACATGAGGAAACTATAGGTAGTGCCTCAGTTTCAGATAGCAATCGTGATAGTAGTAAAGAGACGACCCAGACGAAGGGTGGATCAACCATTAGCCCTTTGGCTATTAATGTGGACTGTGAACTAGCTGGCATGCTTGGGGATGTCATTGCATTATTAGAAGAAGGGACTGTACTTCGTGGATCATTTGAAGGCGAAGATTACAGTACACAAGTATTTATGTCGTCAATCGAAGATTTCGCTTCCGAATTAAAAAGGAAATCTCATTTTCTGCTCAGTTCAACAAAAAAAGCTATGTTAAATGAAGCTGAAGATATGTCATCAAATTCTGCCGCTGAAACCATTCAAACGAATTCGTCTGTAGTAAGCAATGACCCTGCTGAGCGAAGTGGAATCAAACTGAATGAAGCACAAAAAAATTTCTTGATATCTAAAGGACCTTTCCAGCCAGTTCTTGAAAATTATCCATGTAATAGTCTTATTACGAAAACCAAGCAGAATTCATTCAGCTCGAAATGGTACGAGACATTTCCCTACTTAGAGTACAGTCCTGCATTTGATCGAGCATATTGTTTTTCTTGTAGCTTGTTTGGTGATAGCACAGGCTCCGCAAATGCTGAAATTAGTTGGTCACACGATGGTGTTAATCGTTGGGATAAGATGAAAAGCCGTGGCAAAAACAAGAAAGGTAAACTTCAGGAACATTTTACCAGCGCGTCGCATAAACTATCAGCCGAGCGATTAGAACATTTTAAGCAGAAAAGAAGTCATGTCGATGTGGCGATTAGTAGTGCGGGAAAAGAACAACTAGCGAAAAACGAACAAGAGCGTCTTCAGAACAGAAAAGTCATAAACTTGCTTTTTGATTGTTGTCGGTACCTATCGAGACAAGCTCTGGCGTTTCGGGGTAGCGATGATGATGCCAATGGAAACTTCAAACAACTCATCATCCTTTTTTCACGTTGGGTTCCATTTTTCAGAAACTGGATGGCAACTGATCGTTCCCGCCAACGCCGTGTATTATACTTAAGCCCCCAATCACAAAATGAGTTTATTGCCATCTTGGGCAATGAAACTCGCAAAATTTTAAAAGAACAAATCGTTTCTTCTGGTGTCTTTGCAGTAATGGCAGATACGACCCCGGTTTTAGTCACTTGGATCAAATTTCCCTTATAATTCGTTACGTTAATGAGCAGTTTCAAGTTCAAGAACGACTTTTAAAGATATCTGAAATCAACCACAAAACTGGCGACGGTTTTGCTGAAAAAGTTATCAAGATGCTGAATAATTTACAGATTCCTCTGAAAGGCGTACGCTTCCAATGCTACGATACTACTGCTTCTATGTCTGGGGCATACAATGGAGCGCAAGCTAAGTTTAGCGAACGTATAGGGCGTACAATTCCCTACATTACGTGCATGGGCCATAAGACTAATCTCTGCGTCGAGCATTCCTGTAAGGCATCGTTGATGATAGAAGAGTTCTTTACCACACTCCAAGAATTATATAACTTTCTGACGAAGAGCACAAGTCGTTTTGGTAAATTGAAGCAGCGAATCGAATCTTTACAAGAAGGTCTGGTAATGAAGAATCTCTCGAAAACACGATGAATTGGAAGGGCTGAGTCTATTAAGGCAGTATGGGTCAGCTACGAAATTTGAGTTGACATCTTGGATGACATAAAAAAATTCGGAGAACTGCTTCTAATCTATTGGACAGGATCATGTCATTTGAATTTTATTTGAGCATACTGTTCATGAAGAACATAATGTATAAAACTAAAATCGTGGTTTTAGAGGTTCAAGAAATTAATCAAGATATCCTTGCTAGTCTTGATGTTATGCGCCAGGTAAGAGAAGCAATGCTTCGTATTCGCGAGGATAATCTTGGACTAGACGGTATAGTTACGGCAGCTGCAGAAAAATGCAAGTCATTTGGCATTGATGCTGAATACGAATTTTCAAAAAAGCATCGTCGACGAAGACCGCCTTTTCGCATTGACGAGAACGCAGAAAATGCTAACGTACCATTATTTAAACAGCACTACAGGCAAGAGATATTCAAAGTACTGGATCGTCTTTTTTTTAGATATAAACGATATCAATGAATATTTGTCGAGCATTGTAGATCCCGTGACCGTTTTACTTCCACAAAAAATACTTAAGTGCACCAAACAACAAGTCAAAAAATTGTGTACTACGTTTCCAAATGACTTGAAAGATTCCGATGCATTGTTGGCAGACATCGAAATGATGGGAAATGACATCGTTAACAGTGGTGCTAAGAATTTGCAGGATTCCGCCAAGTGTCTCATCGGGAAGCAGCGGTTTTACCCAAGCCTTTCTAAAGCTTACCAATTAGCGTTGACCATTCCTGTATCTGTTGCGAGCAATGAACGATCTTTCAGCAAGTTAAGACTGGTAAAAAACTATTTAAGGTCGACAATGAAAGAAGATCGTCTTGACGACTTGATGATTTTATCCAGTGCAAATGATATTTTGGACTGCCTCGACCTGGATAAACTGGCCGACTCTTGGTCCATTTGCAAGACTAGAAAAGTTAAAATATAACGACTACTACTACTATCACTAAATTCATAGTGGTGCGTGTACATATATCGTGAAACAACGATGTATAAAAACATTTAAACACGATGCTTTAGAGGATTTCGTATGTAGCTATATTTAGCTCAAAAGCTGAAGGGGCGTTCGTCAGTAAATTTTACAGGTTACACCCCCCTAGTCAGAATGGTCACGCTACGGCCCTGGATAGAGTTGTATATTACGTCAAGAGTATGAAACGGTTTGGTTTATCTATAGATCTATCATAATAGACCTACTCACCTGTACTCTTAAGTCTTGCTATTTGATGAATGCACAGTTTTATATTCAGTGGATAGCCCGATTTGATATTCCATTTACTTCAACAACTATAGAAACCTGCATATATTAAATGATAGAGCCCAGCTTGTAAAGTAAAAATAAATAGGTATTGATCTCAATGAAGAATTTCTCCCCCCCCCCCTCCCCCCATTTTTTGCTTTTTGTAAGACTGGTGAAACGTTTTCTCAATGCTTAGAAATGTATTCTCAAAATATTGAAAATTGCTCATGTTGCTCATCGGACGTGGAAAAAACAACCAATAAAAGAATCATAGTCTAATATTTTCGATTTATTAAGCAAGCATAAAAAGTGATACAGATAACTTTTTACCCCAAAAAATTCATATAATCAGAATTGAATTTTGATAATATACATGTACAATCTACGTATGATTTTATTCAATGTCGATACGACCAAATAAACCCTTCAAACTTTATAAATCGTTCTTTTAATATTAAGGGAAGTGCAGTTGAAATATATTCGGATGAATTGAAATGTTATTGATTATAAACGTTCCTCTATGACAATAATATGGTAATATTTTTTTATGAAACGTATAGATTAGCCCCTTTCCACCATCAGTTACAAAATGACAGACCATCAACTGGAAACCTTCTGTGAATTCGAAATTGTCAATAATAAGCAATCCATTTGCCAACCTCACATGCAAATATAAGGTATATAGATATAAAATAAGGAAATATGTACATGTAAACTTTTTTTCAACACAGAATATAATGGCATATTGCTGTAGGCTATATAGTCAATATAATTATATAATAGTTAATCATAATCTATACATCAAGCCAGGTCGGTTTGGACAGCAGCAATTTGACACTTGAAGTTGTACGCACCACAAGTGTAGCTTCCAAAAGCATCTGCCATTTTCAAGCAAATGAAACAAAATTTCTGTCCGCAATGACATACCATTTGTTTGCATTGTGCAATATGCTCAATTAACAAACCACATTTTGGACAGCTCCTAACAGAAGGACAATTGGGTACCTCGACTATTGTCTTCTTCGAAGCATTACGAAGAACTCTTTTTCTAGGATCTTCACCAGAACATCCGTGGTTGCCACAATCGTCAGTAGAATTTGTAAGCCAGGTTTTCAAACAAAACCAACAAAATTCATACAAGTTTTCCTTTTGACGTGTACATATTGGACAGATCAAGCGAACAGATTTGGGATCTTTTCGTTCGCAATAAGATTGACAACGGGGACATTGCTGGATTTTAACACCTCTGAAGAGGTAATTTTTAGCAAGTTTGGTTTCAAACTCTTGCTTTTCTTCTTTAGTCAAAACTGCCAATTTCTTGATAGTGTAAAACTCCCACAATCGTCCACAATACTTCTGGTCAACGTGTGGACACCTGAACTCAAATTTTCCGGCTGTCAACAAACTTCTACAATAGGCTGTTAGGGAGTCGGGTCCTAAAATTTACATAGACAAGATATTTTTTATTTTGCCTTTCAAGTGCTACAATACCATTTGTCAGGTGGAAACACGAGACTCGATGATGGAAAAATGCGCTACATTGCAGGCAATTATGTTAAACTAGGAGGTATTTTCTTGGGCTATCTACGTAATTGTGTCGACCAATCCCTCGCATGCAGAGCAGATGCAGCTAGTTGATAGTTCCTGCACAAGGAAAGTCAGTTGTACACTAAAATGCCCAAATAATCTAGAATGTTCACTGAATAAACCTGAAAAACCTTACCAATGGCGTGCCCACAAGGCATCTTTGCTCTCTGTCCATCTTTGTCATCATCAAAAGTGATCATGTCTGGGTCAGATGTAAGTTCAACATCGGCCCCAAGAACTTTTCCACCCGATTCAACAATATCTTCAGATCCACCTAACAATTTCATGACGATGAAAATATTGCTGTTGTTTTCTATGCTATAATCTTTAAGATATTGTACCTTCTGATCGGGACTTAAATCTTGCAGCTCTTTAGCTGAAATAAAGTAATTAATTAAGAGGTAATGTTTATGACAGTTCAATGACATGTAGCCACCCTGGAAATAGTGTGGTTCATTCTCTTTCCAAATGGCCTAAGATGCTTCTCTTGTTTGCCTTTAAATACAAAATGATGCATTACGTTTTTCTCGAGATGCATTCGCGACAATTACCATGCCTGTGTACATTGATCACACTTGGATTTAAAAATAGCGATGGCCAGTATAATACGCCCACAATTATAAAGACGGACAATTCAGCCCAAAGGTTGTCAAGAGTTATCGGTAATTGAAAGGTTTTTCTGATTCTTCATCGGGTTCTTTGGCGATCAAGAACACTCGCACCAAGATTCGTTAAAAAACCTAAAGAAACACGCTCTCTATTGGGTCCACCATGATTTGAACGTGTTTTCAAAAAAACCAAAAACACAATTTATAATTTAATTTTCAAAAGGGTTCATCCTTGGAATATTACAAACACTCACACCCAGTTTCATCAAAATCCATCAAGTAACCATCTCTCTATTGTTTTCACACACAAAATTCAAGAACAAGGGAAATAACATATACTTATTAATGTTTACCGATGGTTTTGTCCAGATCCATAAGAAACCGACTTTCTATCGTGTCTACAACAAATCGCACCCACAACAATTGTTGAAAGACAGACGGACAACGGAAGTTTAATTTATTCAAACAATGAAAGGGGCATTGTGAACACTAGGTTAATGAGCTATACAGTACTTACATGTATGAATAATTCGTAAATCATCTTCAGGAATGTTTGTCCGATCCACTACTGATTTACGTAGCTCTTTAATGGTTGCATCCTGAAATGGACAATTCCGTACCTAAAAGGTTTAATGTCTCTTAGGGGGACCAACCTAGTAATAAAACTATGACACAGAAAAACTCTATAATCTAATAAACTAATACAACTCAGTAATAATACATTGACTGAGTAATTACTGAAAGCATTTTTCAATTCGATATTATTCAGTTGGATATTGCGAATTGTAGAATTTGTAACTGGATTTACGACTTCACTAGAAACTCGATCTTGAAGCACCAAAGATTGAACATTTTAATACTACTTTAGGCTTGAAATTTCCTTGTTTAATATCTTTTTTTTATAGAAGGCGAGGAATATTTTTTTTATTTTTTTATTTTCGCATCCTTTTCCTCACATATTTTACTCGTGGCTTCTTGCCTTTTCCATTTCTTTCTCGCCCCTTTCCTCCCCTTCTTGCCCGTGTCTTTGCCCCTTTAACTCTTCTCGTCTATTCGTTGCTTTGTCGTCTCTGCGACCGCAGTCGGCTTCCTACCTACCTCTTGTATACGTATCACTGTTGTCTTCCCCTCTAAACCCATCATGAAGATTTGGATTGTATTTGAAGGCATCCTGTAAAACGAATAAAAAATCATGTCCATCGCAAAAAATAAAAGTGTTATGACCAAAGGTAGCTTTCGTGATTCGGGTTAGTAGGCTCCGCTCTTATTTTTGCAGGATGGGAATTACTTTAATGTAGTGTTACCTCCCTTGAAGTATATATGTGTTTTGATCAAGTCTCATTTTGTCTTTTATCTTTGGCCATAATGACTTCATCAAATATAATGTAAGTGGAATTGCAGGCACAAATCGATGTTTAATGGCCTCGATGCACATATAAAGTTTCAAAAACATATTTACAATCCCTTTATTATTGATCTGGGTGAATACGTATTAGGGCATAATTATTGTGTCACTTTGTGGATAGTAAGATAATATATTGAAATCGAAAATAGAAGTAGGTCCAGTCTATATTCACGAAGAATCGAATTCGAAAGTAAAACTAATGGTTTGGAAGTAATATAAAAAAATATTGATTCATAACTGCCAGCTAAATATTCTAATGCCGATATATAGATATTTATCTTTTAAGTGTAGAACGTATAGTTTGTATCTCAAATCTACATAATCATGTCCATAACGGTGACATACATTGTAAATTACCATATTACCATATTGAAAAGAAATATAAGTAAAGCGAGGCTATAAACATTGAAACAATCTTTTGTATTACGAAATTGAAATACCATTTCATAATGCTCTAAATTACGAAATAAGTTGAAAAGCGGAATTTTATGTTACTTTTCCTATTTTGGTTACAATTTCGTCTCATTACCCTGACTAAAACAAAAATAATACGATTTCCTCACTCGGTGATTACGAAGCTTAATCCTCATTCGATATTTACGAATCTATACCTATTAATTAGCCAACCCTTATAGCCTCATATCTTGAAACATTAGAATTGCCCACTACTCACCTGAAAGTCTGTTCTTTGAATAAGGAAATATTAAGCTAGCTTCAGACAATGCGCAGTAATAAAAAAAAATAGTGGGAAAACCTTTTGGTTTTTCCTAGAAAACATTGTCCAGTTTCTCTGTTTTACTCAGAATAGATTGCTAGTGTTTCCCACTTTTTGCATTAAAGATATATATTGCACAACTTTGCTTTAGGTTAGAAATATTTCTTTACACCATAGTGCACAGGTCATTACTGTTTTCTAACCTATTTAGGCAATTTGTCAAAATAATTGTTTCTAATTACGAGTTCAATTATTTTATCAACCCAATGGTGATTTCCAAATATTTGGTACATTTCTTTTCTATATACAGATTATTTTGAGCTTGTGTGTTCCAGAACGAATCAAGAATATTAGTCGTTTTTGGGATCCGAAGAAAATATGAGTCCTGTTGAGAAATTGAATTATGAAAATAAATAACCATCGTTCTGTCTCATGAATATCACGAATATGAGTCGTTCCTGGGACCTAAATGGAGAATATGTCACGAGTTTTGGACCTGAATTGAAAGATGATTCGCGTTGTGGACCGCAATCAAGCATCCGAATCGAATTCGTGGACTAAAATCAAGTATCCGAATCGTTGTTGTGACCTCTATCAAGAAGGTCAGACGTTTTACAACCTTTTCCAGACTTTTTTAAGGTGTCGTTTTTTAAACCTGGATAAAGAATCTGAGTCTTTTCAGAATCTAAGTCAGGAATATGAATGATTTATAGGGACCAGAATCGAAAAATACATACTCAATTTATTTCGAACCACATACGAGATGTGGCTGAAATTTTTTTTATGGTTCTTAAATAAGATTTCAATTCAGCTCCCAACGGGTGCCTCTGATCGTTTGATCTTACTTGTTTGAAATTGTCAAGAGGAATATGAAGTTTTGGCACTCTAAATTATTTTCTATTATTAGCTCTAGTTCTATACCCAAACGACAGTGGTAACAATGGAACAAAACATTTTACACTACCGTTTTATTATTGGATGGGTGGAGAAAGGGTTCTCAACGCAACCATAGTCCATTTTCCCCGAAAATCCCTTTAGTGGATAGAAATTCAATAACATACAGCCTTTAAGAGTTAAAGTTTATGTGAACTGACACCAATAGAAGAAAATGCAACCTGTTCAAGTCTTGTACAATACAGGCGTTAAAAATTCCAATGCTAATATTAGACAGCCATTTCTAAAAATAAATTTCATACTGAAAGATATGCACTTTAAAAGCAATTGAAGATGTTTCTAATAACTTTTTTAGCTCACTTATCGTGAATATTTTCAACCTCAATAGGCCCACTTCAATATTTCAAAAAGATAGCATAAATTTCCTTCTATTTCGAATCAAAAAATGCTAATTAGGGCAATAGGCACCCTACGACTTCCTACACCCACGCCCTGTCTGATAACGGTTTAATACCAACAAACGTCCGCGATGAACCTATGTAACTCGGCACCTAAACATCAGAATGTGAAAAGATTTGCCGGGTCAAATAACAACCTTGGCGCTAATTACATCATTTCCATTAATAAATTGTTTTACTAGCTATTTTTAGCTTTTAATTCATTTCCGACATTGACTGAACAAGCATTAAATTTTAATTAGATAGTAGATTACTGTTCTCTTTTACATGGCCATACTGAGACGTTCTCGAATAGTCGGCATCACATCGTATTCCTACTTCTATCATGACCGAGTTGCATTGCAGAAGTCGATATGTAGACTATTACGATTGAATGACTAAGAATTTATGGCTATGCTCGATTACCATTTCCAGAATCTTATTTCATGTAGGGTGATTTTTAGAAGGAAGCTGCGATGCCATTCAGACGCTTTCGTGTCTAGACAATAGCAGCAACTGACCAAATCAAAGTAATTGTCACTCAGGGTTATATTTTCTCTCGTGATACTCGACCGGGGGAATCAGACGGTGTTAGTTGATTAGATCAAACGATCACACGCAGTGAAATCCCGGTTCCATTTGACTCACACGATTTACAGAATAATTCTGTCTGGAATGAAGCCTACCGGTGGATGAGTCGATTCTGTAATGTAGGGAGATAAGTGCTTTAATTATCTGATTTATCGATCCATTATTGCCTCTCTGAGAATTTTTAACGAAATTTGTTTTGTTTGCATGTATTTTGACATTAAATGTTTTTAAATTCTACTTTTCTTTTGACAATTTTTAATAAATTTTGTCATTTTTTAACACCCGTCACCCCCACTGTCTGCAAGTCTTTAACAATGAAGTTCCGGTTATAACATGGGAACTCATGGAACCTTGATGGAGGCTATTTCTTTTATTTTACATTACAATAATTTTATTCCATTCCTTACAAAGTGTGAAAAATTGTCAGATAGATGTACTTTTATGGAGAATGCTTGGATGAAATGGAAATGTCCCAGTTTAAAGGGGAATGGGACAAGTTAGGAACGTATTCAAACTCGTCATAGTGCATATTGTATTATTACTTGGAACTATTCAAAAAGGTAAGGCTATATTTTTATGTGTATAAATTATAAGGCCGTTAAAAGGCTAACGTTATAAACCTAAGGCTAACTTTAACGTTTACCGCTAAGGTCCTTAACCTAATGAGATATTTTTGTTCTCAAGTTGATAAATTCTTTGGGAGTTGCCATTACATCTTATGTGGGCCAATATTATATTTTTAGTCTGGTTATAGGCCAATATACTGTCTAGCTTTTTATTACTATGTCATATTATGTAGGGTGTTATGTCTTAGAACTTCTTAACTTAAATATATTTTCTTTGATATCTAATGAATGGAAGAAAATCAAAGAGTTTTGAACATCTTTTGCATTATAATCAAGATTTTTTTTAACTGTATTTTATTTAAAGTTAATGATATTTTTTTAGAAGGTGGTGTTTTTTAATGATATATGCTCACTCTTATGGAGCACTTGATACCACCCTTCCACTGGGTTAGTCAACTTATTTTCTGTTTCAGAGGATATATATTTTGGTATAAATTAAAAAAAAAATATTTTCAAAATATTTTTTTTTTTTTTTTCTTTTTTTATCTTTTGAGATATACTATGATAAGCAGATGTCCACTTTAGACCCGACATTTATTAAGTGGTTGAATTTGATTTAATCTAATACATTATTAGTTATAACCGTAGCATATTATCAGAAAGCTTTCATCGTGTCCACCATGGTATACTTGGAATTTTATTTTTTTAACAATAATTATTCAAAATTTTGAATTTGAAGATAATGTTTCATAGGATTAAAATCAAATCTTGAATTTTATCACTCCTTGGATTTGGTCAACCTGAGCATACTGACAGCTCTTATTCCGATTTCTAGTAAGATTTGGATCTGATCACCGCCATTTGAACCATAAACTATCCACATAGCAGATGGTCACTTTTCTTTATTGCATAATGTAGACTGAGATGGATTATATTTTATTTTATATATCAGGTGGCATATATATATATTACATGTGTTATATACAATTTCCAAATTTGGACAAAACATAACTGTGTATTAGAGAAATGAATTTTTGTTAATGGTGTCTGCAAACATGGAGATTCAGGGTTTGTTCTAACTCAGCTTAGAACGTTGTTTACTTCTATCCATCAGTGATACAGGTGGGAGGTGCCAACATGGAAAAAATAAACTTGGGGACTACTATGTGCACCTTCTGGGCTAATGAAGACAGGCAACGCCATGCAGTGTGCTATGAGGGAAATTTAGCCAGGACAGCGGCATTAGCCTGCTATTTTTCGATTTCTAACTGTCAAATGATCTATAACATGCACAGCCTGTAGCACACGGGGCCTCAGTTTATTGTCCCATCCAAACTACTAGACACTTTCTCCATGTCAGTCCCTCTGATCTGCATCACTGACAAGGGAAACCGGCATTGAACCCAGGACAGTCAGGTTAGCAGGCAAGCGTCTAACCGACTGAGCCGACACGCATCCCATAATTTATTTTTTTTTTTAGTTGTAAGGGATTGTAAACAGGTTTTCTAAAAAATTGTATGTTTCTGGCAATTTAAGTTTTCAATCAAACGTATGTGGTTCTTGCAATTCCATTTATATAAAGTGTTGTATGACATCAATATGAAAAAGTTTCTCAAATATCCATTGCAGCTTTTGCGATAGGGATGTCATTATAAAAACGTACTCTTTAGTGAAGTTGAAAGAGCCAAAGAAAATTAGAATGATGTAAATTGATGCTATCAGTGTCCATGATACACATTAAAAATTTAAAAACCTCTTTAATACTATGGCAATATAAAAATATTTTTTGTGAGAACCATTATAAAATCAATTATGATGAAGTATTTGTAAAAATTTATGATTTAAAAGAAATACTTAATTGCAAAGAAAAACCAAGCTACTTTTTAATTAAGAAAGTTGTAAAAAATAACTTTTTAATTAAAAAAAATATGATATTTTTCTTGCTTGAGTAAAAGTCATTATTTTTGTAGGTTAATGTTAGTATTTTAAAGGTTGACAGTCTGTAGTGGCCTACAGTACCTCAATTAAAGGGATAAAAGCTCTTAGAATTCACTCATCCTACGTCTAATATCTGTGTTTAATATTGACTATTAGTTAAATAAGTATGTATCCCACACTTTATCAATTTTCATAAGGCTATATTAAAACTATATGCAGAATGTTTTTTTTAAAAGTGAGCAGGCAATGAATCCCTTTTGCATCAAAGTTATCAAGGCTAAAACAGAGGAGAGAAGCTCACTATGGCAATCCTTTTCTGGTGTATAGGCCTACTAACAAATATTCCCAATGATTTATATTTCGTTGAATATTTTGTCAGTGTTGGAGTATTCATTCCTAATTTTTCTCTGTCTTTCATGAATTTAAATATCAAACATTGTCTGACGTTGTTCAATTCAAGAGTAGAGGTCAAGGACAGATTGCAACAGATTTCTTGCCATATTAACAAATATTAGAGTGTAATGCAACGTAACAAATGGCTAATTTAATCGATTAAACAACTCACCTTTTATGATATGAAATTTTATTTTAGGTTTTTGTAATGAGATGCTGAGGACTACATGACTCCATCAAAAGAAAAAATGGACCATATGATTGTACACAACTCTGCTTTAATGTCAATAATTTAAGTGTTGAGTTGATGACATTTATTAGCCTAATTTATATTAATGACATTTTATAACAGCTTTTCTATTCTTTAATTAGTAGGTTGAAAAATGAGTATTTATCTACTCAGTGAACTTTCAGTAGGTTTTCTAGGTTGTTATGATCCACAGTTTTTGCCAAGCAGAAATCTATGTTATAGAGATCTAAGTAATAGTAAGTAAAGTTTAAGATGTTGAGATGTAATTGTAGAGAATGAAGCCATCTCTAATCTATGAACATTTTTACTTAACACAGTTAAATTTACATTTCACATGATTTATGAAATAAATTTATACATAAACTCAATGCTTATTGGATAAAAAAGGTTGGTTAGGTTCAAAATTTTTAGAATAAAACATTAAACATGCTTTATACATACTTTATACATGCTTTATACATGCTTTATTCTTTATACATGCATTATCCTTTATACATACTTATACATACTTTATCCTTTATACATACTTTATACATGCTTTATTCTTCATACATACTTTATCCTTTATACATGCTTTATACATGCCTTATCCTTTATACATGCTTTATCCTTTATTCAGGCTTTATCCTTTATACATACCTTATACATGCTTTATCCTTTATTCATACGTTATCCTTTATACATACAGTGTATTCTATACATGCTTTATCCTTTATACATGCTTTATCCTATATAAATACTTTATACATACGTTATCCTTTATACATACTTTATACATGCTTTATCCTTTATACATCCTTTATCCTATATAAATACTTTATACATACGTTATCCTTTATACATACTTTATACATGCTTTATCCTTTATTTTCCTATTGAAAAAAAAAAAAATTCTGTTTTGCAAATATCTTTTGATGAAACATGAAAAGGGTTCATTTAGTTTCTTAAAAAGATTAATTTCATCCTTTTATGTTTCTATCTGATAAAATAATGCTCAAATGGCAGCTGCAGCATATTGTCCTTTCTTCAAAGGAAAATAATGAATTTTGTTCTTGGATATTTCCACGGTCCATTACATCTGTAGTAATTTAAAGAAGGTGAATCAGTTAATTAAGGATGCGAAAAGGTTGTACACAGTGTTGTGCTCCATTAGTTTTATAGTTAAAATTCCCAGCCTCATTCTCCTAGGAAGAGACTAGGATAATCACAGCTAATGATATCTTGGTTTACTACATTAACTTCCAGTCAATATTGAACACACTTTACTTTCAGCTAGACATCCTTTGATCTTGGCAAGTGAATCATACCATATTAATGATGTTTCCACTGTAGAAATTCCACATAATAATTTTGTGTAGACCTGATGGTCAAGTCCTAATCATCTCAAGATAGGATTGGCTCTTTTACCAGAATTTCAAGAACATATGGTGCCATACTATTTCATCATGTCTATTCTAGTGACATCATTCTGTTTCTAAAATTTCATCAGTGCTATTTTTACTTGAATATAGGATGTCACTAGATACAATTATTTGTAAGTCCAAATTTCAAGTTGGATACCTCCCAATGTAATTGAAAATTATATATTTGAACTTTGGCCTTCTGATGTACTTATATATTTACATATGTAAAATACTATTTAAATTCAGGTACCAAAAACTATGTCATGATATGAATACCATTTATGAATAATCATTTTCACCAAAGTTTTCTGGGGGGATTTTATGCAAATTCAGAGACAGTTAAAACCTTCAATAAGCGACCACCAGAAATTCCCCCCCCCCCTACGAGTTCTCAATATAATCAACGACAGACTATTACCACCTTCATTACTCGACCAGTAACTGTATATTTACACTCCCAAAGTAATCAAAATGACTCAATTAAGCAACTATGACACTTTTGATTATCTCCCTTAATAAAAATCAAGTTCAGTGAACGTCAGTGAGATTCAATGAAATTATCGCTAATCGGTAATTTGATAATCTTCGACAGATTTATTCTATAGCTTGTTGTTGATTAATATTGATAAATCTTATCGCACTGATGGTTATTATAAAGTACTGTAAAGACTTCAAAATTTCATTTTTGGTAAAATTTCGACTACCGTAAAATTTATTAGAAAGCGAAAGTAGAGTGTACCGGATGTTGTTATAAAGACATATCATCGGATGAAAATGGATTAACGCATGTTACCGGCAATTAAAATACAAGTCAAGAATGATAATTTATTGATTTACGCTAAAGAATTTTGACATTGAAAACGATAGTTCCTGTCAAAACAAAATGGTCTTGCAGTTCCTCTCATTAGAGACCACCTTCATTCAGCAACCATTATTTAAATATTCCCTTGAGTGTCCTCTAAAGACAGGTTCTCCTGTAATACTGAAAAGGGTTAACCAGTTGACAAACCAAAGAATGTATCAAGTATCCTAGAAAGATAAGACTGCCATGCATGTCACTAGTAAAACAAGGGAAATAGAGTACCTGAAAATATCAAGTTTTACTTTGAACAGAGGGACCCAAACTTTAAAAACCATGTTGTTGAATTTCTCCTCTATGCCAATAGTAAAGTCTTTCAAAGCTATAACAATATGGACATAAAATCCAAACTGATACAGGATATTTTACTATTTGTTTATGTTCTTCTACAAATGAGCTTTTTGATGCACACTTTTGTGGGTAAGCACTTTTGGTTTCATAAATTTTCCACATTGAGGAATTTTTACAATTATTACATTTGTTTTTCTGAAAAAATAAATTGGTGCTAATAGTTATATTTTAGATATTTGCTGATTATGTTTTAGTGAGTTCCATAAGTTCTGACTTATCTGGTCCTACCCATTTCTCAGATGTTATTGGTATTACTAGGTATAATGGTATTAGTATCTCATAAATTTCTGTTCTGTTGTATGTTTTAGTTTTTATATTTCTAGGTATAATAGTATGAGTATATTTGATGTCACTAGGTATAATGGTATTAGTATCTCATAAATTTCTGTTCTGTTGTATATTTTAGGTGTTAAATGTGATATTACTAGGTATAATAGTATTTGTATCTTGTTAAATTTTTCTGTTCTGTTGTATATATTCAGGTGTTAAATTTGATATTGTATGGTATTAGTATATTTGATATTATTATGTTTAATGGTATTATTACTTGTTAAAAATTCTGTTCTGTTATATATTTTAGGTGTTGGATTTGATGTCACTAGGTATAATGGTATTAGTATCTTGTTAAATTTCTGTTCTATTGTATATTTTAGGTGTTGGATTTGATGTCACTAGGTATAATGGTATTAGTATCTTGTTAAATTTCTGTTCTATTGTATATTTTAGGTGTTGGATTTGATGTCACTAGGTATAATGGTATTAGTATCTTGTTAAATTTCTGTTCTATTGTATATTTTAGGTGTTGGATTTGATGTCACTAGGTATAATGGTATTAGTATCTTGTTAAATTTCTGTTCTATTGTATATTTTAGGTGTTGGATTTGATGTCACTAGGTATAATGGTATTAGTATCTTGTTAAATTTCTGTTCTATTGTATATTTTAGGTGTTGGATTTGATGTCACTAGGTATAATGGTATTAGTATCTTGTTAAATTTCTGTTCTATTGTATATTTTAGGTGTTGGATTTGATGTCACTAGGTGTAATGGTATTAGTATCTTGTTAAATTTCTGTTCTATTGTATATTTTAGGTGTTGGATTTGATGTCACTAGGTATAATGGTATTAGTATCTTGTTAAATTTCTGTTCTATTGTATATTTTAGGTGTTGGATTTGATGTTACTAGGTATAATGGTATTAATCTCATGGATTATATAAACATATCAGAGAATGATGCTCAATTTCACTCCACCTCAAATAATCATAATAAGACGTTGACATTGGTCATGGATGGTAAGTCATTATCGACTTTTTACTATCAAAACATACATATCATCTTAAAAAAATCTACACCATCCTTACTTTAAAGGAGAAACAATACCATACTAACTTTAAAGGAGACAAATGTACTATCTTCACTTTAAAGGGTCAAAAATACTTCATCCTAAATTTTCGGGTCAAAATACACTATCCTTACTTGAATGGTAAATTGTTTACGTTCTTACGTTGGTTAAAATACACCACCCCCACTTTAAAGGGCCAAAATGTACCATTCTAACATTCAAGGTTTAAAAAATACCCTCCTAACATTCCAGGATTAAAATATACATTCAAGGGTTAAGATATACCATTTTAACATTAAAGAATTAAAATATACCATCCTAGCATAAGAGGGATAAAACATACCATCCTAGCATTCAAGGATTGAAATATACCATCTTAACATTATACCATCCTTATGTTCAAGGATTAAAATAAACCATCCTAATATTCAAGGGGTACAATATAGCATCCTAACATTCAAGGGTTCAAATATACAATCCTAGCATTCGAGGGTTCAAATATACTATCCTAACATTTAAGGATTAAAATATACCATCTTAACATTCAAGGGTTCAAATATATCATCCTAGCATTCAAGGATTAAAATATACCATCCTAACATTCAAGGGTTCAAATATATCATCCTTACATTCAAGGGTTTAAATATACCATCCTAACATTCAATGATTAAAATATACCATCCTTACATTCAAGGATTAAAATATACCATCCTAACATTCAATGATTAAAATATATCATCCTAACATTCAAGGGTTCAAATATATCATCCTAACATTCAAGGATTAAAATATATCATCCTAGCATAAGAGAGTTAAAGATGGGTTGCCTCATTAATTAGAGCCAAAGTAAGCTTACTAATTGATTAATTGGGGTTTCTAATGAATAATCCATATATTCTCAAGTTCAAAAGACCTATGTGGATGTAGAAATGCTTGTGGAATCCATTTGACTCTGATCTGCTTTGAAACGCTAAATTTAGACTCCATGTTTGTTCACGTGACCAAATGACGTCATATGAATGAAGGCGTCTTAAAATTGATTTTGTATTTTATTATTAGTGAGTTAAAACTTATTTAAATTAATTCATAATGTTTTTACAAAATGCTATGTAAACGTTTTATTGCCTTTTGCTAGAGATAATAAATGGAATACCAAAATGCCATTGTTGTTGTGGAAAAGGAATGTGGGCAATAACAACAGCGTCCGGTTACGTCATGATTTATGTACCGAATTGACAGACTGGATGATCAAAAAAAAAAGATCAACGACATTTGAGACTTGACGTAATACCTATGTTAGTACCCTACCGTGGGAATTCCGGTCATGATTAGCCTAATTACGAGTTAATTAAGGACTTGTGGGACCATCAGGTATTTTTCCCAGTCATTAGAACACCTCTACTTTCTATTGATATAAGTATTACCGGTCCAATTATATATATATGAAAATAAGGGAAGGCAACTTTAAAATATACCATTCTTTCATTCAAGGATTAAAATATACCATCTTAATATTCAAGGATTAAAATATACCATCTTAATATTCAAGGATTAAAATATACCATCCTCGCATTAAGGGGTTCACATATACCATCCCTACATTCAAGGGTTTAAATATACCATCCTAACATTCAAGGGTTCAAATATACCATCCTAACATTCAAGGGTTCAAATATATCATCCTAACATTCAAGGATTAAAATATATCATCCTAACAATCAAGGGTTAAAATATACTAACCTAAATAAGCCATCCTAATATTCAAGGATTGATATATATACCAACAACATTCTAACAGACTAAACAACAACCCATCATGCATGCCACCAAAGATATGGTTCATAGCCTTTGAAACTTTTAACACAAAACTCATCCCAGCTTGTTATGATGAAGCTTTGCCATTGTAATTAAGAGTTCAGGTTTGATGATTTTTTGGCTTTTATTATTATAGAAACAGTGAGACAGATAGTTCTTCCAGATAACATAGCAGAGTTAGCTTTAAAACTTATTTCTAACACATCCAAAATTTCATTTTTGGCTACTGTAAAACAGGAGATAGGTAATAGTGGAAGCATCATTGCTCTCTCAGCTGGAATGCTAAGGTAAGCTTTTGTTTTTCTTGTATGCTCTTTTTATGCGCCCACATTATAATATAGGATGTGGGTTTTTGAGTTATTGCACTTGACCTAGTTAAAACCCATCAAAATTGGCTTGTGAACGCGAACAATTTCCATTGGATTTGAATGAAATTTTGTGTTATCATTTATATTGATGAGATCTTGGTCAAGTTCAAAATTGACGATTTTTGATAAACTTTTTTTGAGTTATTGCATTTGACTTCGTTAAAACGCCTCAAAATTGGCTTGTGAACACGATAGAGATCACAATTTCCAGTGGATTTGAATGCAATTTTGTGTCATCATTTATATTGATGAGATCTTGGTCAAGTTCGAAATTGACGATTTTTTGATAAACTTTAGAGTTATTGCACTTGACTTAGTCAAAACACTGCGAAATTGGCTTGTGATTGCGATAGACAATACAGTTTTCATCTGATTTGAATGAAATTTGAGGTGATCATTTTTATTGGTGAGATCTTGAACAAGTTCAATATTTACCATTTTTCTATATGAACTATATTTGAGTTATTGCCCTTGACTTCGTCCAAACTCAGCTAGTAAATACAATAGAGACAAGGTTTCATCTGATTGAATCATATTAGGTGTGAACATTTATATTGATAAGAGCTTGAATTGGACCTAAATAATGTTAGAGTTTCTGCTTGTGTTAAAACAGAAAATATATTTTAAAGTGGGCGTATCTTGCTAGGCAACGGCTTGTTGATTGTTGCAGCTGTCAGGAAAAAAAAAGGAAAATGAGGGTTCAATGTAGATTCACAATTAGTTGAGAGATGTCCAATATTTCTGGTTCTTTCAAACATATAATTTCATTTGATTCTCTTATCATTATGATGAATTTAAATTTTGATTTATCATAGGAAATGTTAGATCATTGATAAAACAATTTTTACATGCAAACTGCCAAGTGATAAATCTTAAATTGAACTCTTACGATACTAAAGATTACATAATGGAACACAATATTATGATATGGTGAAGATGATGATAGAATGAATAATTGAAATCTTGTGTTCCATAAATCCACATATACATAAATTTGTGTTCTGTTATTTAAAGCGGCTATGCTTGAGAAATCTCATATTTCACAAACTAAACAGTCATTACAATCATTAAGTTGATATTATAATAATGGACTGTGTCCAAAAATTGTCCAAATCCGTCAATTCTTCGCGGAGTTATGAGCATCAAAAAATTTTGTACCTATGTTTACATTTTTATATCGGAAAATCTACAGAAATGGCCGAGGTAACACGGAAATGACCGAGCAGGACTGGTTGATCGCGAAAAAGTTTGACGTTCGACTGGATATGGCCCAGTTATCAATAATACACTCTAGGCTCGCCTTGACAGTATCAAGTGATGTAAATATAGTCACAGTCGTCAGGGCGTCTTTTGGTATTTCCGGTATATCACAACAACGTAAATTTAATGGAGTCAGCTTGTTGACATCATCGAAAACAAATCTGATTTAATCCAAGCCATCGGTTGTTGTTTTAAAATTATAAAAGCGCTAATCTTTTAATTATACATTTCAATTTCATTTTATCATCATATTAGCGTGTATTTATTTTATTTTTTCGTCTCAAGCATAGCCGCTTTAATTCTTGCTAAGAATAATGAAATCTTCGGGCCTCTGAATTTCAGTGATAAAAATTGCCATTGATCTATTAACAAAACTGTTTATTCTCTTATATTTAGACATCCATATATAGAAATTAATTGCTGCTGTTCTTGCATCTGGATATTATATCATCTGATTTAATTAAGTTTTCTGTGCTTGCAGTTTGATTAATTTTCTATCTGCTTTTGATCTTATCTATACTGCATCTCTACTCATATGAGTGATAACAAGCTTTTGATCAATTTATATATCAAATATTTCTATATTGGTTGTGAGTAATAGAACAAATTGACTTCAGAAGTTTGTTATTGACCATTGACCCATCAAACAATCACACTATTATACCATGTTGATGCTGTACAACTTGATTATTGAATTCGGTTATTAAGTTTTAACTGAATAGAAAAATCTGATTCAGTTTGATTTGATTTGGTTTGGTCTCAAACTGCAATTATACAAAGATAGCTCTTCAACTAAGCATGTTTTAGACATACACAGTGTTTAACCTTCCAACTGCTAGAGCAAGGTCCTTTAAACTTCACAGCAGTTTCTTTGTGAATGAAATTATCTGATGAAATTAAAGTACAATACCGGTACCGGTATATCTCTCGCTACTTTCATACCCTTGTAAAGACACAGTTGTTTAATCACCACAAATTACTAACCATTTAAAGAGCACACAAGCACTTTAGGCATGCAATACAGTTAATTGAAAGCTGTTTAAGGACAGACTTATTATTATTATTATTATACTTGTAGATTTCTTGATATTGAAAGTCGAGGTGGTAGAGATGAAATACGGTTTCATTATACACACAGAACACAAATCCAAGTTGAAACATTCCCCTATAGACTAGGTGATAATACATGGCATAAACTAGCCGTACTCCTCAACGACAACCAACTCAGCCTATATATTGATTGTAATAAGATATATGAGAGAACCATCAAAGCGGTAGATCGTACCTTTAAATCTGGTAAACTCTCTCTTTTTATTGGACAACGCAACCGACACCATGCCTTCTTTAGGGTAAGATTTTATATTTATAGAAAAAAAAGAAAGATAGAAACAACTATATTTTAGAAGGATAACAACTTAGGTTCACAGTTAAGGATCCTTTCTACCAGCTAGTCCTTGGCCAAACCTCTTGGCATTGATCTTTCCTGTATTATCCGTTTCCATTTACACCTTTGTCGGCTGGAATTATGAGTGAAGATGACTTATTCAAGGTCATCAGACCTTCACAAAGCAAGCAAATGACATCATGCACAGAACCAACGATCTAACCAACTGTGCTATAGAACCTCATATTGTGTGTATTTTGGATATCTTAGGGATTTGTGTCTTAATGTTCATTGAGGTATAAATCATGCCAAATATTACTTTATTTTTTATGGGAATGTCCTAACTTGTCATCAATGATCTTGCTAAATTGTTATACATCTTGTGTTTCTAGTCTTTTAATAGTCAACCAATCAAATTCTCTGTTAATAAAAGATTATCTTGGCATTAAAATACATGGACTTGTATTGTCTTACCACTTTTAACAGTGCATTGATTGGTTAGCACAAATTATGACAACTTTTTAAGATACTGGGTCAAATGGAATTCACTGCAAAAAAAGACCAAAAAGTACATCTGCGTTTTATACAGATTGTATAAAGGCCTTGATTGTAGTTAATATTTAGTAATAATATATATAGATCTACAGCAGATAATAATAAACTCTTTATTTTACATGGGTCAGAATTAGGCCCAATACACAAGGACATGGTCCTGTCTCACATTCAGCCCATGGGGCAATACATTTTATCATCATATTTATCTTATTTTATGTATTTATCTATATTTATGTATTTAATACAGGGTTATTTGAAAGATATCAGAATTGTTGCAAATGATCATGGTCATCTTTTACAATGTAAGAAAGAAAATTCAGGTTAGTTCTGTCTCTCTTCTATTGATATTCATAAGATGATATTTTTGATATCTTGATATTATAAACAAATAGCTATGGTATGATATATAGGCTACAAATAGAAACTTTGTGATATGACATATAGGCCTATGCATTAGTGCTGACACAGTATATCAATGTATCAATGTATCACTTTACGACATTCCTTGATACAGGTCTAGAGATCCTTATTGATATGTGAAAATACATCTCATTTTATAAAAAGAGGGTATTTTTTAAATCAGCAAATGGAATCACTATCTTTTTGTCACTGACTGAAATTGACTAGTTAAATGATAATGGACATTAGTAGGCCTACATTGATACCACTCCTATCAACTATTTCAACCAATACCATAATCTGAAAGTTATAAATTGATATATATTAAATCTTTGAAGATAAAGTGTTATTTTCTATTTCATCTTGAACAATGCCTGAACCAATGTTAACAATATACAAGCTTTCTTTAAAAGTCAACACCCCTTTCTCCATAAAAATAATGTGGTGATGTCACTTGCATTGCTTCGTGGCATTTCATTTTGTACGGTAATAGGAATTGCTAAAGAAATGGTTTATCTATTGTCAAGTATAATGTTCTATTGCCAGTGGTAATGTTATATTGCCAGTGGTTATGTTCTATTGCCAATGGTTATGTTCTAGTGTCAATGGATATGTTCTATTGCCAGTGGGCATGTCCTATTGTAAAGTGTAATGTTCTATTGCCAGTGGTTATATTCTATTGCCAGTGGTTATATTCTATAGCCAGTGGTTAAATTCTATTGCCAGTGGTTATTATTGCAGGTTGCCCGTCCATTGCTCAATATGAATATTTAGAAGATAAATTGAACAGTCTCTATAGTGAATACAATAATATGTCCACCAAGGTAATTGAGAATTTTGCTGTTATCATTGTCAAAAAATTTCAGGGTATTTTATTCCAACACTGCCAAATCATCTTTTAGTACAAAGGGTTTGTCCAGAAGTTTTTAGTTTTTATTGGAACGTGTTGATGTAGCCCATGGTCCCCATAATTTCTTGTGTGATGTGCTTCATTCTTATGCTTTGAACCAAGTTTACTGCCGGTGTTGAATTTTGACAATTTCTCCAAACTTTTGGAGTGCCCCTTATATAATTCCCATGTTACAAGAGGAAAATTTTGATACTCAAATTAAACCCACCAGATGAGAAACTGGAGAGAATTAAAAACATATTGTTAACAAAATCAATAATGAATTGTCGCATATCTATTGTGAGGAGATCTTATTTCTCTACTTAACATTTCACCATGTTATAAATAAACAGGTCTGACATGACATTTTGATTGGAAAAAAATAATGTTAATAGAATGGGACTTTGGAGGAATACTTGTTAGAGACGAAAAATATCAGAAAACAGTGAGATTAGTATACTTAATTAAGTTATAACATATACTTTTAACTACCATAGCTAACTAATGCAGAGAAACACATCAAAGATCTACAGAATTGTAACTGTTTAAACACCTGCTATGTTAATGGTACTTTATATAAAGAAGGAGACATTTGGAAGAAAGAAAAATGTTCTATATGCAACTGCAAGGTGACATTCTTTTATTTTAAAATTTGTTTATGAAACAAGTTCAATGTTATCATTCTTCTTACAGCATCACGATATCCTACTATACAAAGGCAAATCTTCCGATTTTTTTGCTGACATGTACTTCTGCAATATTTAAAGTAGGGCCTAACTCTGAAATTGTACATTTTATGGTTACTTTTATGTTTATGGTGATTGTTATGTTTTTGGTTATTATATTTACGATTTTTTGTTATGTTTATGATTATGTTTATGATGATAATGTTTATGATTATTATGTTTACTGTTATGTTACAGAATTCATCAGTAATGTGCAATAGAGTTGAATGTCCTGATATAAAATGTTTAAAACCTTTTTCACAAAAAGGTCAATGCTGCCCATCTTGCTTAAGTAAGTCACTGGAAATTATTTCTTTACACGGTCTATAACAAAATATTTACCCTTGGATTCTCAGAATCAATTCTTGTTCTTCAATAACTAACACTGAACCAAATATCAATTCGACCCTGCAAAGGATGAAAATGATATCAGTATGATTCACTGGAGGTTCAAAGCTTTAGCTGCTATCATCATGACCCAATAAACACTGAAATCTTTATCTGATAACATTTTGACCCAGTGAAGGATGAAAACTTTATGTGATATCATTATGATCCAATAAACACTGAAATCTATATCATACATCATTATGATCCAATAAACACTGTAAACTTTATCAAATATCATTATGATCCAATAAACACTGTAAACTTTATCAAATATCATTATGATCCAATAAACACTGTAAACTTTATCAAATATCATTATGATCCAATAAACACTGTAAACTTTATCAAATATCATTATGATCCAATAAACACTGTAAACTTTATCAAATATCATTATGATCCAATAAACACTGTAAACTTTATCAAATATCATTATGATCCAATAAACACTGTAAACTTTATCAAATATCATTATAACCCTGTGAATGATGAAAACTTTTATCTGGTTACATTAAAACTCAATAGACACTGAAACTTTATTTGATATTATTATGACCCAATAAACACTGAAACATTATCTGATATTATTATGACCCAATAAAAACTGAAACTTTATCTGATATTATTATGACCCAAAAAACACTGAAAACCTTATCTGATAGCATTATAACTCAATAAACAGTGATCCTTATCTGATATCATTATGACCCATTAAACGCTAAAACTTTATCTGATATTATTATAACCCAATAAACACTGAAAACCTTATCTGATAGCATTATAACTCAATGAACAATTTTAGTTTAAAAAGTTGCAAAGGATTTATTTAAGTGAGCAACAAATCTGATTTAAAAACTTTGGATCATATGTCTGACTGTAAGTCTTTATAAGGTTACTTTTAAAGAGATATTTCTTTGCCAAATCATCTTAAGTATATATATATATCTTTATTTCCTCCAAGAAGAAGATTCATAATACAGGCATATATAAAAAAAAGTAATGAATGTGTACAATATACGATGATTAAACAATATTTACAATACTTATAAACTGATAGTATTCTTACGTGAAATACTGATCAGTACACACTGGAAACAACCATAGTCTGGATGCAACTCAGTAGACAAACGAGAATACTGATCTGAAATCGGTTGTCAGCTAAGCAATATGATGCAGTATTTGGGGATACGATAATATTAATGTACTGTTAATACTGAAAATATTTTGTTATTGTTATTTTTGTTATTTTGTAGTGAGTTGTTATTATAGTGGACAGCATTATAGTCATGGGGAGAATTTTCAACCCAGGGTTTGTGTCAAATGCATCTGTGATGTAAGTACCACTCTTCAAATTCTCTAGCACTCAGATGTCACTTCATACACGCTATCTTCTCATTGAGCCACATTCAAATGTCACTTCAAATCATCGTGTGGTTTCATTGATCCTAATTCTGATGTCACTTCATCTGATCATTTTGTCTCATTAAGCCTAATTCAGTTGACATTTTTTGCCACCAAGTTGTCTAATGAGACCTTGATGAGTGTTCTAATTAAGAAGGATGGACAACTTTTCCAGAAGGCTCCAGTTGTCTTTCTGTTTGCTTTGGAGTATCTTATTCAAGATATGTTAGCTCTGTTACAGTGATCATATGTAAAACTGCCATGTTGAATTTGGTGCTATATTCTTTTAAATTAAGGAAATATGTTACAAAACTTAAAAAACTTAAACTCAAAAAGATAATTTGGGTGTTGGTATTGTTCCTATGAGTGGAATTGTTAATATTTATGCTTGAATCTTGTATAACTTGTTTTTTTATAGAATGGTGAAACAATCTGTTTGAAACAAAATCCTGAAGAAATTTGTCCAAAATTAAATTGTACTAGTAATGATACAATACATGTTGAAGGAGAATGCTGTCCTATTTGTAAAGGTAATATTCTATTTGATACAATACATGTTGAAGGAGAATGCTGTCCTATTTGTAAAGGTAATATTTCTATTTGATACAATACATGTTGAAGGAGAATGCTGTCCTATTTGTAAAGGTAATATTCTATTTGATACAATACATGTTGAAGGAGAATGCTGTCCTATTTGTAAAGGTAATGTTCTATTTGATACAATACATGTGGAAGGAGAATGCTGTCCTATTTGTAAAGGTAATATTTCTATTTGATACAATACATGTTGTTGGAGAATGCTGTCCTATTTGTAAAGGTAATGTTCTATTTGATACAATACATGTGGAAGGAGAATGCTGTCCTATTTGTAAAGGTAATGTTCTATTTTATACAATACATGTGGAAGGAGAATGATGTCCTATTTGTAAAGGTAATATTTCTATTTGATACAATACATGTTGTTGGAGAATGCTGTCCTATTTGTAAAGGTAATGTTCTATTTGATACAATACATGTGGAAGGAGAATGATGTCCTATTTTTAAAGGTAATGTTCTATTTGATACAATACATGTGGAAGGAGAATGCTGTCCTATTTGTAAAGGTAATGTTCTATTTGATACAATACATGTTGAAGGAGAATGCTGTCCTATTTGTAAAGGTATTGTTCTATTTGATACAATACATGTTGAAGGAGAATGCTGTCCTATTTGTAAAGGTAATGTTCTATTTGATAGAATACATGTGGAAGGAGAATGCCGTCCTATTTGCAAAGGTAATATTCTATTTGATACAATACATGTTGAAGGAGAATGCTGTCCTATTTGTAAAGGTAATGTTCTATTTGATACAATACATGTTGAAGGAGAATGCTGTCCTATTTGTAAAGGTAATATTTCTATTTGATACAATACATGTTGTTGGAGAATGCTGTCCTATTTGTAAAGGTAATATTTCTATTTGATACAATACATGTTGAAGGAGAATGCTGTCCTATTTGTAAAGGTAATGTTCTATTTGATACAATACATGTTGAAGGAGAATGCTGTCCTATTTGTAAAGGTAATGTTCTATTTGATACAATACATGTTGAAGGAGAATGCTGTCCTATTTGCAAAGGAAATGTTCTATTTGATACAACATGTGACGGAGAATGCTGTCCTATTTGTAAAGGTAATTCTATTTGATACAATACATGTGAGGAGAATGCTTCCTATTTGTAAAGGTAATGTTCTATTTGATCAAACATGTGAAGGAGAATGCTGTCCTATTTGTAAAGGTAATGTTCTATTTGATACAATAAATGTGGGGGAGAATGCTGTCCTTTTTGGAAAGGTAATGTTCTATTTGATAAAATACATGTTGAAGGAGAATGCTATCCTATTTGGAAAGGTAATGTTTTATTTGATACAATACATGTTGAAGGAGAATGCCGTTCTAGGTAATGCTCTATTTGATACAAAACCTGTTGTGTTGTTAAAATGGTTAAGGTAATTTGATAAAATACATTTAGAGGGAAAACTTGTCCTATTTGTTAAAGTACATGTACACCAAAAGTATGGTTCTATTTGAAAAGGTAATATTAAATTTAATTAAAATGTAGAGGGAAAATGCTTTCCTATTTGTAAAGGTAATATTATATTTAATAAAATAAACATGTAGCAGGTAAATGCTCTGTAAGGGTGATATTCTATTTTATAAAATTAAAATGTAAAGGCGGAAATGTTGCTGTAAATATATAGGATATTTTATCAATTATTAGGTACTGATTTTTGTGGTGAAGGAAATGATTGTCATGTTAATGCAGTCTGTGTTAATTTGTTAACTAAATATGCTTGTCAATGCAATGAAGGTTATCAAGGTGATGGTAGGCATTGTGGAGGTAAGATTTTGTTTGCATTTTCAGACAATGAGATCAAGTAAAACTGTCCCACTTCTAAAATATACTGTTTTTTTTATATTTTAATTGTCAAAGAACTCAATGTTGAATTTATATTCTGAAAAGTGATGGGCACTAAAATTAAAGAAATGTAACACTTTGAAGCTTCCAATATCTTACAGGAAAAGATAAATTTCACATGAATTGGGATGAAGGAATTTTGTCACAAGGTAGTAAATTATAGAATGATTACAATGATTATATTATGAATTTAATATATGGTAATGAATAAATACAAATATGTTTTTCAGATATAAATGAGTGTCTTTCTGAAGGTGGTGAATTTGGACATTATTGTGGCAGAAAAAAGACCTGCTTGAATACCATTGGATCCTATAAGTGCTTGTGTTTGGATGGGCAAGAGGAAAATGAAGATTTTTCGTGTCCTGCGTCACGGAAGGGACAGTCGGCAGGGAATAATAAACAATTTGAAAGATGGTTGTGCCTTATTCTTTTATTTATATATAACTTTTATATTTATTAATTTTCGTTGTTGTCATTTTATTTATTTAAATTATCGTTGTATGCCATTTTGTCAACGAAAAGTATATTATTGTATGATCTACCTCCAGGCTTGTCAATTACTTTGATAGTCGAGGCAGTCCTCTCTAAATTACAACACATAACTAGTGCTAAAACTGTGATATGGAGGGGCAATAGGATGAAGATTTTTTCTTGTCCTTACGGAAGGACAGTCCAGGGAAAATAATAAACAATTTTTCATGTTTGGTTTGCCTTATTTCCTGTTATTTATTTTAAAACTTTTAAATTACTATATTAAGCTAGTGGTTGTTAATAAAATTTTTATTTAGTGTAAATTATAAAATGTATCCCTATTTTGCAACGAAAAATTTATATTATTTTTATTATAATACCTCCGGGCTTGTCAATTACTTTATAGCAAGTTCTTTCATAAATTAGTGCTAAAACAAGATATCATGCTATTATAGCATGTTATTTATATTACTTGTTAACTTACTAATACTTAAGCTAGCTGGAAACTAGCTATTATAGCAAGTTTTTTCATGATTAGTGCAAAATTTTTGATAATATCTTTATACGGGTTTTTTAAATATTACTTTTTAAACCTTACTAATACTTAACCTAGCTGTAAACTAGCTATTATAGCAAGTTATTTCATGATTAGTGCTAAATTATAAAATATCATGCTATTATAGCATCATGTTATTTATATTACTTGTTAACTTACTAATACTTAAGCTAGATGGAAATAGCTATTATAGCAAGTTTTTTCATGATTAGTGCTAAATTATAATGATAATGATGCTATTATAGCAGGTTATTTAAATAACTTGTTACCTTACTAATACTAAACCTAGCTTTCAACAAGATATTGTAGCAAGATTTTTCATGATTAGTGCTAAATTATAAGATATCATGCTATTATAGCATGTTATTTATATTACTTGGCAACTTACTGATACTAAACCTAGCTGGAAACTAGCTATAATAGCAAGTTAATATTTCATTATAAGTGCTAAAATATAGGCTAATGATAACATGCTAAAATAGCAGGTTAAAATTTTAAAATTTTTTTCGTTCCCAAATTTAATTCTTTGGAAAAAAAAGTTGCTTAAAAAACTTTATTAAAATTTAAAATAATATGCTATTATAACATGTTATATTTGGATTATTTCCCTTGCAGATCTTAAGTTTTAAGTTAATGATGCCAATTATCTTCATGTAAATATCTTATATATGTGTTCACAAATTAATGTCTTCTTTCAATGGAACTTATACATCTTGTTCTGTCAGGAATCTAAGACTTAATATTTGAAAGTAATTGTAAAAAGGTTTTCTAAATTTTGTATGTATATTGCAGACAATAGTAGTATTAATTGGCACCATTCAAAGTTTTAATCATAGTCTTTGGTTCCTGCAATTCCACTAAGTGTTTGAGGATGTCACTAATTGGAAAATATGTGTGTATCACATTAGGCCCTTCTTGAGTAGTGACATCATCAAAGACTTAGTTTTGGTGGATTTGCCAAAACCAGGGACACCTTGCTCAAAATTTTAATAGTGCAAATTGATGCTATTAGTATCCCTTATAAACATAACAAAATTATTAATCTTCCATACAATCCCTTAAAGATCAGCAAGGTTTAAATGCAACATCCCATACTCTTAGTAGTTCACATATTGACTGTAATAATCGCTTCCGCTGTTGTAAATTGAAGACAAAATATTTTATCATAGTTGATCCATAGCCTGAAAAATTTCACTGCCTGCTTTTTTGATGAGGATCAATTATTTTTGCCAAACCTGCCAAATTGCCCAGTTCTGTGTTCACCTTCAATATAATGAATTTTTTTTATATTTTGTTTGAAAAAATAAGGTTTTTCAATTATTGATATAAACCAAAAGTTTTTTTTGATAAGTGAATTCACATAAAAATTAAGACTGACAAATCTGGGGCTAGCTGTTTCACATAAGGAATATTGCGGATGGAGTTGTCCAAAAAAGGGAAATTCCTTACCCTCAGCTGCTTTGTACTGGGCTCTGGAACAGGAACATTGTCTATAATATGCTACAATGAATTAATATTTATCTCTAATTTGGCTTTAACATGGTGAAAGATGTAGAAACCTACAACACAAAATGTAAAAAGCAACTCCTATAATAGGGTGACATTTAATATCTGGACCTAAGATGCCAATATCCAATCTCTATATCATATCTGAGCAATGGTTAGGGCCAGATCTGTTAGACTTATAAATACTCTTAGTCTTAAGTGTGTAGGCCTACAATATACACTGTATTTGAAGTTTTGGAAACTCTGTGTTCAACAGCTTAAGTTTAAGTATTGTATCTTTTAAAAGATTATGATTAATCAGTCGCTATGTGTTTTATTTTGGATGTAATTTTGAGCATCAGAGAACAAACAAATTATAAAATTTGTTGGTTCTAAAACAATTGTCATATATGATACATAATGTAGAAATAAATACATGTATAAATACACAAATAAATACTTGCATTTTAATGTTAATATATAAAGATACATGTAATTAAGCTAATATTTTATAAATGATTTTCATTGGTGATTCGAATGTTAAGTATACAAGTTGCTTCTGTTTTAAATAGTGAATTAAAAGAAAATTGGTTAACTTTCTGAAGTTTGGAAACTATGTGAGCTTTTGTATAAGAATCATTGTTAATGTATATTATAATAATGTTTTTAAATATTATGATGTGTAGGATTGGGACAAGTTTACCTTTTTCTGAAGCTTTTGAAGAGAATATTATGATTTATGATAACCCTTGAGTCCCAATTTTAATAGTTATTATAAATCATATGATCATGAATTATTAGTTATAAAATAATGTTTATAAATTATCATGTTATATTATCAGTTATATATTGTATGATGTTATATTAATATTGTTTATTTGAGCTTGTTGAAGTCTGAAAAATTTCTGGTATTGAAACATGCTGGTGATTTAATTTTTATGCAAAAACATGCATATTTTGTTTTTATTTCTATTTTGCTATATGGTGAGTTGAAAACTGTGAAGCCCAGTGTATCGATTGGGTCTCATTTTATTAATTTACAACATATACCGGTGAAAAGTGCAGTTTTAGTTCTTTTGTAAGTATCAAATTTTACTGGTGATTTTGTCTGAATTGAAAGATCTGCTTCAAGGTAGTGATATAGTTAAGGAACCTTTTTCCAATGATTAAAACATTCACATTGGTACATTTTCAATCAAAATTTGCAACTATTTGCAATTCCTCTTAAGACCTACTGTTTTGAGGCTGATATTTCAATTGAAATCATCAGGCATGTTTGATTTTTAAAAAAAAGAATAAGGACACTAAGGACACTGGTATTAATTGTTTGATGCGGCTGAATTTGACTGCCAACTTGGGAAGAGTAATATGATTAAAATATCACAATGAAGAATTATTTTATTCAATTTAGTTATTATATATTAGCTTCATGTTCATCTTATATTACTTCAAGGGAGGTATTATTGTAATTATATAATTTCATTGTAAAAGCTTTCTCATTCTGAAACACTTGGAAACTCACCAAAAAAATAACTACATGTATGTGTATACATACATCAGCTTCTGCTTTAATGGAATTTTCTATTTTAACATATAATTTGATCTGATCTTTTATCATTTAAATAAAGTAAAAATTTTTAAAGTAGGAATTTTTGCCAGGCCAGGTTTAGATCAGACAGCAGAAAGTTGTTGATAGGCCTGATCCAGATCTGAATGCTTGAAGTTGTTGACAGGCCTGGTTCAGATCTGAAAGCAAGAAGTTGTTGACAAGCCAGGTTCAGATCTGAAAGTAAGAAGTTGTTGACAGGCCTGGTTCAGATTTGACAGCAGAAAGTTGTTGAAAGGCCTGGTTCAGATCTGACAGCAAGAAGTTGTTGACAGGCCTGGTTCAGATCTGACAGCAAGAGTTTTGTCGGGCCTGGTTCAGATCTGATAGCAGAAAGTTGTTGATAGGCCAGGTTCAGATCTGACAGCAAGCAGTTGTTGTCAGGCCTGGTTCAGATCTGACAGAAAGAAGTTGTTGATAGGCCTTGTTCAGATCTGACAGCAAGAAGTTGTTGATAGGCCTGGTTCAGATCTGACAGAAAGAAGTTATTGATAGGCCAAGTCCAGATCTGAATGCCAGAAGTTGTTGATAGGCCTGGTTCAGATCTAAAAGCAAGAAGTTGTTGACGGGCCTGGTTCAGATCTGACAGAAAGAAGTTATTGATAGGCCAAGTCCAGATCTGAATGCCGGAAGTTGTTGATAGGCTTGGTCCAGATCTGAAAGCAGGAAGTTGTTGATAGGCCAGGTCCAGATCTGAATGCCAGAATGAGTTGACAGACCTGGTCCAGATCTGACAGCAAGAAGTTGTTAATAGGCCTGGCTCAGATCTGACAGAAAGAATTTATTGATAGGCCAAGTCCAGATCTGAATGCCGGAAGGTGTTGATAGGCCTGGTTCAGATCTGAAAGCAAGAAGTTGTTGACGGGCCTGGTTCAGATCTGACAGAAAGAAGTTATTGATAGGCCAAGTCCAGATCTGAATGCCAGAATGAGTTGACAGGCTTGGTCCAGATCTGAAAGCAGGAAGTTGTTGATAGGCCAGGTCCAGATCTGAATGCCAGAATGAGTTGACAGGCCTGGTCCAGATCTGAAAGCAGGAAGTTGTTGAAAGGCCAGGTCCAGATCTGAATGCCAGAATGAGTTGACAGGCCTGGTCCAGATCTGAAAGCCGGAAGTTGTTGATAGGCCAGGTCCAGATGTGAATGTCAGAATGAGTTGACAGGCCTGGTCCAGATCTGAAAGTAGGAAGTTGTTGATAGGCCAGGTCCAGATCTGAAAGTCAGAATGAGTTGACAGGCTTGGTCCAGATCTGAAAGCAGGAAGTTGTTGATAGGCCTGGTCCAGATCTGAATGCGAGAATGAGTTGACAGGCCTTGTCCAGATCTGACAGCAAGAAGTTGTTGTTAGGCCTGGTTCAGTTATGACAGAAAGAAGTTGTTGATAGGCCAACTTCAAATATGATTTGTGCCAGACTTGGTCCAGAGGAGTCTTGTTAGGTTGGTAGATATTAATTATCATTCTAAGTACATGTAGTTATTACAGATGATGTTAAGTGATAAAACCAAAACCACCCATTCACTGTGGGCAGAGCTATTGGTGCATTATAATTTTTGGTCAAGTAAAGGATTAAGTTATTTACCGGGGTGTCATTCACAAAAACTTCAGATAATTTTGTGTAATCAACTGATTAGTCAATCACTAATGTTGTTCTTAAAGTTAGCTTTAAAATTTGATCTAATTACTGTATTTTTGATGTATAGATAGATAACTAATTTAAATTTTCAACAATAAGGCTTCAGATTCGCCAAATATTTTATATGAATAAATAAAGTAGCCCAATTAATACAAGAATGACAATACAGCTTTCTAACAGGAGTCTTGCACTAGACATGACTTTTTTTCACAAAAATGTAGTTGAACTTAATTTTAACTAATTTTATATCCATTTTTAGTGATTTTCCAATGAGATTAAGAACATGTTAACATAATTCAAAGTTTAGATTTTGTGAATAATGCTCTGTATAGAAAAAAGGGATTTGAAATGTAATTGTCTTTAAAACTATATATCTTTATAAATGTCTGGTTAAAAATATACAATATTAAATCAAAAACTTCATCTCATACTTTTAGAACAATCATGAAAGTATTTAGCCTGCTTATAGCAGAATTATATTCAAAATGATGTTAATAAATTCACCTCTATTCAACAATGTGTTGTGGTTTACACTCAATATCTCTAGCAACTGTTCAAGGGAGACAACCTCTTTTAATTTATAACTGGTTTGTTCTTCTAAGACAGTCAAAATGATTGTTTTGGGTGCTTTAGTGTTTAGCAATCAGCAAGCTCAATGCTTGCATGCTGAAGAAAAAAGAAAAGAGGAATTCACTTGAGACAAGCTGTAGAAAAAATACATTCCCTCAGTATTGCAAGTTGTTGAGTTCATATACATATATCAAGGCCCTGTGTAACTGTGAAAAAGAGAATCTCAATGCTGCTTTTATAAGTGCATTTCCAAGTTAAGATATCTGTAGCACAAAGGATCTTATTATCTAAATAGGCTCTTCTACATGCAAGCAGAAACCAACTCAGTCTCAGTGGCCTCCATTTTCTCTCAAAGGTCCAGGGTTCAACCCATTGAGATAAAATACCTTCTGACATTTTTAATGTGTTTTTCCTGGCTAGTGTGACAGGTCAGAGTAATGTTGGCAAAACATCTAAATGGTTGAATGGGACAAACTGAGGTGCTATCTGACACAACATGCACAAATACAACATAAGCTAATAGTCACTGTTCTAGCAAAATTGCCTCCCTCTTTTTAATATTTGTATATACTATAGGCCTCTATTGATCCTGACTCCAGACCTAAGGTTTTGATACAACATATTATAAATACTGATAAAATATAAACATTGCTGATTATAAAAAAACCTTTTATTACTCGCAAACCAGACTATATATTATCATGAATATTATTAAATATTTCAATTTTACAAAATTCTGTTCATCTGATTGACTTTAGGGTACCATTGCAAAGTAAACATATTCTATATATAATTTCAATGGAGTTCAAATTGCATGTCTGAAGTATCATTGATCTTAAATCAAATTTAAACCCTGTACTATGATGAAGGCACCATAATTTTGCCCTTCATGACCAAAATTAGCCAGTGAAGAGATGTCAAAACTTCAGAGCAATCTATAAGAGGGATTTAAAGTGATTGTAAAAAGGTTTCTTAAAAGTTTGCACAAATCAAATTTCTGTGGTTCACATAACTCTACTACTAAACTAAATATTTGATGAGGTCACTTATTGCAAAATTTACTTGTTACACATGAAGAATAACAGTATGATTAGTGACATCTTAAAATACTTCAGTGGAACTACAGGAACCACAGAATTCTGTTCTGAAAAAACAGAATGATGCAATTTGATGCTATAAGTGGTTGTGATACACAATTACAAAACCACTTCACAATCCCTAACACCATTCAAACATTCAAGTGTAAAATTTCACAATCAAATATCAATTGGATTTTCATTTACCAAAGTTGCCAGAATGTCTATGAAATATTTCAAGACCATATTGATTTTTATCTGGAATTCAAATGAAATAAAAAACTGTGCCATGAATCTCTGGAATTATCAAAAAAATTGTCGTCTGCAAACAAATTGGCAATATAAGTGTCAAAGAGATGAAGAAAATTTATGAAAAATTCTAATACTGTTATCACATAATGCTGTATGGTACTAAAAACTCATCTATTTACATAATATATATATACCTTATCAGTCATTATCAAAATGCATTATATAAAAATAAAAACCTGCAATAAATTAATCTGAATTTCAAGAGATAATGAATTTCACTTGCATCTGCGAAATTTTTTGCAACAAAATTTGTGTAGAATAAAAAATATATGATTTAAAAAGCAAGAAAATCTAGCACAAAATATAAGCATTTCACTTTAAGATTTAATATAAAAAAAACTCTAATAAATTAATCTTTCACTTGCATTTGTGAAATTTTGCAATTAAATTCATCATTGTGTAGAATAACAAGTATATGTAATGGGAAAATAACAAGGAATTGAAAAGCTAGCATATCATAAAGATACATTTTTAGCACTTAAAACATATTTATTTACTAAGCACTAAGTATTAGCATTTTGGTTTTGCTCACAAAAACTGGTTATCTTTTATTATATATCTTTCAATGGCTATGTTTCATTTGCTATGTTTCATTTGCTACATTTGAATAAAAAGATAATTAAATCTCAAATAACTACAAAAATTAATCTTTTTAAAAAATGTACAAGATTGTACAAAATTTTCTGGAATACAAAATTTGTAAAATTGTACAAAAATTTAAAATTTTCACTTAACTAACAAATACAAGTTTTTAAAAACACACGAACTTTCAAAAAAATGACATTTTCAACAAAAACTGACTTAATTACCAGTAAATGATTAATAATATTACTACTAATTAATATATCACAATTATCAAAATACTGATCTTCAAGGATTTGGCATTTATAGGGTTAATATTAGATTGAAATATACATAAGAAACTAATTGTATGAAAAAACCATAAAACCTCCATGAAAATAATATACCAACACCATTTTTAATACATAAACAGCTATTTAGTTGTTAATGAATAGATAAATTACTTATTAAGTGTTCAGTCCTTAACCCTTTACATATCACAATAATTATAATGAATTATAAAAAATAAAAATTCTTTCAAAAAGATGCACTTGCGTATCAATTATCAAAACCCAAAGCTTCAATTATTTCGTGAAATCTGATGAAGTTAGAAAAAAAATCCATATATCAATGGGAAATCCAAAATCCAAAACGTATCCATTTTTAATCCTTAACATCAACAATGAGTGGTGCCGTGTAGGGACTGTGCCGTATACCAAATGAAAAACTTGGTTCTCTTTTTCTATTACACCAAACCTGAAAGACAATATTTCTATATAACACAGTATATATATATATATAAATAAAAATAATGAGCATATTAGGTCTATTATTTTCTTGGTTGATAAGACAGCCTCATGAACCTAATCTATCTTTTGGTTGTTGGTTGAACCTCATGACAATGATCTATCCAGATTATCCCTACCCATTTACATCTGGGTTGACAGCAATGATTTTTCTGAGCTAAACAGATTACACAGACTCTTATTGCTGCAGCTCTCTTAAAAATAAGTATTTTTGGCTTCTATAGCCTTTTTTATCAATGCAAAGTTTGAAACAAGTCTGATCAGGCAAGAAAATAACATGATAAGGTAAATATAAATCAAATTGTTTTCAATAAATCTAGATATTTCTTTACATGTATTATATCAATGCGTATTGACTGATAAGAAAATTTCATTTTTTTATCTAATGATTATTTCATACAGGAAAATAAATGAAAAATTCATAAAAAAAAATATATTTTGTTGAAATTATTCCAATCTGCATAGAAAATAAGATCAATAAATTTTTGAAAAGTCTATGGGGTCATGATATAACAGGGCAAAAATTTAAATTGGTATTAGAAATGTTAATAAGTCTATATAACAAGATAATGGGGATATTTTTTAACTGCATACACATTACAGTGATAATAATATATTGATGTGGATAGTTGGATATCATTATGGTAATAATATTATTGAAAGTTAGAAGATCTCATTATTGTGATATTATTGAGAGTAATGAGGATATCATGGTAATATTATTGAATGTAAGAGGATATAATTATGGTGATATTATTATTAAGAGAAATGAGGATATCATGGTAATATTATTGAGAGCAATGAGGATAACATGCTTATATTATTGAAATTGATGAGGATATAATTATTAGTATTATAACAACATAAAGATAATGCGGCTATTATAATGGTAATTATAATCATGATGATAACATTATTGTAAGTAAGAGGACATAATTATGATGATTATATTATTGTTAGTAAAAGGACATGATTATGATGATTATATTATTGTAAGTATGAGGACATAATTATGATGATTATATTATTGTAATTAAGAGAACATAATTATGAAGATTATATTATGGAAGTAATGATATTATTATCGTAAGAATAATAATGACAACAATAAGGACATAATTATAATCATATTATTGAAAGTAATGAGGATATCATTATGGGGATAACATTATCGAAAGTAATGAGGATATCCTTATGGAATAAAATAATTGAAAGTAATGAGGATATCCTTCTGGGATAACATTATTGAAAGTATTGAGGATATCCTTCTGGGATAAAATTATCGAAAGTAATGAGGATATCCTTATGGGAATAACATTATTGAAAGTATTGAGGATATCCTTATGGGATAGTATAATTGAAAGTAAAAAGATAGTATTATAACTGAAGACATAATGAGATAAATGTGAATAAAAAAAGGATTATGATCAACAATGATAAAGAATGGGTTACTCAAAATTACAAATATTTTTGCTTGGACTAAATGTTGGAAGTATTAAATCTACTGCATGATCTTCAACAAAAGCTTTCAGAATTCTAAAAAATGAGCCAAAACATTTCTACAAATTTCTACAATAAAAATGTCAATATAAAATCACTACTGTGAAAAATTCTAGTTCTTTGTCTACTTCAACAAAATATAAATACAATTGAAAACTTATCCATGATAACTGCTACGGCTAGACATAAGCAACTTCGAAATACCCCCACAATTTTGGATGTATTTAGGAATTGTTATATTACTTCTAAATAACCTTCCTTAAGCTTAGACTGCATAGCATAAGGTAATTTCATTTGTTTTCCATATTTTCCCAAAAATTGCGTGAACACAACAAATATTTTGTAATATATGCATATGAAAATAAATAATCTAAGACCTATTAAATTAAAACCTGAAAGCAAAATTACATGTAGACCCTTCTCTAATAAGGGTCGCTAATAAAATGTACAAGCATAAAATAAAGAAGGCTAGCCTAATAGTAAAAATATAAAATAAGTTGAAATTCATACATTATTGTCAATTTTCATCAGCAGAGAAAAAAGTTCCTGCATACTGTGAATGTCTAATTCCAAATGAAAATCCTTTATGCTGCTTCATCTTTGGAAAACAAAAAGATGTTTCATTAGGATTTATAAAGTATATGACATATTACTAAAAAAATAAACCATAATCTATCAAGACTGTTCCAAGGGGACCAATCTTATTTTGTTTTAACATCACAGACGTCTATTTGCAACTGATCATTTTGGCATGACTGCCAGTCATGACCGGTATATAGGGCCAAATCAACAACTCTGTTCCTACTTTAACCAATAGTACCTGGTTCCTTTTCAACCACCCTAATCTGTATTAAGCTTATGTAAGATGTTCTATGAATTTACTTTTTATATAATAGCCTTAAACATGGCTTTAGCCCTTTGCCAGTGCCTTCTGTTGCATATTAAGTTGCTACTTTTCAACCACCCTTCCTGTAAGTGATTAAATGGAAAAAGAGTCTTGCTTACAATGTCAAATTGTTCAAAGGCAAGAAAGTAAATAAAGTAATGCATACTTAGGACAACAATGGACTTATATTTTGTTCAGTAGTTTTTACTATCAAGATATTCTTAAGATTGGGAGTATTACCAATATCAAATTACTCTAGTTCATCACATAACTTGCTCAGAGCCAACACTGATGAATGATTTTCAAATGGTATAGAGGTTTCCTAACTTTTTGTATGTTATGGTGAAAATGATAGGATTCATTTGTACCATTCCAATTTTCAGTCAGATGCCTGAAAATCCTGCAATTCCAGACATTATTGGCAGATTTGTTATAGTAATGTCACAAAATACTTAGTCTTAGTGGAATTACAATCCCCACAATGTCTGATAGAAATTGAAATGGTGCAAATCGAAGACATCAAAGTCCCTGATGGAAATGAAAATTTAGAAATCTCTTTACAAATCTCAATTATACGTGGGGGAAAATTTATTTAAACTGATTGGGAATGAAAATTGAAAAAAAAAAAAATGGCTACTTACATTTTCTGGACTGTAGACACCAGGTCCTGGTTTCTTTGTTGAGTCACCAGGCATGTTATTTCTACTTGTCATACTGTATCCTGGTGATCTTACTTTATACACACCAGGGTCTACTGAACCATAATGACTTGGTCCAGGTGTCTGTAATTAAACAAAATATGACATAACAGGTATGAAGTTTTACATCCTACTCTGTATCTTAAGGTCTAATGAAGATGGGCAATGCCATGCAGTGCGCAATGAGGGAAATTTTGCCAGGACACTGTCATTAGCCTACTTTTTTTGCGAATTTCAATTGCTGAGGGATCTTTAACATGCTCATCCTGTAGCAAACAGGGCCACAGTTATTCCTATCTGAATAATTAGACCCTTTTTCCATGTCAGTCCCTCAGACCTGCATAACTTACAAGGGGAAACTGGGCTGAAAAAAAGTTTTCTTTTAAAATGTTATGCACCTTTTCATTTCATAACTTTGAATATTGCACATATATTGTAAATTATGCACTGTTTATCATGTGAATCAAGTAAGGCCTGTATGCCTTATGGTTAAATAAATAAACTTATAATATATTTAAATAACATTGGTATCTTTGTAGACAATCAACAAGAGTTGAACTAGATTGATTTGAACCAGGTTTTCATCTGCTGTTTTGAATGTAAAATAAGAATACCAAAGCACATGCAACTATAATTTTAATCAACTAGATCAAAGAAAAAATCTTTCACAGAAATAGGTTCAATATGAGCAATTATTAATATCACTTTTCATTTTAAAAGCTTAAGGTATATTTTTATCTATATGTATATGATCATAGAATTGTTTCTATATCCCAAGACAGTTGATGTATGGAGCACTATTTCATCACTAAAAGGATTTTAATTTGATCACTAATTTTTGATCACTTACTTTTTGTAAATCTTCATGGAAACTACCAATTTTACTTCTACCAGTTAAAGAGTAGATTGGCAATTGGACTTTACCCCCTTGTTTAGTTGGTCCTAACATTGATGGAAGGTTGTAAGTATTTGGTCCTGAAATAAACCATTTTTTGTTACTACATGTATTAATTAAGTTATGCTTTAAGCTAGGACAAGACAAGAGTATTTTTCACCTGTAGCTTCCATCGATTAAAATCACTGAAAATATTACACCCATCACAAGGGGGAACCATTAGCAAATTTTTTGGAGGGAACATGGAACAGTTTTTTAAATTTAAAAGATTTTCCAAGGAAAAATTCACTGGTGTGTCAATTGCGTAAGGGGATTATAAAGAGGTTTTCTAAATTTGTTATGTGTATCGAGGACACTGAAAGCATCAAGATGTACCGCGTCTTGCAAAATCACTAAAAACAAATCATTTTATGTTGTCTCTATTGCAGTAGCAGCTTTAAGTTGCTAATACCATATAAAGGCCATTTGCAATAGTGATGTCATAAAATGCTCAATTTTACTGGAATTGCAAGAACCACAATGTCCAATTGATTGTCAATTGTTTAAATTGATGGTATCAGTGTTCCAGATTCACATAACAAATGTAGGATACATCTTTGTAACCAGTTAAGATCCTAAGAACATTACATAATATACTATACTTTTGTGTACTAAATGCATTGATTTCTATAGAATCAGATGAGGAAATATGGAATTTAAAAAATGTAAAAAAAAATTTCTAATTTACTATTTTTTGTATGCTAAAACTCTCCAATACCTGACATCACCTGATGCCTTTCCTCGATCTCGAGTGTCAACTCCGCATCAAGTGTAGGATAATGCTGAGTTATTATTCAAAAACAAATATTTAAATTTGAAAAAGTGCAAACCTGGACTATTGTCATTTTTTCTTGTTTTATGTCTAGATCCAAAAGAATATTTAGGAGCTACAGGTTTTGATCCATCTCCAGCACTTTCTGGTTTGTAGGCACCAGGACCAGGAGTAAAAAACTGTGTCTGATCTTTAGGTCGACCATACAGGGAATATTTTGGAGTACCAACAATACCATCTCTATAAATTTGGTTGGATAACATGTAAGCAGGACCTGGTCCACAGTCATCTCGCACCTTTCCATGCTTAACACCGAATGAATGAGCTGGATATTTATTATGAACACTTCTAGGATCATGTTTTTCAATGCCCACCAAACCAGGTAGACCATACTGAGGACCAGGGCTGTTGTACATGGCCGCAATGGGCCCTCTTGGCACAGTTGGTGTCCAACTCATCTTTCTGAAATGTCAATTTAAATGGATTGTTTTTCAATGATTGCTTAACAACAATAGGTCAATATTTAAGGTATCCTTAGCTGGGTGTTTCCCAAAAATTGAACAAGTTAAAAACCAGATTTATGTTCATAATGGCACTTAAATCATACCAACCATGTTCTATGACCTGCATCCAGTAGTGGTGCCAATACAGGGGTAGGTAGCCTGACATCTCTGGCATGATAATACATGGGTGGGACTAGACATCAATTGTCAATATACATCAGAGTTGATTGTATACAGAAGGGAAAACCATACTCATTGACCTTTTGTGATACAATGAGTGAAACAGAAAATCTGGAAAAGTCTTAAAGGGATTGTGAAGAGGTATTTCTAAATATTTCTATGTAAATTGGGCACTGATAGCAATTATTTGGACCAATTTTCAATCAGACATCTGTGGTTCCTGAAGTTCCTCTAAACTAAGTGTATTTAGACATTTCTAAAGGCATCATTCCTGATTTTGTATATTACAAGCAAATTGATCCTATCACATATAATTGTCCATGATACACAAAACAAAAACTCTCTTCACAGTCTGTTTAATTGATAGACTCATTAATAAACGGGTATATTTGTATAGCTGGGGCCGTATTTGGCTTTAGTAATGTTAAAAAAATATATTTGCCACTCACTCTTTGAAGATATTTAACAAGCGTGGAATAGCCTATATTTATAGAAATTTGTCATAACGACCGTTTTGAATTATTGCAAATATCAATCATGTTTAAGATCAATGATGACAAAATTATTAGCCTTGCAATGCCTATACGATTACCAATGTGTGAGTGTCTTTTTTGTGACACAAAAGTTACGGTATTTTATGTTTCTTTGACAATTTCGATATTCTTTAGCCATATACTGTTAATATAAGAAATAAAGTTAAATGTAACGTTAACAAAAGTGAAATAAACTCACCCCTTTTTGTTTTATCTTTAAAACTTTTATAACGACCCGTCTATACAGCGATTATAATAACCGTAAAAAATAATGTCTAACACAAACAGGCCATCGCTTAGGAAACGATAAACAATATCACATAGTAACGGCTTACGGGACATCGGTTTAATATCATGTGACCGCCTGTATTTTCTTTACATTGGTGACAGTCGCGTAGTTAGTCACATATTGATTGTTTTTGCCCTCGAGATAATACCTCGGTCTAATACTATCTATAATAGAGTAGTATCTTACAGTAGGGTATTATTATACATGTACAGCCAATAAGGGTTATACGGTGGTTTGTTATGGACTCTATACAATATTATATTATATAATGAGTTTTATCTACAGTGTTGTTTCTTTTTTGGTTGATTAAAAGTAAGGTCCTTTTCCAGCAGAAACTGATATCACAAACGAAAGATTGTTCTTTATAATATTATATCGAACAGTAGCCATTAGGATTTTTATACGATGGTTGGTTTAGGGCCCACGTTTATGTGGTGCAGTTAATGTACTGGGTTAAATGATAATATACTCCCCACTGCATATCATCTGACCACCCAGATAGCACATCAGATGGAAGAGCTTCTAGCTCAAGCTATTACTCCACCACAACACTTATCCAAGAATCAGGAATAAAATATTTCTGATCACAGGGTAAATCAAAGAAAAACAACTATATTTTACAAGTATAACAACTTAGGTTTATAAGTGCCTTGACAGGTATCAATCTATCAGCTGGTCAGTAAATTTTTAACAGAAAATAAACAAAGGCTTTTTTATTATCAGGAATTCAACTGGATAAATGGAAAATGAGTCTTTCGAGATAACGTAACTCGATTGGATTATTATTTCCAATCATAGTTCTTCACTGTATACTTCAAGTGTGAGCCTATACGAAATGATGGTTTCCGAAATGTAGAACGTACTCTCAATTATTTGGAGATAGTTGTTCCATGCCCCCATTCACTTATAGCTGCTTCTGTTAAAACGGACACATTTCTTTATTTTAATTTTATAATCGATCTGGTGACTAAATACAATACAGTACACAACAGATGAAAAAGGCAATAATGCTTGGAAAACACGCTGAAATCAGCAATGAGGTTGACTAGATGCCCATTTTAACATTATTACCACTGCAGTTTTGGTGCTTATTGGACTATTAATATTATAAATATATCAAAGTGGACTTTGTTAACTATTTTGTTTTTAATATTTTGGTAAAAGGCTTATGCAGGTAGGAAAGAAAAAAAATAACCCGAACAATTATGTTTCAACTTCACAACTTCACAATTAGAGCCAAAATAACCTTGATGTAAGTAATGATTAATGTAAGTAAGGTAGTAATTCAAGTTGAACATTAAATCAAGGGCCATAGATATTCCTCAAAGTAGGCCTAATATAAATAAGCAAGTATTTTTATCAATGTTATCAATTTCTTTACTATGACGTCATTGTCATTCTTTAACTTTTATTTCGTACTCAAGCTTGAAATAGGTATTTAGAATTTCTAAAATTTCACGCATTAAACCTTTTACATACACTAATTATTTTTTCTGAATTAAAAATTCGCAATTTGGAACACTCTTTCCGACAATGACTTTTCGTACGATTTTACGCTTCCTAAATTTTACGCAAATTCTAAGCACCTTAAGGTTTCTATTAGCAACTGTATTGTAAGAGGGACGGACAGGTCATAAGTCGGAAGCAGCTGTACAAAGGTAACTTTTATTGATTTTTTGATCATTTGTTTGATTCATAACTTCATTAGATTAAAAATTAATTATGCATAATGTAAAATTTTAACTTTTTAAAATGATATTGTGTAGCCTAATTCGCATCTTGTAAAACGCAAGCTCATCATTGATTGATATTTTCTTTAAATTTTTGTAAATTGACTTTTATCTTTATTATAATGTTTAGTTTAGTCAGTTTAGATTAGCTTTTTATTTTTAGAATACGCAATGGTGTACAACTATACAAAACCGCGAGGCCCAATTGCTGCCATGTATAGCAGCCCAGGACCCTGTTACGGACTTCCCAGTCTTGTTGGAATACAGTCACACGATCCAAGAAGTTCACACAACAAAAATCCAGCTTATTCATTTGGTGTGAGACATGGTCGATTCCGAGATGACTGCAGTCCCGGTCCATGTTATTACCCCGACCCAAAGATATATCGAAGTGGCAAAGATGGTACACCTCATTACTCTTTGTACAGTCGCCAAGAACCCGGTACAGTCTTCAAAACTCCTGGACCTGGTTCTTACAGTCCTGAAAGTTCTGGACCTTCAGCTAATTTCCGACATCCTGCTTACAGCTTCGGGAACCGCCCAAGATACAGGAAATCTGATAATTCTCCAGCAGCCAACAGCTATACCTTACCTAATATGATTGGAACCACGGTTCTTAGTGGTAAACGTCAAGCTCCATGTTACACTTTATCTGGAAGGCAAACGACTGGAAGCTTCTCTGAAGATTTGGCTAGAGTAAGTTTGATGTATTCATTCATTCATTCATTTATTCAATATTCAGAAATTCAATTTGCCTATTGTAAGTCGTCCAGGAAAAAAAAATCGACCATAATAGTGTTTGCTTTTTTTTTTAACGTACAGTCTACAAACTTTGAAGATTTTCCAGATGTGCACTTTGTATTTTTTAGACCCCTGGTCCAGGTACCTACAACACCACGGATCCCAGTATTGTCAAGTGTAAAGCTCCTTTATACAGCATGACGAGTAGAAATATGATGCCTGGAGATACTACCAGGAAACCTGGTCCCGGAGCACATTCACCAGAAATTGTAAGTCGAATTAACCATTATTTTTTTTGGCAAGTTCTTTAATTGGGTCAAATTGTGATTCAATTTTAGTACCATTTTTGTTGAGAGTCTTTCTTGTCACAGAGGGTCCAAGAAGGTGTATTCATTTTACACGTCTCAGAGAAACTGTAATGAAAGCCTTTTTGAATCTCTTTTAAGCAAGATGTCCATAATTACTGCTTGAAAATGTTCTTTATATATTTATGATGACTTTTAAGTTAGATGAAAATGTTCTTTATTTCAGGTTTGGGGCCACAAAAGGAAACAACCTGAATTTTCGTTTGGTATTCGTCACAGTCCCTATTTGGCACCACTGATAGTCAATGTACAAGCTTAGAAACATTGGGGTTATTCTACAATAAATTAATGACAATAATGCAAAAAATATTTAGCTGTTTGTTTTAGATCTGTTCTGTAGCATTTATGTAAAATAAAATATTGTTGTCTGATCAGTATGTTATATGCTAGTTCTACCAAAACAGCAGTTATAGATAGCCCTATAAGCAGCAATCAAATCAAATCATAGATACATGCAGCTCTTAAACAGCATTTACATCACACCATAGATAGCCCCATAAGCAGCAATCGAATCAAATCGAGTCATACGTAACCCCATAAGCAGCAATCAAAGCAAATCAAGTCATACGTGGCCCATAAACAGCAGTCGAATCAAATCGTATATAGCCCCTCAGCAGCAATCAAATCAAATCATTGATAGCTCAATAAGCAACTATCAAAGCAAACCATAGATACAGTATCTCCATTAGCAACAATCAAATCAAATGAAAGACAGCCTTATATGCAACAATCAAATCAATTTATAGATCGCAGTCAAATCAAATCAATAATCGGGTTATCATTGATTGACACTATCACAAAACGTCGTAATGTAACTACTGGAACATAATTTAAATTGACAGATTATTACGTTATTGTTGTTTATTCAACGTATTCTATTCAAAATGTAGTATATTATGTCTTTGAATCGTCTTATTCACTCAAAAACAACAAGTCCTCATCAACTAAACCCATTTACGGGAAATATTCAATACTTTCAACTGTTATGTTTGAATGGGTCGAAAGTGACTTTCGCTTGCACTTAAAGTAACAATGTCCTGGTAGAATCTACTTCATTGCACACTGCCTGGCGTTACCGTCCCCATATGCCCAATCAGGTGCAGAAAAGTAAGGCGAAAATATGCCAAATTTTTTTCTAATTAGGCTGAATGGAACAGCCATTCATACTTTAGCATTGAGGAAGGCCTCAAAGGTCATGTATTACAGCTAATAGCAGTTAAAGGGCCAGTAAATAAAAACATGATAGGAAAGCAACATAGCAATATGCAAATAAATAATCCTTACTTTTTGCTTATATCTTTATCAACGCGAAGACGTCATTCTTTTACCAAGCGTAAAGTTATTTTTTAAAGCTGATATTCCAAATGTCGTAAATATATGTATTGAGATATTTATCTTAATGCTAGTTAATAAAGTAAAAAGTCTAAAAATTGATATACCAACAAACATTTGGACCGTACTATTATATTATTACATGTGATCACCGGAAGTTAATAATTAGACAAACATTATCAATAGTATCCTGTAGAACACTGACACTCACTATATCGTTTATGCCATTTCATACCACAATCAACACGACGGTACGTCACTTCCGGGTTATCCCAACCAAGAGCTGTAATTTGCTGATTACCGTTTTCTAAATCAAAGTGAGCAAAATACCCATGTTCGTTCACTTGATTGTAATGGTTTTGCCCACACCAACTCAAATTGGGTGGTTCAATGGGACATAAGTTAGTTATCATTACTGTAATTGGTTGCATCGAGGTTGGTGGTCCTCCTTCATTTTCAACAAACCCTCCTACAAAAAAAAAAACCAATAATACATTTTTAATTACAATAAATTGATTATTGTTTTTCTTATTCATTGCTATTATTGTAATGTTCATTGGAAAATTATAGCTTCGTTTTGCACAAATACTATTCAAGCCAAAGATAATGGACGTCAAAATCTGGGCAATCTTTCTGCAAATTACAATGACCTCTGGTTTCGAATGGGTTATTGTAAGAAAAAAACTCTGTTCTACAACTACTCTGTTCTACAACTACTATGATAACAACTTAAAAACCATTATACCAGCTGGTCTTTGACCAAAGCTCTTGACAATCACCTTTCCCGGATTATCCGTACCCATTTACAGCTGGGTGGACTGGATTTGAGGAACAACAAGTGTTACCATATCACTGATGTGCTCATTATAGTTATGTTAATGTAAGACAAAACTTGACCTGTAGGGATCAGCTCATAACACTGACCACAGCGTTGACCACACCAAGTTTGACCATCAAAATCAAAAAATCTCTGGTTTACAGCTGCTACATAGTTATCCTTATTCCAAAAGAATTGCTTATCCAACCAAAATGGTCCACACCCACATGCACCTTTTCGACCATCATGAAAAACTGTCGTTGAAGCACATCTTCGGCCGTTATACATAAGAGGTTTGCCTTTACATATTGGTTCAGATCGATTTAATGCTATAAACTGGCCTGTAAATAGAGGTTTTAATTCGTCATTAATATAACCATAATGTAGGATTTAAGGCAATCATTTTCAAATTTTTTTAAATGGATCGGAAAAATAAAATATTTGGCTGCGCTAGCCAAACCCCCCATTACCCCACGTAGTAAGTTTTGCATTATAGAGATTTCGTATTCATAATTGATAAAATATTATCGAATTTCTAAGAATCTTCCTTCTACAATATATTAAACAACGACATTACGAGAAAGGAAGTACTTGGCAAGAAAAACCCAGTGGTTATAGCATACAGCCCTCGAATTATATTTAGATCACGCGGACATGACAGTTAAACATTTATATTCACCCTGATACGACGACATGGCTTTTATGCAAGGCGTTTCTGAGGTATATATTTTTCTAATGTTGAAAGTACATTTTGCTTTGATATGCATTATGATCTTAATTTCTGTATAAGTAAATGCAACCAGTTCAAATTTAGTACAATAGGTCATTCAACCAGGTCATGGTGGTACATGAATGTATGAAGTGTGATTGAATAACCAATAAAGAGTGTTTGCCAGCCTCATAAATCAGTTTAGTTTTTTTTTTTTCATTGGGTGTTTTTTCTATTCGCCACCTCTATATACGTTACGCTATACATAGAAGTTATTTCTATGTAATAACCCATACGTAGTTTCGTACAACGATTATATTGTGTGTGCGATAATCTTCAAGAAATAATGGATCATGTTGATCAAACGGAATTCGTTTGAAAAGTTTTACTGAAATATGTCATAATTGTTAATTAAGAACCGGTTTTGGCATTGGACCTCATAATTGGACCTTTTGTAATTTTAGTTGAAGGGTATAGAATATGTCATTTCTCTACAATTTTATGCGTTTATTTTGACTATATCCATGCAGTCAGGGGCGTGGCGTGACCATTCTGACTTGGGGGGGGGGGGGTGTAACCTCTAAAATTTACCGACGAACGCCCCCTTCAGCTTTGAGCTAAATATAGCTATAAACCGACGAACTATTTACAGAGGAAATACTTATTTTATAGATATAAATTTATAGAGCCTTAGCTAAGTAGGCTATGTAATCAGTTTACCAAAATCAGGAGTAGGACTTTATTACACAATTAGAACAACCGAGAAAAAACACAGACAATTTGATATCTGAAACTATTTTACCGACCAACTAAATACAGAGCAGATAATTATTTTATAGATAGGGCCTATATAGATTTATAGAGCCTAAGCTAAGTAGGCTATGTAATCAGTTTACCAACATGTGGAATAGGACTTTGTTACACAAATTGATTAACCGAGAAAAACCAAGACAATCGTAAAACAGCACTTTCCGGTTACTAAAAAAACCTAGACAATTTGTTATCCAAGGTTACAGATGTTTTGCCGTGGATTGGTTCGAGAAAATGAAAAAGGTGGTTTTTTGGACTGGTCATTAATACGAAAAAATTCATGACAATCGAGAGAAGGAACAGAAATATGACTTCAATAACGGAGAATCAAAAAGGGGAGGTAAATCACATTTAAAAAGACAACAATATCATAAATCTGTGACAATCAGAAACTGTTTTACCGACAACCATTTACAGAGTAGATAATTATTTTATAGATATAGATTTATAGAGCCCAAGTAGACTATTTAATCAGTTTGCCGATACATGGTTTTTTACTTTTTCCTTCAACCAATCGATTTTACCGACGGCTCCGTCAATTACCGACCTAGACCCATAAGCGAAGTGAAGTAGTGAAATGTCACTTGCTTGGTTAAAATTTCGCGGCTAAGCCTATTGAGCGACGGTTTCTTCGCTTCACTTCCATCAAAGCAAAATTTCGCTCAAATGACTTGAAATTGCAGCTTGGTCATTCAAAAAGGCAATTTTTTCCTCCAAATTATATGAAAATCCCAATTAAATGAATTTTCATACAGTGTTGATTTCGCATAATATATACCCTGTGTAATATCAGCAATAAACATGGGAAATAAAAAATTATAAGGCAGACGATGACGTCATGACGATTCACAGAGGAGGTCAATAGACTGTATAGACGGATAGTTTTTGTGAAACAGTATACTTTTCAAACTAGTAGCAATCTTCTGTATACACTGCCACCTTAAGGATTTATATTTACAAAAATTAGGTTGAAAAATTTTAACGGCGGCTTGACATAAATTCGGCGGTTGCTTGAAAATCCAAATGTCGCTTGCGGCGGTGGCTTCGATTGACGGTTTACAGGTCTATACCGACCGTACCCGTTTTTTACCGACCAGTTCAGCAAACCTACCAACCTCCCCGTACGCTACGCCCTTGCATGCAGTGGTTTTCTAACATCTCCCAGAAAAATAAAAGAACTTAAACAATTACGTAATAGTGGGATTAAATGTTGACTGCAGGCTTTTGTGTAGATAAAACTTTCAGGTTTGTTCAGCGACTCGTTTCTCTCAATTTTGGAATATAGTTTTCATACATTTGTTCAAAATAAAATTCCAACCCTGCACTAAAATCACAAAATCCCCCTTTAAGTTACGTATAAACAATGCATACACACAATAGGCGGCTGCAACGATAAGAAATACTATAGAGATCATATTTTCACCCGATAATTTATTTATTGTGACAGTTTGATTTTTGTGAACTGTAAATCTCTCAAAAACGAAATGTGTCTTATGTCCGGTCTTCATTTGGGATACTTTAGCGAAAGTAGCAAATCAGAAATGAAATTAAATGAATGGAATTTCACGTCCTATTCTTCTGCACCTTATGGACTAATGAAGACCAGAAACGCCATGCATGCAATTAGAGATGTTTTGACAGGACAGCGGCATAAACCTCCTACTCTTTTTGCGATTTCCAACTGTCGAGGAATCTTAATGTGCACAGCCGATAGAACACGAGGTTTCGGTTTAATTTGTCCCATCCCAAAGACTAGACGTTTTTTTTAATGTCGGTCCCTCAGAACTGCATCAATAACAAGGGAAATCCGTATCAAATCAGAAAAACGGATAGCTTCAATTTGTTGTATAATTTCTCCAATCAATGTTATTGTATATGTTTTTCAGAAACCGAGAACAAAAACAAACAGAATGTTAATTTGTATGTTGATCCTCATTTCATGTATATGTTGGGTTAAAAGCCACACATGCCGACAAGTAGGCGAAACTCAATTGGATTGCACCCACCTCAACTTACTTCGTGTTCCAAAAAACCTTCCTATCAACACCACACGACTTGATTTGAGTTACAACTCCATAACAATTCTATATAACGGAGATTTTAAACATTTAAGCCAACTTGAAGTACTAGAACTCGGTGAAAACCCACTCACAGCTATACAGAGTTCAGCCTTTGAAAATCTCTCGAACCTACAGTCAATGATAATGATTGGACATAAGTTGAATTATACTGCTGAATCTATACCAGATGATGTGTTTAAACCGTTGAGATCATTGGTAACTCTCGCTATCAGATCGGATATTCAGCGATTTGCAGGAAATTACCCAGTCATTCGAGATATACCTTTTGGAAAATTGACAAACCTCATCGATCTCAACATAGACACTACACCGTTTATTGTGTTTGGATATGAATTTTCAAATATGAAGAAATTACAATCGTTAAAAGTCGGCAAAGAGGGAAGTTTTCTGCCCGGATTATCAGAGGTCACGAATGCAACATTTACTAATTTCTCAGCAACCGTCGAAACAATAAACTTTGATGCTTGTGAATTAACATTATTCGAGTCCGGTTCATTGTTACCTTTTACATTCTTAAAAACGTTTCACTTCAATAGTGTTCAGTATGGACCTGGATCTATAAACGATATTATTAAGGCTTTATCCGTCTACGAAGGAAAGAATATGTCAACCATAGCCATATCGACTTTGTACACCGACTCTTTGCACATCTCACAGGATAATCGAATAACAGGTCATATACTAACAAATATTTGCGTGGAAAATTTACAGCTAACGAATGATCATTTGATCGAAATTGATTTTGATAGATTTATTTTATTTCCGGCATTGATTACCAATTGTATTAAATCCTTTGAAATACAAGAAAACTTGCTTACTGGCAAGATGTCTAAAATAGCTTTATATCTATTGTGGCGATTTAAAAATTTAGAGATACTGAATTTGTCGAAGGATTTAAAATATGCATCGAGATATTTGAAATCTCTTTTAGGAAAAGATATTCGGAGTAATGATTTTCCTGTGCCAATACCCATTTTTTTACCACCCAAATTGAAATATTTAGATGTATCAGGAGTTATACATATAATGGATGGTATAGATGTGTTTATCTTTGGTGGTGAAAATATGAGATTTCTCAATATGTCTTATTGTGGAATGAGGAATATGAACGTCTCATTCAAAGGTTTAGAGAATCTCGAAACCCTGGACTTTAGTGTAAGTGATCTGAGTCCGTTTAACGTAGATTTTTTCAAAGATTTTCCCAATTTGAAAACTCTTAAGCTGGCCAAATGTCGTTTAGACAACGAGTTCATGTTTCTAAACGGAAATAGGCTTTTCACCCCTTTAACAAGATTGAACTTTCTAGATCTTTCTCAAAATGATTTGGTATTTTTGTCAGATGACATCTTTGAGCCACTTAAAAATATATTGGAAATTGATTTAACAGACAACAAATTGATCAAAATCCCTGACATGAGTACGTTGCTTCATCTACAGCACCTACGTTTCGGGTATAATTCCTTGACCACCATAAATCAAGATAGAAGACAAATGTTAGATAAAATATCGATGGCTAATTTGAACTTCAGCCTATCTATTTATGGGAATATCTTTTCGTGCTCGTGCTCCTCAATCGAACTACTTATCTGGTTTAAGGAAACTTCTGTTGCGCTGGATGGTCGTAATTACACATGTATTAGTGAAAATGGAGAATTGGCGACCACCGCTTCTCTATACGAGGATCTGATATTCATCAATCGACGGTGTCGCTCATCATTTTGGTTAAACATAGCTCTCTGTTGCTTCTTTATTACGATTGTTTGTATCATATCCTCTTTTGTATTTGCCAAAAATCGGATGAAAATTCGACTGTTTCTATATAGGATGCTTGGACACAATATTTGTCCCCGACAACGACATGAATTTAAATATGATTTGTCTATCATTCACGACGAAAGCGATTACTGTCGTAGATTTGTACTCAGAGAATTGAAAAACGAACTTGCTACTGCAAGAGGGATCAACGTCAACTTAGATCTTGGACACGGTGGACACAATACTAATTTAGCTGTTGCTGAAGATATTCGTGATAGTTGGAAAATCGTTTTGATAATAACAGAGCGGTTCCTCCAATCCAATGTGTGTCTGTTCACTATGTGTAATTGCTTGTCAGCAATCACTTTAACTACGCCCAATAGAATTTTACTTTTTATTGAAGGTCGACCAATTATACCAAATAATGTTCACTTTTTTATGGATTCTATTGCAGATGAAAATATTTTCCATGTTGAACTAAGAAATCCACTCGGAAATGAATTTTGGTCAGAATTCACCAGGCGTCTGCTACGTGAAGAGATCAGGAATTAACAACTCTGAGGCATTCTTTTTTTTATTAAAAATTCTTAATTTGATTTCGGATTATTTCTTGAAGAACGGCGATTTTGGTGTCTTTACTGTTCAAACTTTATTTTGTTTAACAATTACAAATTGACAATCGGATAACTGACCCAAAGATTTTTAAAAGTTTTAACTGCGGTCCATGTTAAAATCAAGTACTCTTTAAGTTCTACGAAACTGCCCATAATATTTTAAATGACCAATCGAATGATAAATTAAACGTTTATGAATTGTTTTGTTTGTTTGATTACTATGCAAATACATTGTCAAATCTTTGTAAAATGAAGTAAAAACGGTTATGATTAAACGAAATGAGCTCTTTGTGGAAAAATTTTCAGTAACAGAGTTGTTGAGTTAAAGATGGGTGTTGTAATGTATGGCTTGGACACTCTGTTTCATGTTTACTCGAAAATAAAGCCAATTTCTAGTCGCCAAGGTTGACTTAATGCAGCCGATTGATCAGACACCACAAAGTGCTTGCAGTTGTAGGAAAGCATTTAGTCACTCGCAAGATTACTCCCTCCCCCCTCTTTTTTTTTAAATACTGTCTGAAGCTTCAGATATTATTTTAAGTGTTCAGTGAGCAATAGATTGTACACGATCCATAAACTACGGAAATTACCCGTTAATCATCATAATCACAACACTTTGGAATGAAAATATATTAAAACAATACAATATTATACTTACTTTGAATAAACAGAAACATGAGAGATATAAATTTGGTTAAACCATGAATTAACTCCATACTAGACATCTCATAAAGTGGCATATCACTATTATTCCCTTCACAAATTCTAACGATCGCGTAATGGGTTTTTTCTTTTCCGATTTTTTTTTATCCATTTCAAACAAGACCTGTGAGAACGGATTTCGCACCTTTCACGTGAATGGTCATTGAATATTTGTTCTGTACCTATGTAGGTGATAGTACAGTGTTATCTCATCGTCGATACGTGACTCAATGACACGCAACTTCCCGATTCTAACCCTTTACTTCATCTTCTATTAGTTTTTCGATATTTGATTAGTAGTTTTCATTGTCAGGTTGAACAATTATGAAACTTACAATGTTATTTTTAAAGTATAGTTTAAGTTGCACTATTAGGTTTCACCACGCGGTAAAGTCAAATCAAGACTCGCTTCACCTCATTCATTTATATAGCAAATTTGTTTTCCCCTAACGCAAGGTTTCGTAATAATTATAGGCCTATAAGCGTAATATCAAGTAGGCACTGTTATAATGTTGAGGTCTAAGTTAAAAGATGACCAAATCTTTATCCACCTTTTTGAGAGAAGAAATACTTTTCATTCTCATATTTCTTGAAAGTATTATGACAAGAAATCCAAACTTGTTAAGGGTGTCTCATGAATTAGATTGACCAAATTAAACAGTTTATTTATTTTTTGTGGCCCATCTTAAGATGGCAAACTATTGGTTATCTCCCCTGCTACGCAAATTCATAAAGATAATAGAATTAGATGGCTGATTTTCGCCATTGTCCTTTTATGTTGATTCATTTGCCATCTGTTTCAATGTTAAATCACGAGATTCAACCTTCCTTAACTTTTTCCAGAAACTTTCCTATATGCCACATGAAAGCCTGGCCAATACTTAGTTTCTGTACAAAATTTCAATATAGCATGACCATGAAAATTGTGAACTAAACAAAATGAAAGTAAACTATTACATTTTATCAACATCCGCTTGACTGGCACTGCACAAAAAACCACTATTTTTAAAAATTTCTCATCAAATTCCAAATCTAGACTAAATATTAGTCAAAAATGGGCATGCAAAAACCCCAAAAGGAAGGAAGAAAGGGGGTTTCTAAAAATAGAACGGACTAAATATACAATCATTAGCATAAAAAGTTTTTCTACTCCATAGTCCATAGAAGCCATTGACGCCATTAGCAACTAACAGCATCTCATGAGATCATCGAAGTGGGCGAGCTAAAATAAAGAATTAATTAACCAACTGCTTACAACAGCAATATATTTTTCGTATTGTTCCAGGCTTCTGATAGAATGTAGAATGAGCATCTGGAAATGTGTAGTCGACAGTAATCGACAGTGCTAAATGTCGACTTTAGTTGTCGAGCTATTGTTGCTTCCAGATACTGCATTCTTCTTTATCAAGACCATTTTTACGAACAAGAACTATAAGGATATCATTATCAAACAAAACACAAAGCCAGAGCTGTAACTACATTAAGGCGAACGTATCATGCAAGAAAATTGATGCGATATTTAAAATAGATATTACAATATCTAATTAATACATACCCGTTTTTTTTTAAATGATTTATGTTGAAGAATAATATTTTCTTTTTTTTTTCCTTTTTTTTGGTTTTGTTTTTGTCTTTTTTGGTTTGTATCAATACCAATAGCCACATTCACATCTAATAAACCCTCGCCAGTTATTCTGAGTTGCATTACATCGAGTGTTGAACTTTCGGATGCTACAACGAGAAGAATAAGACTTTCTCTATCACAGTCTTAAATAGGTAATATACGTTAATATTATTAGTCTGGGTAAATTCGCTTGCTGTATACGGTAAAATGTAATCAATAAGTTCATTAACACTGTAGTGTATCTATCTAACTGTGATGCTTAATCTAAACAAAAAAATAAATCAATAAATCAATAATTTGATAGAGGCATCAGATGTAATAATAATTGTAATCAGCATTGACTTTACGTAGCGAAACGTTACTATTCTGTGCACCGTTGGACCTGAAATGCTAATAGCACTTCGTTTTCACCTTGAAATATCAGGGGATGAAAATATACAACACTTCGATGGTATTTACATAATGTCGTACTGTCTTCTAATGCATCCCATGGTAACGAATACAAACAAACTCCATCAACGATATTGGATGAAATATTAATTAATTGAGAATAGAGATAATAAGTGGTTTAAACATGGCGAAGCTGTGAAGGCTATAATTCATATTCTACCTCATATTATTTGTACATACTTGGGATTTATTCGATTCTTTCATGTAAGTATTTAACTTACTTAAAATCTCTTGAGCGATTATCGCTTTAAATGTGTTCTTATTGGATCATTTTACTAAGCGAGTTTCATCGACTACTAGATATATCTTAAAGATGAATGTGGGTAATGTAGGAAACCGTGACAAAGCAAAATTTCTGCCCAAATCTGTGTATCCTATGCTGCTAAATTTCACAGGCTTCTTAATGACGTACATGTATACTGTCAGACTTAGTGTTATAAACTTTCGGTGGATCTACTCAATCTGTCAGGCTTTTAATGCATCGAATTCATAACTCTTGGGTCAAAAACTAGCATTCATCGCACAATGTTACTCTATTTCGATCTTCAAAAAGGATCTAAAAAACATATTATTTTAATAATGCTCTATTTCGATCTTTAAAAAAAATTATTTTAAAACATACTATTTTCATAATGCTCTATTTCGATCTTCAAAAAAGATCTAAAAACATACAATTTTAATAATGCTCTATTTCGATCTACAGAGTAATCTACAAACATAATATTTTGATAATACTTTTAATATATGAATTATTTTTTAACTTTTCCTTTACTTTCAAAAAGCATTTTAAATGTCATAATCATTATCATTATCATTATTATTATTATTATTATTATTATTATTAAGAGAACCCATGCACCTAAAAATCCAATTTGTTCAGTTATACAGTAATCGTGAAAACAAATCAATAACAGTAGGTTAAATAATAGAAGAGGATGGAGAATAAAATAGCTTGTTTCATCCGATTGAGAGTTAAGTGTCCCTTATAACCTTGCTTTCAGTTCATATGCTTGTCTGAGTTTTACATTTTGCACATTTGAATGTTTTTGAATTGTCTTTTAAAATCTTAGTTGCGTGATGATTTCGTGGTAAAAAATAACATTCTAAATTTCTATTCATTTCACTAAGAATGTTGCAAGAATGACTGAAAATGACAAAAACATTATAATACTGAAGTCATTGTAGTTTTTATACCTATTTTTCTGCAAAAGTTATTCATTATTCTTCATTAGAGCTATATTCTTAGCTTGAATCTCAATCGAATTCAAGTGCAATGTACCATTGTAAATTAGAAGTAAATCGAACGGATTCGACAATCGTTAACGTTGATTGTATATTGACTTTTCTCCCTATTGTCCCTCAGCAATACAATACTATATTTGTTCGACATGATTGCCCTTTTGTCTTACGACTTAGCACGGTAATGATTGTTTTATCGGTGAAAATGTATCGATTTTATCGTAAGTTAATGAGAAACAGTTTTAAATTATAGATAATAGTTAGTTTCAGAACATTTGGGTTTAAATTTAAACCCGGGCATAGAAATTAATAACTATAAAAAATCAAAAATACCTTGAAATATACCTCAAAAAATTTCACTTTTTATTTTTTTTCCGTGCTGTACGCAGCTGGTCTTCAGTCAGTCTGAAAATTGTGTGTCCTGTTGACAAAATCTACAATTGTTATTACATGTACTTTCTTTTTGTTTTATCAGTGTGGTCCTGCGCAGTAGTCTATTTATAACTCTTTGATTTTCCAATATGGCGGGACGTTCATAATATCTTAAGACATTATGATTTTCAAACACGGATAAATATGTATACCCATGGATTTGAAGGCTCAAATTTCAAAGGTAAGCTCTGTAGACTATGTCTGATTAGCTAAACAAAAGATTTCATGTGTTTGAGGCTGTCGGATGATTGTCCGAAACAAATCAAGCCTGTGCCCCTTTAATGAGAAACAGTTTTAAATTATAGATAATAGTTAGTTTCAGAACATTATGGTATAATTAATAAACTTTCATTGGTCATATTGAAATTGAATATACTATATTTAAAAGGTTGTATTAAAGCAATGCCCGAGTGACACATTATTTCCAGCAAAACAACTTATCCTCGTTAAGTTTCACAAAAAGTTTTCGAGAATAAGGCATCGGGCGTAATATTTCAGTTTTATTATTAATATTCAAGACATTTCCTCGCCGTACACTTTTAAACATTGTAAATTACTATTCATTTGATCTTCAGTGATGCTAAGGTCTAATTCGTACGGTGAAAATTAATCTTCACCTGGGTGGAATTTCAAGTTTTTAATTCAAAATTCTAGAAATATCACCTCGGTGAAAATTAATTTTCACCCGGGTGGAAATTAACTTTTTTAATTCAAAATTCTAGTAAGGTTTAAAATTATATTCCATATTTTTAATTATATTCCAGTTTTTTAATCCAAAATTGAAAAAAAAAAAAAAATTTAATGATGTCATACACGGACTACCGAAATACGACACAATTTCATTTGTATTTACGAATCCAAGGCCTGTTGAATTAATATTGATCTAAACTGAAAGTAAAAACAGTGATAGTGCCCGAATATTGAACAATTAACAATACCATCAGAAATGTAAATTGGGTAAAGGCTATTGCTAATGTGATAATGATAGGAATAATAAATCGTTATAAATAAATTCGTTATTATTCATTATAAGAAATGACTTTATATAATTTCGTTTATATAAATTTAAAATGACGACAGTCACGAAATTTCAATGAAAATAAAATTGAGGAACATTATATTGTCAATGTCAAAGCACAAAATAGTAGTCATTAAAAATCTATTTTGAATTAAAGACAAAATAAAACACTCTATCAATTTCAAATAACCTTAAAGAAATGACTCTTTTGTTAAGTACCGCACGGTTTTGTCGGAACCGAAATGTGCGGATAAATGAGGTTCCACTGAATAATTCATGGCGACAAAACAAAATTCAATGAAATCAAAAATAAATAAATACAACAAAGAAGGTTTTCAATTTTTAATCTATGAAAGTCTTAAAATTGATAAATGAATTTAAGACATTTTGCTTGTCTGTATCTGATCGGGCTATAGTAAGTGGGGAATAATAAGGCAGGAATGTTCAACAGTGTGTTAATTGAAAACTCGAACTTGTTTTTCAGAAGGTCACGACCTTTTATGTCATCCAATGTTTGTGTCAGTACTGTACTTTTCAACTAGTAGTAAAGTACATTAGAGTTAAATCTTTTAATTCCCTTATCTTAGTCGGTATTTCGTCCATTTTAGCATGTCTATAAGGAAGTCTTTAACTTTTGGTTAGAAGGAAAGTGTTATTATTTTGACAAGAATAACAACTTAGATTCACGGGGATTCAGCTGGTAACCCCTTAACATTGTTCTCTACAACAAAGTCGACTGGAACAAGCAGGAAAGATAACTTAAGCATACCGATCGACATAAAAACCCGACCGCGTTTGTATGGATAATGTAATTCGCTCGAAGGTCAAGCTTGACATTTCTTACTTCATGGAATACACACGATGCAGCGATTCGACTGAATTGTGCGTTGGTGATGTGTGGCTATTGCGGTCAAGGTATAAGTTTGTAATAGCTTGACATTGTGAAGATGTAGTCACATATTCTACAGCCCGTCTTGAAAACACTATGCTTTTTCATTAAGTATATGACATTTTGTCTGCTAAAATGAAGAAAAGAGACATGCTTTGATGCATTACAGTTGAAGCATTTACGTCTAATGAATTATAGCATACCTGTCCTACAAAGATTCGAAAGTTCTCATAGGAAATATGTTTAAAATTCCCCTCTTTGGCCAACAAATAAGGTCGCAATACAAGCCAGAACACGTAAATAATTGCAGATCTAACTAAGTGTAAAAACTACAACGAGCAATGCCTAAGTCTGAATTGTTTAGAGTAAATAATAATGTAAATAATAAGAAAGAGCACGAACAACAGGTTTTGCAGCAAACAAATTAAGATGCATTCGATGACCATGGCCTTCACCGTACTGTACACATGTAAACATGTACTTAGAACAGTCTGGTTTTCTCATGATTATACAAAGGTTATACAAGTGAGATGTTTTTGCTTTTGAAGTAATATTTTTAAATTTCTGTTTGCGAGATGTCAGCTATTTAAAATGCATTGCAGGGAAACGTCAGCAATTCGTTTCAAGGTATCCCACCTCTTAGGATAACAAACAAATCAAAATTTTTAAACGTTGCCAAATTCAGTCCTTGTTCATAAGTGGACTTCATTTTGGTAGCAAACTGTACTCCATTACATCCTTAAAACTAAGAATAATTCAAACGGAGAAGCGTTTTTTTGAATAATTACTTTATATAATGCATATATCGTGTTAGATAGAGATTATATTTTTAAGGCATGTCACCAGGCAAATCTGATGAAGAAATACTCTTATTGACTAAGTTTGAGACTCAAGTTAAAAGAATTGGTGACATTTTTACCAGCCATATGTTCTTTAACTCATTTCCATCGTGTGCAGCCAACTGAACCTTACATTCTTTTCTCAGTGTAATATTTGGGTACATACATAAGCGAAAGATTTCTGTAACCTTCAGGGGTCGTTGTGCATTTACACTAGGAAAGGTAAAAGCTGTTGCTTTAAAATACCAATTTCACTGAAAATGCAAATAGACGGCGTGCAGTGTGCATGTGTGAAATGGTCGATGAACAAGAAAAAGCTTATCGTTTCCGAAGATTGTGTACTCGCTTCTTCTTTTACTGCATCGATAATTCAACGCAGTACCCTTTAGACAGATTAATACCAGAATGTTTCCTGCATTTGCTTTTTAAGCAAGATTTCCTTAATACAATGCCAGCTTTTGGAAACTCGAATAGTTTTTTTAATATTTGAAGCTAATGAACTGAAACATTACTAAACCTCAGTATTTATTGGAAAACTTCCCTTTCAAGTTGTCTTGATGTTAAATTGCAACAATGTTTTGTAAACTAAAGAGAAGGAAAATACACAAATATAAAGTCGTATTTACTTGAACGTAATATACTAGGATAGAGCTTATTGTTTAAATAGCGTCATCCAAATATTTAAACGCCTGTCAATTTGTGTTTGTCCAATGTGTGTTCACAGCTCAGGGTTTATTGCCAAATGGTAAAGAAAACGTTTGCCTAACACGCTATGTAGTGTAAGGGCGCGGACGATGTGTTATCGTTCCTAAACAGTCTGCTTGCTTCATTTATGTTTATTACCTTCAATGTGTCGTTACCTTGTCGCGGAATATAATATAATGCTTAGTTATTTCCTATAAGATATTATTCATCTGGAGATACCGCCATCTACTATCTATACCTAAGGTATGTCATTTACTAAATTGTAATTCACTATAGGTCGTCTAATTATTACCATTTATAGTCAAAATGTCATGGTGTTTTAAATGTTCTTTTTACTAGACTGCTTTAACGTTATGTTGAATGAAATGAAAAGTGTTTCAAATAAACCCCATTTTTAACAAAATCATTAGTTATAATAGAGGTTCTTGGTATTTCGTATATTAAAGAAGAATTTTCAGCCTTTTGTACACCTGGGCACTTATATGTTCGTTTCACAGACGCCAGCCTCCGAAACTTGTAGTACAGAAAGGCCGAATTCAAAATGCGGCAACCAACTCTGTGGATGCGTGAAGCCTCTTATTGTGCGCCTAAGAGGGGTTACTTTAACGCCTATATCAATGGTTCATGTACTTTTCATGAAGTAATTCAAAGAAAAAAACGATGTTAACGGCATCATCTCCAAAACTATTTGGACTTCAATTACTTCCAGGAATCCTGATGTTCAGTCAGTCAGAGGATTTGTAGTATAGGCAATACATAAACGATTTGAGTTGTTTCTACAATTGATTATTTTATTATTTTATAAAATAATATAGTATTTGATTTGTTGTTTCTCTAGACTCATGTTCCTATAGATAAGGTTCGACATTATCCTAATAATTATCATAATAATATTACCATAACCTTTGTTAAAGGAACCTGCCATGGACCCTTTCATTAAGGTATTATAGGCAAACTAATGAAACCGTATGTTTCAATTACGTAATGGAGTTATAAAGAGGCCCTCTTAGCTGTGATGTCCATCTGAGACCCAGATAACATAGATTTGTCAATTGCAATTTTCAATCATAAATCACTTATCTTAGTGAAAATCTAAGAAATACAGAGCTGAAGTCTGAAAGCAAATATGAGTTGTGTACAGCTATCAATGTGCTCGATATACATGTAGTTAATATAACGTCTTTACAAGTATTACAATTATTTAAGATATCACATATATAAACAAAAATATTGCTCTACTTATGGAAGTGTACTGATATGTAATAAGCTTTTGCAGTCTATTAATTTTCACACCGTATTGACTATTCTGTATAACATAAATAGACATGGATATGAATACCAGTATTATCAATGTTAACATTTTAGATCAAAGCTCAGAAGTAAAATGACACGAAAACAAATAATAGAAATCTAAAACTTCACACTAACCTTTGTGAAAGATATGCCCGTGGTCTGAGTGAAAAGACGTTGGGAGTACTTTATTTTTCATATACACTTTTTGCATTTCAATGTCTTAAAAAAAATGATATGAAATATATGTCGGCAAAATTTGTATAAAGGTATATAGTGCCATTTTTGAAATGCCACATAGTTTCCTGTATTTTTGTAAGGAGTGTTAGGGTAGACTGTAAAACGGTTGGAGTGTCAAAATATCAATATCATTTGCTTCGCTAAAAGTTTTGACCAAGGATATTTTGTGATACGGACAACTTTTTTTTTTATTATAGCGTTCTATGTTTATTGGTTCTACCTTAAATAGTGTTTCAAATCTTTCACTAAATGTCTTCAATATTTTTAAAGTTTTTACACAAATACACTTAAGTTTATCATCACTTTTTGACGTACGTCTGTTGACGTCATTTCCCTTATTATAAATTCAAGTGAATCTTTAAGAACGACAAGCCCGGCTCGCTTTTAAAGCTATTCATCTTAAAGAGAACTTGATTGAAAGGGATATTTGAATTTATTTACAAATTGTTATTGCGTTAGAAAATTGCTTCAACTGAAAGTTTATTTTTTCAATGACACTAAAATTCAACTATCATGTGGGAAGAATAATATAATAATGTTTCTACAAATGGGAGGTTAATATTCCTATCTTGTAGGAATAATAGAATGTGGAAGGAAATAATAACATTAAGTTTATATCTTGAGAGGGGTGAGGCAATAACTATTATGTTTATATCTTGAGAGGGAAGAAACAAAAACTATTATGTTTATATCTTGAGAGGGTAGAAACAATAACTAATATGTTTATATCTTGAGAGGGTAGAAACAATAACTAATATGTTTAAATCTTGAGAGGGTAGAAACAATAACTATTATGTTTATATCTTGAGAGGGTAGAAAAAATAACTATTATGTTTATATCTTGAGAGGGTAGAAACAATAACCATTATGTTTATATCTTCGAGAGGGTAGAAACAATAACTATTATGTTTATATCTTGAGAGGGAAGAAACAATAACCATTATGTTTATATCTTGAGAGGGAAGAAACAATAACCATAATGTTTATATCTTGAGAGGGTAGAAACAATAACTATTATGTTTATATCTTGAGAGGGTAGAAACAATAACTATTATGTTTATATCTTGAGAGGGAAGATGAAATAACATTATGTCTATATTATATGTTTAGAGGGTAGAAACAATAACTATTATGTTTATATCTTGAGAGGGTAGAAACAATAACTATTATGTTTATATCTTGAGAGGGAAGAAACAATAACTATTATGTTTATATCTTGAGAGGGTAGAAACAATAACTATTATGTTTATATCTTGAGAGGGTAGAAACAATAACTATTATGTTTATATCTTGAGAGGGAAGAAACAATAACTATTATGTTTATATCTTGAGAGGGTAGAAACAATAACTATTATGTTTATATCTTGAGAGGGAAAAAAGCAATAACTATTATGTTTATATCTTGAGAGGGTAGAAACAATAACTATTATGTTTATATCTTGAGAGGGTAGAAACAATAACTATTATGTTTATATCTTGAGAGGGTAGAAACAATAACTATTATGTTTATATCTTGAGAGGGTAGAAACAATAACTATTATGTTTATATCTTGAGAGGGTAGAAACAATAACAAATTATTTTTAAATATCTTGAGAGGGTAGAAACAATAACTATTATGTTTATATCTTGAGAGGGTAGAAAAAATAACTATTATGTTTATATCTTGAGAGGGTAGAAACAATAACCATTATGTTTATATCTTCGAGAGGGTAGAAACAATAACTATTATGTTTATATCTTGAGAGGGAAGAAACAATAACCATAATGTTTATATCTTGAGAGGGTAGAAACAATAACTATTATGTTTATATCTTGAGAGGGTAGAAACAATAACTATTATGTTTATATCTTGAGAGGGAAGATGAAATAACATTATGTCTATATTATATGTTTAGAGGGAAGAAGCAATAACTATTATGTTTATATATTGAGAGGGAAGAAGCAATAACTATTATGTTTATATCTTGAGAGGGAAGAAACAAAAACTATTATGTTTATATCTTGAGAGGGAAGAAACAAAAACTATTATGTTTATATCTTGAGAGGGAAGAAACAAAAACTATTATGTTTATATCTTGAGAGAGAAGAAACAATAACCATAATGTTTATATCTTGAGAGGGTAGAAACAATAACTATTATGTTTATATCTGGAGAGAGAAGAAGAAATAATATTATGTTTATATCTTGAGAGGGTAGAAACAATAACTATTATGTTTATATCTTGAGAGGGAAGAAACAATAACATTATGTTTATATCTTGAGAGGGTAGAAACAATAACTATTATGTTTATATATTGAGAGGGTAGAAACAATAACATTATGTTTATATCTTGAGAGGGTAGAAACAATAAATATTATGTTTATATCTTGAGAGGGTAGAAACAATAACTATTATGTTTATATCTTGAGAGGGTAGAGCAATAAAGCTTAAGTACAACATCCTCTTCATACAGTTGGGTGTTATAAGTAGATTTTTTCCCTTTAAACATTAATATTTATATGGAATTATTTAGCCATCACTTTATGACGTCCTTAGGCTTTCGAGCAGATTTTATCTCTAGAAACATTAACTCTTAGATAATACTTTAAAGCCTTTTTGTGAAGATTTTTGCTCGAAAAACTGAAAAAATCATTAGTTTATTTAACTTATTTAAATGTACGTCTTGTCCCTTCTATTGTTGTACATGTCTTTCTATTCATTTCAAAAAAGACTAAGTAAAGGTACGGTTAATTGATATGAACAGATCTACATGTCGCCCTGACGTGGATTGCATGGGTAATTTGACATTTCAGTTAAAAACTAGGCACACCTTTATTCAAATTCTACATGTTGTGTGAATCATTGTGATGTAACAGTATTTAGATATGTTACCTGTGTATTTCGTTCAACAGTAAATATTCGTCTTATATTAAATGTCAACTGCTCGAATAGGTTACAAGGACATTTTCGATGTCTGAAAAACAAAACGTTGTAGCAGAAAGTTGTATTTGGTAGTTTTTGTCATCAGAAAAATGGCCAGAACAGTGTCAGTTACTCAAAACGATGGTGTTTGTGGTTTTTTTGGTTTTTTGTTTCAAATGAATTTTTTTTATTAACACTTTAAGCGTGGTCAATAGTAACTTTCACAAAAGTCATTAAATGAAATTTCTTGCAAAATTGAAACGATCTACAAAAGTGTTAAATCGCTTTGGACTTTTAACTTTTTTTAAGATCAACTTTCTTTTTGTAAACTGGTTTATATTTACCAAACTTGTTTGTATACTTATATATATATATAGAACAGTACTGCTTTGCTTTTAACGCAGTCTTATCGGGAACAGTCTTGCTCTCTTTTATTCAGAAGAACGTTGCTTTTCTGTATGAACCTCTATTAAATACAAGTTTGCTTTGCTTTTATAGACGGTCCAATTCAGAGCAGCCTAGTATTTTTCTTGAGGGAATTTAATCTGTAATCAAATATATGAACCACATCGATTTTCTCTCATATTTAAGACTATGTTTTGAAGAACATTTTTTATGATCTTTTTTTGGACTATATTATTAATAAACTATCTTTTTTTTCTATTTTCTATATTATGAAGAATGAATTTTATAATCTTTTTTTTTTCTTATTAAGAAACTATCCATTTGTTCTATTTTAGGACTATATTATGAAGAATGAATTTTGTAATCTTTTTTTTTTCTTATTAAGAAACTATCTTATTTGTTCTATTTTATAATTTTAGCATAAAGAACGAATTTTATCTTATTGTTTGACTCTCTTATTAAGAGCATTCTTTAAAATTCCTTTAGGACCATGTTATTAAGAACATTCTTTATTTTCCTTTGGGACTATATTATTAAGAACATTCTTTATTTTCCTTTAGGACTATATTATTAAGAACATTCTTTATTTTCCTTTAGGACTACGTTATTAAGAACATTCTTTATTTTCCTTTAGGACTATATTATTAAGAACATTCTTTATTTTCCTTTAGGACTATGTTATTAAGAACATTCTTTATTTTCCTTTAGGACTATATTATTAAGAAGATTCTTTATTTTCCTTTAGGACTATATTATTAAGAACATTCTTCATTTTCCTTTAGGACTATGTTATTAAGAACATGCTTTATTTTCCTTTAGGGCTATGTTATTAAGAATATTCTTTATTTTCCTTTAGGACTATGTTATTAAGAACACTCTTTATTTTCTTTTAGGACTATGTTATTTAGACCGTTTAGGTTTTCTATATGAATCATATTCAAATCTAAAAGAAAAAATTCAACCAAGATGAACTGTAACTATAGTCACTTAACCCTTGTAGATTTACCACTTGTACTAAATCAATGAGATACCATAAATGATTTATAGTTATAGACATTTTAATTATCTTTCTTCACGACATTTGGCGTACAAGGAATAGGTGGTCGAAAAATATTTTACGCAATTCTCAATGGACTATGAAATTGTGAAACGTGGTTGTAGTGTACAGTGAATAACTTTTCGTTTGATCTATACATACCTTGGGATCCCAAATTTAGCTAGCAAGAGTTTTAACTCGGTGAGTGCAGTGAAGCATCACTTAAAATTGAATCACTATATGAAAGTTCTGCTGTTGGCATCTTGTCCATGTGAACGACATTGTAATTTAAAACACGAACCGTACCAACGTAATTCTGCATCTTCTTGTTAGTGGAAATTGTACTGTACAACAGCATAACCTCAAGTTCTTACGGGGAGTTTATTTCAAAATGCAAGAACACTAGCTAAAATATAGCATACACTTTTATAGTTTATATTATTTCACTCGTCAACTCGTATTTGTAATTGAAAGTTTTTATGTCATGTATCTGTTGACACTTGACCGTGTAAGTGTTTTAGGGTTGTCAACAAAGCAAATACAGTATTAGGCGAGACAACCAAAGAGTTGTTGATCATTGGTAGTCTTGTATTTCCAAACAGTGCAAACTGACTGCAGTATGTTATAAGACTTGGACGTCATTCAGAAATACGGGTTACAGTTTACACGTGACGTCGGATGACATACTGAGGAAACAGAACACAGAACGTATTGAAGCGTTATGTTTTTTGTTACTTGATCTAAGAAATGTGCTCATTCCATAACAATTTGTAGCATATTAATTTCAGTGTAAATTGGTCCCAAGAGTAACCGAGTCACAGTCTACTATTACATACACGAATTATTTACGACGGACATGTAGACTATTAAACAGATAAAATGTCACTTAGATAAACAATCCGGCTTCAGATCTGGGAATTAATAATTTAATAAACTATCGGGGTCAGACTATGTGTGAAATCAATAACTTTCTCATAGGAAAATAGAATGGAGACCAAACTCTTGAGAATGGCAAATTTTGGCATGATATCGTCCATCTCTTGGATAAATATATATATATTTTCTTAAATATAATTATGCCATAAAAGGAAAATAAATGTTGCCAAAAATACAACGCCTTATAAATATTATCGATTGCTTGTAACGTTCGATGACAGGTGCATGATTAAACCTAATTGACCCAATCACATATGAAAGCGATAAGTGCATGTAGGGCATATGTTCAATTTATCACTATAGACTTATACAATCAGTTATTATTTTCAGTATTTAACCATTGATTTACCAATCGATAATCTTCGATATTTAATTTGAAGTTTGTTCAAACCAAAATACATGCTGTTAGCTGGAAAAATTACAATAACACAGTATTGGTTCGTGGAAGAACTGATTGTCTTTATTGTAAATCGTTATGACAAACGGATAACAAACACATTGTCATTTATTACAGGTTACCAAAGAAAAAACTCAAAATGAAGGATATAGCTTACAGCGAAATCCTTACACCAGCAACCCAGTTCTTGCCAACGAAAGTCACCCAACCACCAAGAGATATTATTAAAACCTTCTCACATACGAAACGTGTTGGAAATTACCTTCTTGGTAAAACATTAGGAGAAGGATCCTTTGCTAAAGTTAAGGAAGCTTTACATGTGCCAACAGGAGAAAGGGTAAGATTTGATTTTATTATGGAAGATGGTTGAATTTTCAGTGATGTATATCAATCGAGGCCAGTCTCTATTCCGTCTTCTCTAAATTTAATAAAAATGTTTGTTTGCATACACCATTCCTTCTGATTTAGAATTAGTGTGAACAAGTTTGAAATGTCTTTAACATGAATTATTCTGAAATCATTTTTTTTCATACCATTTTTCAGTTGAAAATAGTCACAAGATCACAATTTCCTCATCCAAAATAAGTATCGCGTTTCAAAAAGATTTGAAGATCCAATGCTTCGGGAATATAAAACGTCCAATTCAGTACATTATATGATAATATTGCGAGTGACAGATTTCAATGGTTTCTTTTAAACAGGTTGCTGTGAAGGTAATTGATAAGAAGAGAGCAAGAGCCGATTCCTATGTACGGAAAAACTTGCGTAGAGAAGGCAAACTTTTGCAAATGGTTCGACATCCCAATGTCGTGAAACTGCTTGAAATTATGGAAACGGAAAACAGTTATTATTTAGTCACTGAGCTATGTCAAGGTGGTGATTTTATGGACTATATTTGTAAGAAACGGAAGCTTGAGGAAGGAGAGGGTAGGAAATACGTCAAGCAGATTGTTTCCGCTGTAGATTATTTACATCGCTTGGGAATTTTACACAGGTGGGTCTATATAACTTTAAGAAATTGAAGGAATATGTTTGGACAGCTTCGCCATTTGTAAACGGAGTTGTATATAGACTGGACATAATCACAGGAAGAATACAATGGGCTTAAAATCAATTTAGATAATAGTTATATAAACAATCTCTTTTACATGTGTCTGAAAAAACGCAAGGACGTGTTACTGTCTTATATCTTACAATGAATTATCATGAAATTAAGAAACAAAGAAAATATGAAATATTTCGAAGCTCTTAACCAAAAGTCAAATTGCAAATAGCAACGATGAGGGGATTTAGAATAAAGCCTCTTCGACCAGTCGTTTTATATTACTGTACTTGATCGTATGCATCTCGTTTTCATGACTCAGTGTTCTGTTTTCCTTTTCCTTTTTTGTGTACCTATTTTCAATTTCCACCTTAATGTTTGACAAACACTTGCACACAGCTTTGATGATTACTCAACAAATGTTTGCAGTTTCAAAAACCAAGGTCATCGATTTGGCAAATAAAATGTCAAATTCGGAGAAAAGTTAAGTACATGATACAAATAACTGGGTTGAAAATTTCTGTACTTCACTTCCCTTTGCAAATCCTTTGGCATATGCTTGGCGACAAAGCTTATGTTCTGTATATTTTTCGAAATGAGGTGATTGGACACTATAATGACCTGTTGCACACAGTTGTAAACGTTAATAGCTACAAAAGCCAACTGCGGCAAAATTGTACGGATTAGATAAAATTACGATATGTTTCTGTCCACTCATAGTTTATGAAAAAAATGTGTCATCATTATGCCATATTAAATTCCATAACAGACTGAAGTTTTGCTTTAATAATACTTTATCTTAGTAATAACAATAATAATTTTTAAGTAAAATAATAAAATCTGAGATAAAGATTTTAAATATTATACTTAACAACTTAATGTGTTTATGGGTTATCAAGATATTGTAAATGTTGTACTATCAAAGCAAATACTGTCTACACTTATGCAGGTAGTTTTTTCTTTACGTCCACTGCTTAGACGTCACTGAAAAACGAAACTAAGTTTCCTTTTTTTTTTCAGAGATCTAAAAATTGAAAACCTTCTTTTAGATTCTAATAAAGATATTAAAATCATTGGTAAGTTAACAAATTACAATTTAAAGCCAATAAGGATCTGAAGAATATGGCTTGAAAGAATTTCGGCCGGGGTCTCTGATTGGCTGTAATCACTGGCGTACCATCCAACCATTTCCAAGCTTACATGATATTGAAGTCAAGGTATACGTACAATTTTTGTATTGGCTTGACATAGTGAAGTGCAAAACACCAACTGATCTATTGAAGAAAAATAGCCTAATATGTTCTATGACGCCGTAAATCTTATTATGAACCTGTTCTGTCATGAAATTGTCTCTGTTAAGGCTCTGTGTTCCTTTCAGATTTCGGACTGAGTAATATCATAAAAGTTTCAACAACCACTGAAGGGACCAGGGCACAAGAATTTTGTGTAACTCAGTGTGGTTCACCTGCGTATGCTGCTCCTGAATTACTCAGTCATCAAAAATACGGACCACAAGTAGACGTTTGGAGCATGTAAGTTGATTTAATTTTGTTCAAAACCCAGTGCGAGGGAGGGTTAGGGTGAATAGATTTCAAAATGTTGAAGCTTTCCATTGAAATGATGGCTTAGTTTGGCATAATTTCAATTACTCTATACCCCCTTTAGAATGCGCATAATTATCTTGGCTCCGTAGCCAACTCCAATATTCGTCGATTACGATAACCTTATATAAATTTATGACACGATTGAAATGCGTGGGTTGTAGATGTGGGGAGTGAAGTCATATTATCGCATTGAGTTTAGTCGGGGTGACAAATTTTGATGTTTATTTTGAATCATTTCAACTCATTATTTGAAACTATTGATATTCTAATGTATTTTTTATTAACCTACCTGTTTTGTTTTTCATGACATTTTGAGTTATTCTCTTTCTATTTGAGTTATTTTCAATGATTTTTTCGGTATGTTTCCTTTTTATTGTTTGATTAGTCGGTCACTTCTATTATTTCTATTTATCAAGGTAAAACTTTTCTTAGTAATAAAGCTTGAGACTTGGATATCATGACAGAAATTATTGAGCTTTTTTCTTTAAATTTAGTCTTGTATTTCATTTACGACTATAAAATCACACTCACATCGCTTTGGATAAACAAATACGGACTTAGAAATTTGTCTAGAAGTCTGTAAGGTATGAATTTCGCCGTGAGGAATTTTCTAAGGTAAAGGTAAATTTTTGTTCCAAATATTGTGCATGGATTTAAAAGGAAGGATCAAAACGTAAGAAAAAAAATCAAAGTATAGTAGGTTTCCAAGTATGTTTTCATAATTTACTTATCTCTTTGATATGAGTAGAATTATTAGTTCTGAGAAGTTGTATGTTTCTTTTGTGTCATTTTGTAAGTCGTGTGTATTGTCAACAAAAATCTCTAAAAGTTTTTGTCCTTTAATGTTAGAATGTAGTTACTGTTTCGTTGAGAAGTAGAAAAAGTTAGTTTCCACACCTAACAACTGTTTGTTTTTATTAGTCTAACAATTTGCCCGGGGAAATCTGTTTCAGATCATTCAAAGCATCACAATCCTTACACAGTTCGTTGTGACATTACACATACTGTCGTACCACATTTATGGATGGTACATCACGGTTGGAAAAACTTTGTAATACTTTATACTTTATAATGGAAACCGTAAATCGCGTTTCATGGGGGAGGGGTGTTGTTCTTGAAAGCTGTTGTACTTTGAAACAAGAAAGATGTGACGAACAAAATTTAATCAGTTATCAAATTTTGTAATACTTTCAAATGAAAACGGACAACTGTAAATCGCGTTTGGTGCGGGGGGGGGGGGTCGATTGGGTGGTTGCAGTAATTTGAAAAAAAAATGACACACAAAATCTAATAATTCATGATTAGCGACAAGGGCCTTATGGTGGGTTGCACACAAAAACGATTCCCTGGGCAAAAGTAGTTTCAATCTGTAAGTCTGAGGTTCTCTACCACGGTGTAAAGGTATATCAATTGTTTCTTATATAAAACGTTAAGAGATGAGTTTTATTTGTCATTTATACTATTGTTAATAACAAGGTACATGTATCTTTTTCACTTTCTAGTTTTTGATTGCATCTGTATTAAATAATGGTGAAGGGTGGTCATTTCGATTTTCAACATTTTTAATATTAATGCAAATTTATCGTTTTCAGACAAGACATAGAACAGGATACCCTTTTCACTTTTTATTTTTCCTCCTGCTATCTTTGTAGATTTTTCTACCGTTGAAATAAATCATCGATTTTTCAGTTTTTTTTTTCTTTTTAGTAGTTGTTAATCTTTTTCATTGACTTCATTTCATATAAATTCAGATATTTTAGTGGTACGGAATCATAACTTATTATATTTTCATCATTTTAGTGGCGTTAATATGTTTGCAATGCTAACTGGTAGCTTGCCCTTCACTGTTGAACCTTTTAATATAAAAGCTCTTCATAACAAGATGGTAATGGGACTTATGAACCCTATTCCTGAATACCTTAGCAACGGTAAGTTGTTGGTGACGATATCATAAAGCAGGACTAAAGGTCTACTGTAAGGGAATGCGGGTACGATCTCTTAGATTGACAATCTAATTCAAGGGCAGTAAGATACTGTATTCATCGGAAGACTTAACAAGTACCATGATTAAAGAATAGAATCTATATTTTATCCAATTAACTGAATAATATTTGTTAAACGCTTCTTAACGTTATCGTTGTATGTCCTATACTAGTTTGTAACAGATACAAGCTTTGTGAAGTTCTGCGAATGTAATGCAACAGAATAACAGGCGGAAGAATAAATCTTCATAATTAATTATTAACTTAGTTAGTATTTAACAGATTGCGAAAGCAATACTTAATGTTAAAGCCAAACTTTTTCGTTGGCTTCAAATCTCGAACGTATTCTGCTAAGAAACATGTAAGTCTATACAAGAATGCGTGGTCAATTGACTGTAAAGTGAATATATATGTTATCTACACCTTCGATGTCAAAGCAGGTTTAAACCCATATCTCTATTAAGACCTGACGTGCATTACGCATTAGATAAATCAAGATTATTTTAATTCATAGAAATAATATATCAAAAGATGTAATGTAAAGTTTATTCGTCTGTTTATTTTTTCGATATTATAATGACGTAATTGAAAAGATTGACTTTTTATAGGTTACATGTGTATTCAGCACTCGTGAAAAACAACAATCGCTAAAAATTACAAAAAACAAATCTTTGATTGAAATGATTGCTCGGCAAGATCTTGGCTTATTTGGCGCAGAGACCTTCATGGTTCGATCGCTACAGCTGTTGAGAGAAGCAGATGATGTTTTTTTTCAAGTGTATTAATTCTTATTTTATTTTCTTAGAATGCCGAGACTTACTTCGTAAATTTTTGACACCTGATCCAGAGAAACGTGTCACAATCACTGATGCTATGAAACACCATTGGTTGTGTGACGGTGAGTCCCGAATCTTAGCACAAGAAGAATGAAATATATATGTCTTGGTTTTCTCTTTGTTGCTTGTGCATCTTGTTTTGAAGTCAAAAGTATTCAGTTATCTGTCCAAAATTGTTATAAAGCTACCTTTTTCGTTATAACGAAATATACAAAGCTGTGCTAGATTGCACTGCTTCCGTAAAAAAACTCGAACAAACAACTGATTATCTAGTCTTTACGTCTATGCTGATTCGAGAAACATCTGATAATGTCAAAAATCTCTCTAAAACAAAAAGTACATTTAAAAGCGGAGAGCATATAATATCAAAAACAACGCGAGGGAATAATTTGTGGTATGTAGTAAGGTAACGTTATTCCCTTGTCTATTTTAATAAAAAGCCCTTATATCGACATATTTTGGACAGATATCTGATTTTCACTGAATAACATATTATTTTCACCAGTTCTTTATCCTATTTCTTTCTAGATTTGACAGCTTTGATTTCACTTTAACATTACGCATGTTAGCTACTAGTGTATACACGGAATGTGTTTTTATCTCTTACCTTTTCACTAATTACAAACACGCTTGAACAGCACCTTAATGGTAATGTTACATTTCTGCATGTTTTTATTTACTATTCTTACTACATATCCAAGGTATGTTTATTAGACTTCTATTTTAAATTGTAAATGATAATGGGTATGTGAATATGTACATGGTTATATTTAATGGCATTGTTAATGATTTTATATCATTTCATAAGTAATATTGTCAGTTAGCATGGAAATATGAAATGCAACGAGCGTGTAATATGATGATAATGATTATAAATTCGTTATCTTACATGAGTTAAAATTAGGTCTAATATACAAGGAAATATGTCTTTCTAACATTCGACCCAGGGATAATTTGCTTAAAAATACACAAGTACATGTGATTTTGATGGACGACAAGGCCCTTATAAGCAAAAGATAGCCAGCAAAAGATAGCCACTTAGTTTTCAGTTCGTCCCTTGGAACACGTCAGTACCTAATAAGCCATCTTTGGTTTGGCTGCAAGCCACGATAACATATCAATGGAAAAATAATTTTGGTTTGTTCGTGGTAAACAGAAAAAAATATATTGGAGACGATATTAAAGTCTTATAACGGATAGGATATTTCTCATGGCTATGTTATCATGATTAACCGACAATATCTGGTTTTTTAGTACTTTCTGTCAATGTTTACAAATTTCTTTAAACGGAAGAATGTCAATGCACTAAATAATCCCGACAATCGTGGCCAGATCGCAAATCACTATGCTAATATGCACTCTTCACTTGCTTGTATTTTAGCGTGCATTATGCAACTGATAGTATTTATTTATTAGTAATATTTACAAGTGATTGTATTTCTGGAAATGCCTTAAGATACGTTAGATTCTTACATAGTCCTACGTATAATTTGATATTAATATATTCAAGGCACCGTGGTGTATTCAAAGGCATTTTCATATATTCAAAGGCATTATTAAACACATAAATTAAAGAATGTTAATACATGCATTTACAATGTAATATTGATATAAACCTATCGCTATATAATGTTTCAATTTTTCAATAGCAACAGATTAACATCACGGATGTTACCATATTAACCTTGCCACTTGTATGTTTATCTTGCAGGGGAAGCTGGTGGGAAATTCGAACGCCATCCTTGTCCTAATAAACTGAAAACTGAAGAATTGGACACCAATCTTCTAAAACATATGTGTCATAACCTTGGATTTCGAATGGGAGAGATAGTAAGGTTTTGTACTGGTAACATACCAAGCGCTGCTAATGCCACCTATCAACTGTTCTCAAAGAAACTGAGGCGTTATAACAACGATCCCAAGACAAAGAGTTCGAGCAGCGAAAGCCGTATGATGGAGCCAACACGAATCTCCCTTATATTCCATGTAAGCAATGTAGTATACTCATACGTAGATTCAAAGAAAGAAAATTATGATTTAATGCATGGGGTAAACTTTACGGGCGTAATGAATCGCGTTGTTGTCAAACATAAAATCTTTGGACAGTTAGGCTATAGTATTCGATAGGGAAAAGATCATGGGGAATGCCTAATCACTTAATTACATGGAAATATCAAGTTATAAAACTATAAACTATTTTGTTTATAGGAACTGCCGCAGAAACGTGTTACTGTAATGCCTGCTGGATTAAAGCTACTTCGACGTCGAGCTGATGCGAATAACGACGTTACTGATGAGAAAGGCGGACCTAAAGGAAATAAAGATCAACATGATATTGAAAATGATAAAAACCAAGAAACGACACAAAATATCACTTATAAATATGATGGTAATATTTTTTTTATATTTTCTATAGAAAATGAATTTTTTTAAAGTACCGGTAATGGAAATTTTTATTTTCTCAGTTAAGCTTCTATATGTATCACCTTGCATCCGAATTACATGTATTAAAAATGATGCTTCGATTATTACGTCATTGTGACCAACAAAAATGCAGATTTTGACAAAATGGTAGTGATCTTGATCAAGAAGCCATATACCACTGCTTGTTTGGTATTGACGAGACAAATAGTTTACTCAATGTTAAGTAATTCCTATGAGTTGCATTGTTTCCCTTGCTGATGAAAGCGGTTTAGCATTGCATTGAAAAACGGTGTGGTAAAATACTTATTTTTAAGGTAACAAATATTGGCTAGACTTAATGTTGGGTCTATTTTTTAGAACCATAATTGTAGCCTTTTTAGAAAATTATTTTAAATGTTTTTTTCCAGGCACAAGAACACCACTGAAAGAGAAGGTAATTGTCAATACTACGTCAGAAAATGCTTCAAATAAAGCTGGCAGTGTCTACAAAAACTCAAACATGCAGAGGGTGTTGTGTTCAAATGCTACGTGGTTGAGGAAAACTTGTCATAAAGATAAGAAATCAATGAGTGAGGAGCTATCAAGTTTAAATAAATTATTATCTCCAAGATTGGAAACCAATAACGATATCAAATATTCAAATCATCACTCCCATCAACAGCAATCCGATGGGAAAAGTCATGTGACAGTCAATATGGCAAGCAAAAGATTCCCTGTACCACCTACAGACAATAGTCCCAAAACCAATGGAATGTCGACGTCGGTAAACACAAACAACGTCAACAAAACAAACAATAATGTTAGTGTGGACTTAAAACCTGTCTACAATACTCGACGTTCAATAAACATCAATGCTAGTCCAACGACGGCTTATCTGAAACACTCACAAATACACGAAACTTCGTTGGCTACAAAGCGCCCCGTGTCTCCATTCCGAAAGCGAACTCCGCAAGTCCAAGACACGAAAAAAATTCGAACCGTGATGGAGGTTGAATCGGATATGAGTGCCGTCGGCCGAGTATCTGCTATTATGAATTCAAGGGTTTCGATGTCTCGAAGTGCCCAATCAGAGGATAGCGCTAATGTTACTTTACCAGAGGTGTCGTAAGACATACCCTTAAACAAGATTTAATTTGTGGGTGTCAGTTTGCTGAACTATGTAAGATCAGTTACATGCTAGTATATTTTCAAAATCAGTGGTACGCTGAATAATTTGTAAGAACATTGGTATGGTGAACAATGTAAGATCAAATGACCCATATGCTTAACTGTGTAAGTTCAGATGTATCTAAACTGTGTAAGTTCAGTTGTATGCTGAACTGTGTAAGAACATGTGCATGCTGAACTCTCAACCAAATCAGTTGTATGTAGAACTATGGAAGATCAGTTGTATCCTGACCTATGGAAGATCAGTTGTATCCTGAACTCTCTACCAGAGATGTTGTACGCTGACCCCTCTGCCAGATCATTTGTATGTTGAACTTTGTAAGATCAGTTGTATGCTGAGCTATTGAAGTTCAGTTGTATGCTGAACTCTCTGCCGGATCAGTTGTATGTTGAACTATGTAAGATCAATTGTATGTTGAACATGTAAGGTCAGTTGTATGCTGAACTATGTAAGAAAAGTTATCTGCTGAACTAAGAAATGGATTCCTCACCACGAGTCGAACAAAATTGTTATGGAAACGTAGGCTTGTGCCAGACATATTATAAAATGCTTGAAATTTATACGTCGTTGTATAGCTTAGAGGGAATTGGCATTTTGCTTTTAATACATCTTATCATTCATAACAATTTATCATACTCCGTGAACAATTCGCGAAAGTCATTGGAAAAGTGTGCCCTACTGTAAAATCAGAACTGAATTTTATTCACCTGGTTGGGCGACATCGACGCCAGTCAAACAGACATTTGATGTTTGTGATCATATTGATATTGATAAACTCTGTTGAGCAATGTGTACATCCGTTTTTCTATTTTTATTTATTTGACACTGTAAGTATGTGTTCATATTTTGCTCTATAAATACTCATATTTTCATTATATCTTTGTCTTTTATTCAATCATCTCAGATATAAAATCTAAGCAAATTATGGGAGGATTTTTGACCCGTTTTTATGAGAATTGGAATAATAGTACTGTTAGGCTTATAATATCTTCAAAATTTGTGTTTACAGACGACAATCTTCAATCTAAATCCTAGAGTTTTTAGGGTAGGCATATGCTTCTTTTCAATATAAACTTGTAAAACGTATGGTTATTAACGCGAAGATAATCTACGTTCATAAGTATTATTTGAAGCTGAGATTAAAATTTCTTTCAAAATATGGAGAAATTTAAAAAAAACTTTTGATATGCTTTGACAATGATATTATAGATTTTTAATTTGTGTAATTATACAGGACACACTGGTTCGGATCCAGACAGCCAGACTAGACTTTTACTTTGGATCCAACATATCCCACTTTTTAAACACCTCGTAATATTTTGGTAAACTATATTGGCTATAGCCAAATACAAATTCGTATATCAGTAACACCTTACATCTTTCTGGTGTAATTAGAGAAATTACAAAAAATGCAATATCAAACCAATATCAATATATGTATTACTCAACATCACCAACACAGGAATATTCAATAAAAATACTTAATATCACTAATTAATACAGAATATTGGTAAACTGTTGTTAATAACAGTACTTAACATCAATAATTAATACAGAAAATTGGTGAACTGTTTTTAATAACAGTACTTAACATCACTAATTAATACAGGTCTAATTAACATAGAAACTGGTGAGCGGTTTGTGAAATCAGTACTATGTATCACTAACTAAAAGATAAATTGATGAACTGTTAGGTAACTCAGCAACACTAATTTAGAGAGGTAATTGGTGAGTGGTTTTATGACATCAACATTCAGAATCACTAATATATAGAGAAAATTGGTGAACTGTTTTCAAAAACTGTACCCAGCATCACTAATTAATAGAGAAAATTGGTGAACTGTTTTTAAAAACAGCACTCAGCATCACTAATATATAGAGACAATTGGTGAACTGTTTTCAAAAACAGAACTCAGCATGACTAATATATAGAGAAAATTGGTTAACTGTTTTCAAAAACAGCACTCAGCATCACTAATTAATAGACAAAATTGGTGAGCGTTTTTATGAAATCAGTATTCAACATCACTCATTAACCGATAAAATTGATGACCTGTTTTTAAAAACAGTACTCAGCATCACTAATTAATAGAGAAAATTGGTGAGCGTTTTTATAATATCAGTATTCGAAATCACTCGCTAACCGATAAAATTGATGATCTGTTTTCAAAAACAGTACTCAGCATCACTAATTAATAGAGAAAATTGGTGAGCGTTTTTATGAAATCCATATTCAACATCACTATCTAATCAAAATAATTGATGAACTGTTTTTAAAAAGCAGTACTCAACATCATTAACAACAAAATCTTTGTTGGGACTACAGAACACACTAATATTGAAAATTATTATAGTACATAATAAAGTAAAATAAAATAAACTCATATATAAATGTAGTGAACAATATGTACCTTTTAAACACTATGTTTTTTTTATGTATGGCTCGATATCTTTAGACGTAAGCCTATGGCTATCAATGTGCGGCTACTACAGATCAAGCAGAAATAAAATTACCTCCCTTTAATCATATAGCTCCAATAAAAATCCACGGTAAAAATTCCACTACTTTCACAATTATCTTTTCTAGTGGTAAACACTATCATCAATCTAAAACTATCGATAGAAAAATAATTAGTAAAATTCGCTTCAGAGCTCAATATGGACCGAGAATAGTTCTTATTTAGTAGAGCATTCCTGTGACAGTTTATCAAAGTTTTGGAATATTGACCCTGGCATGGAAACTCTAATTTCAGAACTTCTTCAAGATTCAAATGGTCATCATTTTGTTTCAGTCTAAAATAGAATATTGTAAAATTTTAAAAACAAAGCGAAATTTCATGTGGGCATGTTTATTGAAATGAAATGAATGGAGTTTTACGTCCTACTTTTATGCACCTTGTGGGCATATAAAAGGTTAATACAAACACTTATTTTTAAATATAAATTTTATATACCACACAATGTAAATTATACATATAATCATGAAATAAATTAAGTGGTTATGTACAATGTATCTATGTTATTGGTCCCCACACTTTCTATCACATAGTTTATCATATAGATATTTGTTTTACCAGTTTAAATATGGAAGTAATATTTTTACAATGAATTGACAAATGTTGCTGGCTTTCTTTGCTGATAAACCAAACAATCATACAAAGATTCCTTGATGAAATGAATGGTGAATATTTGACTGAAAAATAAGTTCACTTTTAAGATTTCGTTCTATTAATATTATTTACACCAATTTTTCTATTTTCATAAGTTTTTCTGTTTTCACCAGTTTTTCTGTTTTCACCAGTTTTTCTGTTTTCATCACTTTTTCTGTTTTCATCAGTTTTTCTGTTTTCATCCGTTTTTCTGTTTTCATCCGTTTTTCTGTTATTATCAGTTTTTCTGTTTTCATCTGTTTTTCTACTTTCAATATTTGATACTGGATGAATTTCATTATCAACAATTTGGTTGTTTTGTGATCTAGGTTTATCATGTTGGACCATATCATTGTTTGTGTTACTCACATTTTTCATATTTAGATCAATATTCTGCACAGTTGCATTCAACTGTGTGACATTGTTCTCTTTTGAGTGCTCTGAAAGAAAAATGAAAGCGATTTTTAATATGTTGCTTTAGTGTAATTTTGCCAGACATATAGGTTACACGTGATTCATTGTCTCTAAAACCACAGCCCAGTTCATCATACTTTGTTAAGGCCGTAGTAATAGAAGTGAGTGAAATTATGTATTGATCACTCATTATTAATACTGCGATCTGATTGCCATGATTACAAAACAAATTGTATAGGGCCTAGTATAATACAGGTTAATTAGACCCTATCAAGACCCAAATTTCAGAAACAATGCAGGTGATAATGAATACTGAGCATGTCCTGCCTTGAATAAGAAAGCCATGAGTATACACTATAATAACCTCCTATTAAATCACTGCATTCCATGACACAAGAATAGTGACTATTGCAGTCACAGTATAAGTAGGAAGTTTGTAATAGCTTTACAAATTGTCAAGATGGATCTAACAATAGAAAAAAAAAACTTGCCATTAAAATCAATACTGTTATCTGATAATAGTTTCATTAATCTTTCATTTTCTTTTTCTAATTTTTCATATTCCTGAAATATTTTTTTAGAATATTGTTGGTACTCAAACCATTATACATATACCCATTAGTTTTGGCTACTGCTAATTATGCCTATGATATGATACCATACATATTATGATAAAAGGGTACAACATGTTGTTCTTGTCATAACATGTGATTTGACATGTGGATTCTGACATAATGTGATATGACATGTGGTCTGGCATAATATGGGAGATGACATTTGAAAGAACATCCAGTTTCTGGCATAACATGATATGACACGTAACTACTGGCACAACATGTGATATGACATTTAGTTCCTAGCATATCATGTGATATGATAATATGATATGACATTTAGTTCCTAGCATAACATGTGATATGGTAACGTGCTATGACATTTAGTTCCTGGCATAACATGTGATACAAAAACGTGATATGACATTTAGTTTCTGGCATAACATAATATGTAGATCTGACATGTCATATGACATGTTGCTCCTGACATGTCAATATAAACAATATACACTAATAGCTGATGACTTACTTTTTCACACTTCGTCTGTGTTTGAAATCGACTATTAGCATCTATTTTAACTCCAGGGACTACTATCTCTGCTGGCTTTATTTCTAATAAACTTTTCTTTTCTTCACTTAAATAAAACCCTGCTTTCTCAAACAGTTTTTGTAGTTTCTTCTTGTAACCCTGAATCAAACAAAAAAGTTGGCAATTATCTCTTTGTGTTGCTCACCTTCAGGGGAACTATGAGTAACTTCGCAATGTATCAAGTCAAGAATTAAACCCTTTATAAAACGGATCCATTTTGACAGATAAGTTTTCATAAAAAAAAACATGACAATGCGATGATTTGGTCCATAACTTTTTACCATATTTGATATAAGATGTTTTCGAAATGGCTTGTTTCAGCCTTTGTCCCTATTGAATAAAAATGTCCCTAAGCATGCATCTTTAAACAAATATTCCTAACTATAAAGTTAACTAAACAATTTCTTATTAGGACTTATTCACACAATGTGAAGTCACACAATGTGAAGTCACACAATGTGAAGTCACACAATGTGAAGTCACACAATGTGAAAATCTGTGTAACAACATGTTTCAGGTTCTGGTTTAATATTTATTTGCTCTATTATTGATGTAAATGTATTTAGCACTATTTTAAGAGAAGATATATATTTCTATCATTGAATTTCTCTATACAAAAATATCCAAACCTTATTAGTGAGTTCTTGATGATATAACTTCGTTTCTATATCATTCCATTCTAACTGATGTTCTTTAGATAATACAGGATAGACTAGCATGGCATCAGTAGGACAAACTAGAGGTGTTTGTAATATCATATGGTACCAACAAGTTGATGGTTCAGTTACATTTAATATTTCAGTTTTTCTACCACATTTAAAATATACCTGAAAAAATAATTTGATATACCAGTGCATAAAGAATTGATTATTTCTAAAACAATAACACCATCACCAAATTTCTTACTCTCTTTTTATTCACTGCATTTTTTCCTTCATATTTAAAAATACCAGTTAATTATTCAGTTGCATTCAGTTGTGATTTTTTTTTAAAAAATAGTCATGGTACAAAAGCTTACTAGAATAGGATAAATTGAGGCCTTCTGTGCTACAAGCTGTGCTAGATTCTTCAACAGTTGCAAACAGAAAGCTGATCATGCATGTCTTCATTAACTCAATTAAATTTAGAAATGTAGGATGTAAAACTCCATTTATATCATGTTTGAGATTTACTGGAAATTACACTTAACTAGACAATACCTTGACTTCTCTATTTCTATCATTACAACCATCTCCATTCTTCATTACCATAGCAACGAATGTATTATTTTCTATCTCCCACTCTTGCCACACCCTGAAAAGGAACAAATAATAACTACTAGTTGACGATTAGAAGAGAGGGTCTAGCCTTTATTTATGTATACAAGCATCTATTTATACCATTCTGTTATCCTGTCTAAGGTTTGAGCTCTTCACCACTTGCATATTGGTACATAACTATAACTAATTTCATATCAAGGGATTGAAAAGAGGTATTTAAAATTTGTTATATGTATCAGGGAAACTGATAGCATCAATTTATGTCATTCCAATTTCAATCAGACATCTGTGGCTCAGGCAATTCCAATAAATCTAAGTGTTGTATGATCACTAATCATAATATATTCTGAATCAAATAACATACTTAGAAAACATAATCTTTGAATGACATTTAGAAGTAGATCGAGCATTATTATGGATATACTACTTCCTTTAATATTTTAAATTTCAATTCACATACAGGAATCTTTATCAAGCACAAAACATAATAGTGTTGTATTTTAATACTTAGAAAACTTTTAAACCAAATTTTTTTGGATACTATCAGCTGTCAAAAATTTCAGTAACTCTATTGTCTTTAACTGTATTATTCAATCATAGCTTAAAGGGATACTGCGTCTTAGCATGAACATAAAATTTTAGTTTTCAAGAATGTTCAATATGAGTATATATTCATCAGTGAACTTAAGTCATAAAGTAACAAATTCCCTTAAAGTCTGGAAAACTCACAAAACTAAGTTATTTTTGAAAAATGCATAATCAATTTATTAAGCTTTTTTCAATAATCAAATACATATTTATATATAATTACTTGCTTTTTTGGATATATATTTATGTTTTTCTTATGAATAGAGCTCTTATTTCAAATTTTATGTTCATTCTAAGACCTATTATCCCTTTAATAATCATACCCCAATATACCACTGTATGGATTCCATCTTAAACTCTGCTCATACTGAGTTACATTTGAAAAGGGACAAAGTTCATATTTGTATCTGAAAAACATGAAGTGAGTAATAAAATAGTAGTAGTAACAAAATGTATTCATATATTCATTAGGAAGCCTTCTCACTATACTGTAGGTCCTAATGTTCAGTTTTTACCTTTGATGTGATGAAGGACAAAAAGGTGGTCAGGAATTCATTATAGAAAATATGATTCTTCATTTCGAAGGAATGATGAAAGTTAGTAAAGATATAAGTGCACATCAAAGGCCAATTCATAACTTTCCACTTAAGTTGTATTTAGAATAAATAATAAATATTAAAACTATACACTCCAGACAAATAAACCACTTAATATAAGATAATATAAGAAATACATTTTTAAACAAATACATATTGCTGGTAAAAGGTAAATATTTATTGTACCGGTGTTATTTTTTGTATTTATTTATTGTATTCAGTGTTCTTAAGAAATAAATTAGTTAAATACAGTTATTGCCTAATAATCACATATTTGTATAGCAAATAGTTCAATTCAGTCTTTCATGTAGCCCACTGTCAGATAAAAAGTGCATAGGCTTACAAGTTTTAATTTGAAACTTACTCTTCCAAAATATTAGAGAAACACTTTCCCCTCATCCTTTCAAAATGTGGTGGTCCAGAAAAATTTGCTGGTTTTATTTTCATCTTTAAAGTTTCTGAAAACTGACCTCCATATAAACCTCCAGCTGCATTATTCAGGCTGAAAAAGAAAGATGGGGTAGTACTATAGACTCAAATAAATAATATTTCAAAAATTGTAGAATCTTATCAATATACCATACTGAAATCGATATATGTCAGTAAAATTGAGTTTATAAACTCAATGATCAATTATATTGTTTTAAACAAATATTCCTCTGTAACGAAAGTGTGAAAAACCTTTTGTATCTTATAACCCTACACCTACCCATATGATGATGGTTCATCCACAATTTTCATACTAATCAACTCTAGGTTGCCATCTGAAATATCAAAGGGACAGATTTACCATCATATTGAGCAATCGTATCATAGTCTTAGAAACAAGATTTTTTTTTTTCTTAGCGTCTTAGCTGATCAATATAGCATAGGCCAGAAAGATAATTTTACATATTTACAAAGTTTACATCAATACTAATAGCATTAACTTTGCATTAACAATGGATTTATCAGATTGGTTGAATCGATTATCCAGATAACTAAATATTTTCCGACAGAAGTTAAAGGCTATTCGTTAGAAAAGATTTTGTGGTTAGTTGCAGCTGGGAATTTCCCAGGTTGCAGTGAGTGACTGAGTGAGGCTCACAAGTTGGCAAATTCAAGACACAAAAATTGTTGTAAGTCAAGTCTGATTAATTGCAGTTCACGACAAGACATTAACCCCGATACATGAAAAAATAAATGTATAGAAATAGATTAATGTTCATGAAACCAAACAAATATTTAATTACTTTGCAAAACAGCTGAGAGAATAATTAAAAATGTAAGAAAATAATTCGATTTTGCCATTCTTTGTTTTGACACATCAGTTATCTCCCTTTAAAAATCTAGTCTTAATTTTCCAGTCTGTATTCATTTGGTGTTCATTGCATCGACTGCTTGAAAGTGCCAGTGCCAGTGCCAGGTGCCAAAAACATTATTTTGTAAGTTTGGTCAGGCCTCTATATTTCAACAGTGTGTTGGCCTAATCCCCCAAATAAGTGGAATGAAGTATTCAGATTGTAGAACTTAAAATCAGGTCCAACTTGATCTTGATTCTGCCACTTTTTACATGACTCCTCATCAATATCCATGGACCTACATTTATTATTCATAGTTAGACTATAAACAATATGTGTGTCCATTCTTAGGGTAAGATCTAGTCTTATTAAGGGTAAACCTTATGAGATAGGACTACTGTTTTGTATGGTGAATAAAATAGTTCTTAAAATATTTATAGTCTAGGCCAGGCCTTCTCAAGATAATTTCCCTAAGCACCACTCTGGTCAAAATAATGAGCAGGAAGCGCCATATCCATTCATTTTGTAGGATGTAAGGGGAGGGGTAAGCAGTATTGTTTCCATGAATTATATATGGCCACAGCAATTCGCCACAAGTGGCGCACATGCTGCCAGTTGAGAAAGCCTGGTCTTGGCCATGTAATACTAACAGGGCCTACAATAATCAAATTACTATACCAAAACATCACATCGTTGGTACTATTTTATGATTAAAGCCATAGGATTTACACTTTCAGTTTGAACAATGGGTAAACCAAGAAATGCCAAAGCTAGAGGTGCAGGAGGTAGCAGTAAATCAAACAATAAAAAGGGAAGAGCTGAAGCGAGAGAAGATAAATTTGATGAAGACAAATTTAATGACCATGTCCTTGCAGCTATAGCAAGTAAGTAACACATTGTAATTAAATTGACTTTCTGCTAGGTGTGAACTTGAGTTTATGGTGGATGTGAACTTGAGTTTATGGTAGATGTAAACTTGAGTTTATGGTAGATGTAAACTTGAGTTAATGGTATCATTTATCATGTCAAAGAGTTTAATATAGGCTATAATACTTGGGAAACATTCATATTAGCTGCAAGGAAATATTTTGAGTGGTTAACAGCCCAAAGCTGTTTAAAGTTTAAAAAAAAAAAATTATCAGCTGCAAGGAATAATTAAAAATATCTACCTTCTTCTATCTGCTTTTATCTATAATTTCTTTTTACTTTAGATGAAGAAAATGGAGAAGATGGAGGTGCTTTTTGGTCACCTGAAAAGTTCCCATGTCCATTAGCTATGTGGGATTTTGAACATTGTGATCCTAAAAAGTGCACTGGAAGAAAGTTACATAGATTGGGTTATGTGAGAAATCTTAGAAGTAATCAAAGGTTTAATGGTTTAATTTTAACACCAGTTGGTACTAAATGTCTGTCACCTGATGATAGGTGAGATATATAAGTGTTACATAGTCATAGGAACTGGAAAGCTGGAACCTGTTTCACAAAATCTTAGCAAAGATACAATCAAGATTTTAAGAAATACAGTAACCTGATTGGTTAATAAAAACTCAATTTTAGCGATTGACCATTTGAACACTAAAATCATCCTTAGTGAATTCTTTTGTGAAACAGGCACCAGGGTAGGCTTTTTCATGGTCACAAACATTTCACAGACAGACCAAGATTTCTATCTTAACCATCATTAATTTGAAAGTAAAAAAGCAAGACATGTCATGTAATGTTTTCAACTCTCAAAGAGACTGTGCTGCAAAACACTCATTTTCATGATCTGCGCTATACATTGTGCCTTTGGATAGACATTCAGGATTTAAAGAAAATAAAGCTCCTTTTTAGAGCTGAATTTGTTTGCTAAGTTTAAGTAATTATCTTTAATTGTTCATCTATGACCATGTCAGAAAATAGTCTGAGCTTTATTAATTATCTTTTAAACTTTACCTGGTCCCAGGTTCTCCTTGGTGAAGCGGAAGGTTTAAACTTTCTGAAATAAGGGTAACCTGACCATCTTGTTTATATGAGAAAGCTGTCTGAAAAAGCCATAGATACATACATATCAAGCTTAACTTTTCAAAATCCCTTGAAAAACCTAGAGCTGACTGCAATACACAGTCAACAAAATTTTCTGTTTTGAATGGCCCTTGATGCACAGTTTTCGCAATACAAAATACTCTTTTGTCTTCTTAGATTACATACGATGCAACATATTCAATATATCTCTAGATTATTTGATTTTCAGAAATATTATCAGTAAAAGTGGTGTAGCAGTGATTGACTGTTCATGGGCTAAATTACAAGATACACCACTAAGTAAAATGAAGGGTACCAATGCTAGACTATTACCCTACCTGATAGCAACTAACCCAGTTAACTATGGTAGACCATGTAAATTATCTTGTGTTGAAGCTTATGCTGCAGCTTTTTACTTAACAGGTATATTTTCCCCAATTAGATATTATTTAAATGATTTTTTAATGGTGAAAAGACTGCAACAGCTTCACTATTATCTGCCCATTTCAGTTGATTCTGATCTTGAATGTGTATTAATACCCTTAAGAAGTACCTGTAGTACATGTTCTAGAAATGGCATTTCTTTAAAATACATCAAATCAGGAATTTCATTTTTTATTTCTACTGATCTAATATGTATTTTCTATGATATTTGAAAGAGTCAAACAGACTCTTTAATACAAAATAATACAAGTTAGATTTGGATGGAAATGTATGCTTATGTAACAAATCCTTCTTACAACAAGTTATTTTAAATGTTAATGAACTTCAATTTGAACTTGGTCCATTGATGTGAAATGTTCAAAGTCTTTAATTAATATATAGTGAAACCCCTTTCAACTGTATCATTTAGAAACAGACTTATTTGAAAGGTCCTGGTCGAATCACTATAATGATACATAGGAGATATATCCCAGGTAAACAAGCACCCCCTCTAAACCGCAAAATAATACAAGTTAGATTTGGATGGAAATGTATGCTCATGTAACAAATCCTTCTTACAACAAGTTATTTTAAATGTTAATGAACTTCAATTTGAACTTGGTCCATTGATGTGAAATGTTCAAAGTCTTTAATTAATATATAGTGAAACCCCTTTCAACTGTATCATTTAGAAACAGACTTATTTGAAAGGTCCTGGTCGAATCACTATAATGATACATAGGAGATATATCCCAGGTAAACATGCACCCCCTCTAAACCGCAAAATGGTAAATTGATCTCTCTAAGCCTGCATCTAAATTAATTTAGGCTACAGATTCATTGATGTTAATCTGTTACGACATCAAAGGCAAATATGACAAGTGCCTAGTAAACACCAAACCAATTAAAATATCAATTTCCATGTTTTTGTTGAAGAAAAACTAATTGGTATTTGGATAAATTTTGAAAATATTAGAATGATTGTCTTTCCTATTAGGTTATAAAGAACTTGGTGAAATATTATTGAAGAAATTTAAATGGGGACAGGAGTTCTATAAATTAAATCAAGAACTATTAGATATATACAGTGACTGTCAGAATAGTGAAGAAGTGGTGAAAGCACAACAGATATACTTAGATAAAATACAATCACAGTATGAAGAGAAAAAAGATTTTGGTAATATTATTGTAATTGCATTTCTTTCAAAACATTTAAGCTTGTGAGAAAACGACTGAAACTCCTCTGTTGTGTCTCAAGAAGCTGGATAACGGCTTGTGGAAGGCTGGCGTATCAGGATCCGAATGGATGCAGGGCGCTCGTAGGGTAGTATAGACTTATGAGACACCTTACTGAAAAGACCGATTATTCTGGTCATATGTTTCCCGTTGGATTGCCGGTCACGGATGAAGGGCAATCCAGCCAGTTTTTCGTGACTTAAAGGGATACTGCATCTTAGAATGAACATAATATTTGAACATTTTCAACTTGGCCAATAAGAGCTCTATTTTTCAGTAAATATACCTGCTGCCATAAATAACCTTCTCAACAGATTTAGGGTATTGTGATATTTTAAAAGAAAGGGATTGTCAAGAGGTCTTCTCAAATTTTTATGTGTATCGGGAACATTGATTATATAAAATTTCACCATTCAAGTGTTCAATCTGACATTTATGATTCCTGTATTTCCATTAAAACTAGATGTTTGCTGACACGACTAATTGCATAGGCCCTATGTGATACATTCATATTTTGTGATTAGTGATATCATCAAATTAACTCTCTCAAGTGACCTTATACACATAAAAAATCTAGAAACTTTCTTTACAATCTCTTTAATTCAAAGAGGCACAAACAAATTTTAAAACGAAATTATATGTTCAAACCCTGTATTGTCCTCAAGGTGAAAAGAGTCCTTTTGGGGCGCTGGGACTTTCTCTTGTTGTCAGTTGCTGATATTAGCTTTCAAGATGCTCCGATGAAAAAATTATATAACTTATCATTACCATCCAACTTAGACTCCAATCAAATCAATCAAGAAATATTTATTATTATAATAATGTATCAAGTTCAATTTTTCTCAATGAGAACTTAATCGATACCATGGTTACAAACTGTGCAGAGCTTGTTTTTCCAGAACTAAAAATGCCAAGATTGAGAACTAAAGAGTGAACTTGAACATTTTTCAGTGACTTGGTGTGAAGTCTTCAACAAGTGGATCTACAGTGTACATCACTATGTGCAGAATGGTGGAGGTTAATTTGAGAAAGCCTTTCAAATAAAATGTAAAATTTTTGGAATGCTCCTCAAAATACTAATAGTTTCGGTCCACTCCTCTCATAAATTGTTTCTTGTTTAATTATAGATGTAAATGAGATAGATTTTGATGTTGAATATTGTAATCCTAATAGAAGAGATTTTCCTCCACCTTCTAGGTAAGATTTATGAGTACATGTAGTAATCTATATAACTTAGGTACATGTTTGTATATAAATAAATCAAAGATCACATTCTGAGTTTCAGTGCATTCAAATGTTGCCTTTGTCACCAAAGATCAAGTTTAATTTAGCATTTCACAACAACTTCATCTAGAGTTATCTCCCATGCTTTTCAATACAATAAAAAAACACTGTAAAATTATTGTAGTTTCATCTGATTCACAAGAAATGAAATCAATTAGATAATTGTGCTGATTTTAATATTCAAAATGCAGTTCATGCTCCTTGATTTTAAAAATTAAAAATGCCTTTGAGGCTTTCAACTGCATATTACTTTAATTTCCTCATTTATATTTTAGTTGACCATTCATTTGACCAATCATAACTTTGTCATAGAAATAGGCAATATTTAATTAAGCTAATCAGTAATTGTGTTAATTGTTGAATTAGGAACCTTCAAATCAATGCGCGCCTTGAATTATCCACATTTGAAAGTTAAAACGATGACTTGAAATTCTACAACATGTAGAAAAGACATGTATAAAAGAAAATACATAGTAGGATTATATTTGAACAAGTTAAAGCAAGATTTTCATGCCCTTTTTGAAGACTAATTACATATAACCAAGATACATGTAAATCCCCCAATTTGCAAACCCGTCCCTTTAAAGTTAGCATACTAAATAATTCAAACAGGGAAATAAATATTTGAGCAGTCTGAGATAATTTGAATGCTTTGACAAATTTACTCTGCAAAGTTGTTGTGCAGCCTTATATCTTAACCGAAGTGCATATAGTTTAGTGAATTTTGTGGTTTTAACAATTGCATGCTTTTGTAAGAATCTTATATTTTTGATTCATTATTTTCATATTTCGTCAAGTTCATCAAATAGTGAAACTAGTTCTTCAAGTGATGATGATGATGATGAAGTGAAAGGTGATGAAAGTGACAAAGATCATGATGGTTTTGATAGTGATTTAGATCATAAATATAGTGAAAGTGAACACACAAATACAATTGAATCTAAGAACACAAAGCCTGTGACAGAAAAGAAAGTGACTTTTAGTGAAACTAAAGCTACTAGTGATGTCAGTCATGATGCGGTGATGGAACTGACTACAGGACAAATGGAAGCAAATTTTCAAAATTTAAATGTAAATTGTGAAGAAACAAATAAAAAATGCAGCTAACAAACTGGAGGATTATTTATTGGAAGACTTGTGCTTTCAACATTATTCAGCTGCACCTGAATGTAGCATTCTGTGTTTGACAAGCTGGATCCAATATCACTTTAAAAGAGCAGACTAACAGAGATGGACAGGATGAAAAGATGATACAGATAATAGGTCTTAGAATGAACATAAATTTGAAAGTTTTAAATTTGGCCAATAAGAGCTCTATTCATTAGTAAATATACCTGCTGTATCCAAAAAAATAAATAATTATCTATACAGATGCATTTGATTATTGAAAAACGCTGTAAATCATTGCGTGCTGTTGGTGGTGCTGCACAACATAGTAAATAATCTAAAAATGCGACGCCTCTTTATCTATTCAGTATAAATATATATAATATCATATGCTGATTTTCAATAGTTCATACACGCATCGTTAAATGTGCTAATCAAAAATCGCAAAATGATACAGTCGTATAAGTAGTTGTGATAACAGTCGTTTAAATAGTTGTGATAACAGTCGTTTAAATAGTTGCTATAACAGGCGCCTACATAGTGTCTATAAAAGTCGGTTAAATAGTTGTGATAACAGTCGTTTAGATAGTTGTGATAACAGTCGTTGAATAATTGTTATAAAAGTCGGTTAAATAGTTGCTATAACAGGCGCCTACATAGAGTCTATAAAAGTCGGTTAAATGGTTGCTATAAAAAGAGTTAATAGTTTTTATATGCAGTCGCCTAAAATATAGTTGTAATAGCAGTCGTTTAAATAGTTGGTATAAGTATAAATATTTTATATAAATATTTTATAATATGAAAGTTAATTGTTAAAGTTAATTGTTGCTGTTGTCTAAATAATAGTTACAATAACAGTCGTTTGAATCATTGCTATTAATAGTTGCTTCAAAATTCGAAAATGAAATGAATGGAGTTTTACGTCCTACTCTTCTGCACCTTGTGGGCTAATGAATGTCATGCAGTGTTCAATGAGTGAAATTTTGCTAGGATAGTGGCATTTGCCTACATTTTTTTCTTTTGTGGGTCCGTGTCATTATGAAGATGATCCCTATTGATTTTCGTGAAGATCGGATAATTTTTCACCGAAATACCGCATCTGACTTAACATTTTCACTTCATGAGCTATAGGGTGCAACTCTTGCTCACTCTACACGCTACAATTCTTTATTGATTCTTTTGATTTTTATTTTGTTGGTCAGTGTCATTATGAAGATGATCCCTATTGATTTTCGTGATGATCAGATAATTTTTTAGTTAAATATCGTGTTTGACTTTGCTTTTTTCACTCTGTAACCTATAGGTTGCAACTCGTGCTCACTCTACAGGCTACAATTCTCTATGTATTCTTTTGATTGTTTGTATGTGTGTTGATATCATTTAGAAGATGTGCACTATTAAATTTAATGATGATCCGATAATTTTCTAAGCCTAGGTTTTATTCATAATCAATGCTGCCAGTGGGCGTATATTACCTTGCCTGGCAAGCTATCTTTGTCTGATCCGAACGACTATACGCTTTATCCACGTCCGCTCCTACGACCTGCATCACTGACAAAGGGAACCGGGCTGAAAAATCCGAATGGGTTATCTCGACCTTTACCAGGATTGAATCCTAGACCTTTAGGTTAGCGAACAAGCATCCAACTTACTCACTGAGCCACCGCGGCTCCTACAAAATTCGAAATTAATAGCTAATAGATGGCCTTCTACATATCCAGATCCAGTACTAGTCGAGCATTCATTTATTATGAAAATTTGAGCCTCTGTAATAACTGAAATTTCGAAAAATATTCCAAAATTGAGATAGCATTAAGAATGACAAAGACCCTACAATATCACAATTTATACAACAAGCGTTGACTTGTTTTCGACAGATATATGTCTAAGAATACACACTTTATTAATATAGGCTGACTGGAACTAAAATAGAATACATCACCCAACAATAAACACCTGCCCGACTTGAGAATTTCTCCTACTTACGTCATAGCTACTATCTTACACTTATTGATTCAGTTCTGGTCTACTCTATAACAGTAAATGCATATATACTGTATTATATAAGATTTAGAATGTATTGGTATTGTCTTATTTGTGAGACTATAAAGTAACTAACATGTTCGTTAACCTTTATGATTGTATATAGACTATTGAATTATTACACTCAAGGTTGCCTCAAATTCCTTATATATAGCAATGGATTATTAATCGCTTACCTTGCATGAGCTGACTTGGACCGAAGCATTTGCAGTCTCTGATAGCTATTCGACGCTGCAATAGAGGTAGATGTTTTATTGCATTTGGCAATCGAACCAATGGGTTCAATTATCGGAGACTATACAAGCTTGCATTTGCACCATTCTGAAATTGCAATTAAAAGTAATCGGTTCCGGAATTTGCGAAAGTGAATTCGAATACGACCTACAAGTTTGAAAACTTGTGTTATACCCCTTTAATTTAAGTATTGGTCTTAGTAAAAAAGTGTTCGTCTTAGATTTACTCAGTATACATGATCTGTGTACATGTAATTAGTAGTATACTGAAGATATAGGTATATTGTAAGTAAAAATAATCATAACTATAGTTTGGCTTTGAGCCAAATGTAGAAGTAATCTTGAAATATACTACATACATATAAAATTGATCATTGTTTATTTTTAACAAGAATATAATATAGATTTATTCATAACCTTGTACAATTTCACTATTAAAATAGTGCTGAAAACATCAACTATACAACATTATTATGATATAAATTATAACTTTATGTTTCAATATTGCCATTTACAGACACGGGGAAATTTGGAATATTTATAAGGAATACTCTAATAACAACTCATTCATGCATTCAATAAATATATAATACATAATATAACAAAATCACCACAAACTTAATAAAACTTTTCGCATTTTGCAAGATATTTGGAACACTTTCAATATTACATTACAAGACACAAGCGAATGCTTTTTACACCCTTGAAAATCACGAAATGATTGCTAGGTTGTAGTTTCAGATTTCCAAATTCTTCATAAGGTAAATTAATCATATTATTCACAGACCGTGGCTATCCGCCAGGTTTCCATTTGCTTGTACATTGCATGAAGCACACAGATATAGCGTCAAACATAAATAATATATCACATAAATAGGGGAGGGAATCTGGAATCAGTCTCGGAAATGAAAACCATCTTCGTTTGGGACAGCAATGTCATTTAAAATCATATCACCATCATAATTAATGCATTCTGATAACACTATATTGGCTTTGACAGTCAAATCACCGAATATCCTCTGTGATTGTTGGATAAGTCTATCCCGTAACCGACGTTTAGTTTCCTGGGCTTCATCCTTAAATAACGGTTGAGATATAAAGGTGTGGCATTGTTTGGTTCCTTCAATAAATTTCCAAAACACAGTTTGTAATTGTTCGCGACTCATTAAGCCAGCACCAAGTGGTACACCGTTTAATAGACGAGGTAGAATCCTGAAACACGAATTTGGCACTTCACTATCACTGTACACATTTGTAAACGTTATCTGCATCATGTAACATTTCTTTCCATCGTCCTCTTTTGACTGATTTTTGACTAAAATCATAGCTTCTTTCGGAGAAATGGTAAACTCTGATACACCCGCCATGTTGATTTGGTTGAATTCACTTAAATTTCGTCTGCTTGAATTGGTATGAATGTGGGGTTCGGTGAGGGGGGAATTAGATCGTATTTCACCCCAGTTAGCCAGTTTACCTGTTAAAAGAATACGCTTATCGCGTGCGTTCTACAAGGAAACATAGGTGTACTACTGCAAACACACAAAGTTCTATATTTTCAGTAACGTTGATCTTATATTCTTGGAAAATGGTCAAAATGTTCCACCGACGTTCACGTTGTTTATATACCTGTTTGAGCATCTGGTATTATACTATTATTTCACTTCGTAATACCTGAATGATATATCCGCGTAGCCATGATCGTTACCATATAATATTATCAAACGATAAGTATCCATGCCCTCAACACATCAAAAGGTCACCTATGTTACGTCAGTGGTTTTAAAAAGATTAACTAACTAATCTTAATCTGACATAATCAACTGTCTATTCAATCTGATCTATTCTATCTACATCGATTAATCTGTAACCAATATCATTAAATTAATCATGAACTCTCTTAGATATGATCACCGCGGTCCATAACATCTCGGGCTACAATGACGCTGGGCAACGCCATGAAATTCGCAACGACGAATTTATTGCTAGAACAGCGGCATAAAGTCAAATTTCGGCACGTATTGACAAATAATGATACGAAATTAATTATTGTGCTTGGCGAACCGACAGGTTTCTGTGATAAAAACATAGCAAAAATCTTCTCCAACCAAATTATATTTTACTGCATCGTTTTGTCAAGAAAATAGAAAACCCGAGTCCTTCTGTTAAGGAAAAAAAACTTTGGACCTAAGAAGAAACACATATTGATATATTGAAGGTCTTCTAAACGATCCAAAAATAGTTTTTAAAAATATGGAAGAAAAGCACTAATTAATGTTTCAATGCCATACATTTATTTACACAGAAAGGAAAGTAACATTTATCAAACAATTAATTTCCCTCATTCAAATTAGTCCAGGGATGTTTCGTTTGGAAATGGATGAATATTGGCCTACGTGATATATCATGTCCGCCAGCGATTCTCGGGGTTATTTCGTATGTTGCAGAGCTTTGTTGAACTTTCACGGTAGACTGTTAGATATTATGTAATTCGTAACTGAAAATATGCATTTAAACAACGCCTATATAGAATGATATTTTACATTTATTAAACTAAGAAAACTTTTTAAACATTTTGCAAATTTAATTGTATTTTCAGGGTTAACGAGGTTAGGCTTTGACTACCATTTTTTATTCTTAAAGTCCCTTTAAAATTGCGATCCCTCAAACCCTTTAGAATAAAAGTAATTTGATATGTTTGATTGTAAAGTTGGGTGGTTTTATCTGTGGACTATCAAGTTTATTAATCTGAATATAGTGTTTTATTGAACATATCTCGTCTTACACTTAGAAATCAATCAAACTGTACTTATAAACACTATATTGTTCTTTTTCTAGGTCGACAATATTATAGCTTATAGGGACATATTATATTGGGCTCTAGACTCGATGAAGATATTCGAAGGTCATAGTTAAAGGCAAGTCAAATATAACTTCTTCATTGGATTAAGTCACATTGCTTGTAAAATCTGTTACACAGAAAATGTGTATAACATTTGATTTTGAAATGTGATTTATGTCTTTTGAATCATTGTGTTCTTCCAATATGAAATTGTAAAGTTATTGTGCTCATAATATTGACAAGTAAAGTTAAGATCGATTGGATTTTAAAATATTGAGTAAATATTCATGAATGATCAGAGCCCGACAATTTCTTCTAATAGGTATGTATTTAGTTTATTCAAGTTTTATTATCTGTTTTATCTGAGTACTGGAGCTCGCGTGAAAATATAAAGGTGCCAATATTGATCTAAACAGCTACAGGTAAAACTGGGTAAGTGGTCATTATTCAGTATTCGATTGCTTTAAGGTCAGTGCAGATTAATTGAAATTTTAGAATAAAAATAAATTGATACATGTACTTATAATTATTTGAAAGTCGTTCGGATGGGACAATAAACCGAGGTCCCGTGTTACGTTAAAGAACCCTCGACATTTGGAAATCTAAAAAAAAAGAGTAGGATGGCAAATTTCCTCATTGATCACTGCATGGATATAGCCCACAAGGTACAGAACAGTAGGACGTAAAACTTCATTCATTTAATTTCATTTTTATTATTGAAATTAAGCTACTCCAACTTTACTTGAATGTTAAAATACAAATACGATGAACATGTACAAGATTGATTAACACATTAACACAACCTTGTAAAGTAAGATTCGGCTTCTGCAACAATAATTTATTCTTTCGGATGAACATGAAAATTTTGAATAAATGGTTGAAAATAATTTTACATTTTGACCAATCAACTTGGGCCCAGTTTTGCTCCATTCGACCACTTGAAATCTTCTCTGCAACATCGTGGAATGACATGCCCCACCAGGGCTTTAGCATGATAAATTGACTAACAATACTGGTCAAGCTGACAAATAGATATTTTCTTTATTCATTATCTGTATTAGACTGTATATAACATATTTATATACCCAACTGATAAATATGATTGCTCACGAACATAATTTCAAGGTAGTATACATTATAATGTATCTATATGTACTATAACCATAAAGGAGTAATAATATGCGAGTTATTGTTAACATTTTGGACGAAATATACATTTCCTTTTTCCGTCTTAAAAAATGTTTTGGAAAAAGTTAAGCAATATTAGGCATAGATAATTTAATTTCCGATCGGGAAGAAAACAGAACACGACCAACTGATGATAACTCGCAGCAATAGAGCACGGTCTGATCTCTGATATCGCTAAAGTACAGACATAAATCTACTTTTCATCAATTAATGCGGCTGATCCAGTTTTCATTCGCCAAAGTACTTGAGACAGAATACTGAAACAGCTAGTCGTCTAGCAAAACAATCTTGAAATGGTACTGAATTCTAGAATAACGTGACCAGACCAGATTATGACCTCAAATGTAAATTAAGGGAATACTACCTCTTAGAATGGACATGAATTTAAAGTGTCAAATATGGCCATTGTAGGGTCATTGTAGGGACTGTGTTGTATAGTTTTGACCCCAGTCTAGGTAAGTCCACTGATGAAGAAAGACTCATTTTGGCTTAGTTTAAAAATTTCAATTTTTGGTCATTCTTGGAAGCTGAATGCATAATTGTACATGTACATAAAATTATTCTAAAAAGCCTTTTTTTTAGTCTTTTTTTTAGTTATCTTATGTATCAATCCATATTCTATTTCGTTATCAAAATTTTCTTCTTTTTTTTTCTTTTGGCAAATCTGTGGTACGTTATCTTTTTTCAGTATCCAATAGTTTAATCATTACATTGACATATATAGGCAATGTGACGAAAGGCGCTGGTGTGATTTTGCATTTAAAAGTAGGCTACCTTTCAATTCGTTTCACCGTCTTCATTAGCCCATAAGTCGCAGAACAGTAGGACGTAAAACTCGATTCATTTCATTTCATTTCAATTCGTTTCATTTGAAGAGCTTTCAATTCCAATGACGTATTTTTATCAATTGTTTCTGGAATAAATTGTAGATGTAGCCAAAGCATCACTTTATTTAGTATGGTTGATAATATCCAAATCAGACACCATGTACGTGTAGTTCAATATGGACCAGATAATCCACATATACATATGCAACTATTCATAAATTGGTGTTAATAGAGCACGATACATATTGGGGAACTTGAATTATTAGAATGGACTCCTTTATAATCTCAAATGACACGATACAAATTACATATCAGTCCTACCATATTCCACTGTTTAGAATCCTTATGATGCACCGTGCGCAAATTATGATAATCGACTCCATAATAATGTTAAATGACTAATTACATGTATTTCAGGTAAAACAGATAATAAGATATGTGCTGATATTTAAACAACAACTATGACCCAACAACAGGATTTCTACCAATAGTAGTCAATCCGATTGACTTAAGCGGCTTTGCATAAACGGTTATTGTGTAATAGGCTTAATGTGTAATAATAATGGTTCAATACTTAACTGCACAAATCTCACCAACGAAGAATAAATTGAACCAACATCGAACGCAGCTAGTTCTTCTGCCACCCATTCAAGAGACGTCTGCAAGTTATGAGACGCCACAAATTAAAATGGCGTCCAGAGGAAACACGCAGCATATGATTTACCGCAGTATTCCTCCACGACCTCATAGTTATACTTTCACGGATATTCTGGACGGTTTACCAAAATCTAGCAGATCGAAAACAGCACCGTTACATACGACTGTTCCCGAAGAATATATTCAGAGATTTTGCAACCGAGCTCCTGCCAAACCGAAAGTGATTGATTTTGATGGTGTTAATGTGCAAAATTCCAGAGTTACCCACGTGAATAAGAATGGATTTTTTCCTCCTCTTAGATTAAAGTTACTACAAACAAATCAAAAACCCTTGGAATTACAAGTGAGTTACTGTTTTTTAAAACGTTTGATCGTTGCTATAATTGTAATGAACTTTTTTATTTACATTCAGGACATTGAGAGTTCAAACTAATTATGACAAATTCTGTAATCATTTCATGTGTTTCTTATGAAGAATGACTCCGTTAAGAAATTATCTGCTCATAAACGTACTTAAACATATTTTCCAAAATGCTTTACACTGACTTGAAATAAACCTTTTAAAAAAATAAACATTATTTTACTCGCTATATTTTACTTGAAAGATATTTATGATTAAAGTATCAAAGTATTTTAAATCGAAAAGCCGATTGTACCAAACAGAAAAAAATGTGTATGTCATGCTATATCAAAACATGTTAAAACGTTATATCACTTAATTGAGACCATTTCTGAAATCTTGGTAAGAGCATTTTTCCGTCATTGTCTATAGAGAGATGCCATTGTATTGTACATTGCTTCTATTATGAAAATAAGCATTATTTTTTTTAAAACTTAATTATTATTTTGTAATATTTTCTTATGTATGTAATGATTTAAATGTTAAAATGGATAAAAAAAAGTCGGCCCTTATCACCCACAACCCACCCACCACCCCCCACCCTTAACCTTTCCTAGTTTTTTTATTTGGTACTATGGATTGCGACATATTTAGGCAATAATCTGATATGGTTGACTTGATTTTATTTTAATCAAAAAAGGGATTAATAAATAACAAGACCTAAAGAAAGATATCAGATTAAATTAGATTAACGATAGAGATTATAGACAGGTTACATGCCAAGAAATCACCTTATTATATTATATCTATATCGTATTACTGTTGTTTCTTAATTTCTGATCTGGCATTCCGCCACTTGAATTTAAACTATATTATTTTTGCAGCGTGAATATTTAATGTAAAAAAAAACTAAATTTACCCCAAAAATTTGGAACATTAACTACATTCTGTTATCAAATAGAAAGGATTGCGGAATGTTTTACATCAGAATATTCTGATCTTTAGGGTAGAGCAATTACGTTGCTGGTACGAGATCGTATAAGATCAGAAAATGGAAAGTTTTCCTGCTAGAAAATTACTATAAGATTGTTCATATTGTAAATTTTATTTGCCACGAGTTTCAATATACCGTTTCGCACTCTGGTGTGGCTAAGCTAAGAATGATAAATAACATGTCTGTTTCAATGGCATCCATCGCGTCCAAATCACATACTTCCTCGAGGTCGTGGTTATACAAGTGAAGGAAATTTATATTCGTACCTAAATTTATTAGCCCTATAATCTCCAGTTACAAATACTTGGTTCTCATTTCAAAACGAAATGTAGTAATCTTAGTTTAATATGGGTGACAGTCAAAACCCATATTCGGGATATGACAAATGGCATCATGTAATGTAAGCATAAACTATCGTTTGATACCTTTACAAGAAATTACATAGACACCTAATTATACAACCGTTATTCTTCTTTCAGGAGCCGGGTGTACAACTCTCCAGACTTCAATTGGCACCACTGTCAAAGAAATCTATGAAAGGTCGTCGAAACAAGCAGAAATCATTAGTATCATCAAAATCAAATCCCGAAGCCAAAAGATCAGAAAATATTTTGCCTATGAAGGTACCAGTGCAGGAATCAGATTCTCCAAGACTAAAGTCGACACATTCGAACGTCACTTCGACTAATAGTGTAGGGAAAGATGAGTACCAGGCTTTGGAAGGTGTGGATTCGAATATAGTTTATCCAAACATCATGTCCCACAGTGAGGAATTCGACGATCTAAGCAACTTCCCACCACCAAAGAAAATTATGCCAAACCGAGAATTGCCATGGGTCTATCGATTTAAAGTGAAGAAAGGGATGAATGCTTTGTCGAAAATTATGGCCAGTAAGCCAACTATGTTCGGTGGTAACGACCCCGCTACTGTTGAATGATGGTCAATGATAAAATATTGTTTCTAATTTTTTAAACTCTTTTATAAGCTATCTGAACCTGTATGGTCGAAGAGGGAAGGGCTTCAAAGGGATGAAGATACAAGTATATGTAATAAACTAAGCGATACAAGACATTACTGTACAATAGTGAATATTTAATATTAGCTGGAATTTTTTTTTTTCAAGACTTGCTCTTCGGTGTTGTTAAAGTGTTAAATCAGCTTTAAAAAATTGAAGAATGTACTAATTTGTAACAATTGTGAAATACAGTATTGCTACAATGTTGAACCCCTCAAAAGGACATACTTTTACTCAAAGGCATTTGCCAATGAAAAGTACGGATGCGTTTTTTCTTCCATATATAAGATTTATATACAAATGCTAAGGAAATACTGTAAATGACAGAAACATTTATTTTGTAAGATCGTTGATAATGTAACAGATTTCTGACACAAGAAAATTTTTGTTGGAGTTCGATTTTGAAAAAAACAAAGATAGCTTGCCAGGCAAGGTAACATACGCCCACTGGCAGCATTGAATGTAAAAAATAATTAGAGCAATAACTCAAAAAACATTCACTGAATTAATATTGAAGTTAAGGGCAAAATCTCAAAAATTGTTCATGGAAAATTGTCAAATTAGAACTTGACCACAATCTTATCTATTTCAATACTCATACCAAGTTTCATCAAATCTATTAAAAAATTGTAGCTTATTTTGCACCCACAAATATTTTTGATGCAATTTTACTAAGTCAAGGGCAATAACCCAAAAACCATTTGTTAAAAAAAGTCAGAAATTCAAACTTGACTAATGTCTTATCAATTCTGATGCTTACACCAAGTTCCATCAAACTCCTTTGAAAATTAAAGCTTCTTATTGCAACCACAATAGAATTTTTACGCAATTTTACTAAGTCAAGGGCAATAACTTAAAACAATTCATTGAAAAACTGTCAAATTCAAACTTGACTGAGGCCTAATCAATTCCAATTCTCACACCAAGTTTCATCAACGTCCTCTGAAAATTGGATGATTTATTGCATAGAAACTAAAATTTTGACAAGATTTTTTAAATCAAGGGAAATAACTCAAAAACCGTTCATGCGATAATTTCCATTTTCGAACTTGACCGAGATATCATCAATATATACATGTATACCAAGTTTCATTAAGATCGGATAAAAACTGTAGCTTCTATTGTGGATACAACCCAAATTTGACACGTTTTTACTAAGACAAGGGCAATAACTCAAAAACCGCTCATGCGATTAATTCTATTTTCGAACTTGACCGAGATATCATCAATATATACATGTATACCAAGTTTCATTAAGATCAGATAAAAACTGTAGCCTCTATTGTGGATACAACCCAAATTTGACGCGTTTTTACGAAGTCAAGGGCAATAAGTCAAAAACCGCTCATGCGATTATTTCCATTTTCGAACTTGACCGAGATATCATCAATATATACATGTATACCAAGTTTCATTAAGATCGGATAAAAACTGTAGCCTCTATTGTGGATACAACCCAAATTTGACGCGTTTTTACTAAGTTAAGGGCAATAACTCAAAAACCGTTCATGCGATAATTTCCATTTTCGAACTTGACCGAGATATCATCGATATATACATATATACCAAGTTTCATTAAGATCAGATAAAAACTGTAGCCTCTATCGTGGAACCAACAAATGTGGACGGACCGACAGACCGACGGACCGACGGACGGACGGACAGGGGCGACGGCAATATACGTCCACATTTCCATGTGGGCGTATAAAAATAGAAAAACAATTATTGTTTATTCGCATTTAATATTTCTCAATGTGTCAAGATCTAGATCTTATGTTAACTACAATTCACATTCTGATAGTAAAACAAATATTTAAACTACTAAATCCCTTTCAGATCAACCTTTAGTGAAATGAGCAATAATCATTGCATCTTTCATATCGTAGTGATCCAAAATATAGGAATTAAAACTACACGATAATCCAAAAAAATATAATGTGAATTCGGCAGTATATGAAAGTATTGACTCCTTAATGGCAGTAGGCAAGATATTATCAAGATAGAATACACATACCAAGTTTCATTCCTATCGGATATACACTATAGCTTGTATTGCATACACAGGTACATTTTAATGTTCTTTCATTTAATCAAGGGCCATAACTCATAAACCGACATTTGGCGAGATATTATCAAGATGAATACGCATACCAAGTTTCATTCATATCGGATGAAAACTATAGCTTCTATTACATACACAAGTACATTTTAACGTTTTTTCATTTAATCAAGGGCCATAACTCATAAACCGACATCTGGAATTGTAGCATTTTCGAACTTGTCCGAGATATTATCAAGATGAATACCCATCCCAATTTCATTCAAATCGGATAAAAACTACAGCTTCTATTGTGTACACAAGTAAATTTTAACGTTTTTTCATTTAATCAAGGGTCATTAGTCATAAACCGACATCTGGAATCGTGCCATTTTCTAACTTGTTCGAGATATTATCAAGATGAATACACATACCAAGTTTCATTCAAATTGGATAAAAACTCTGGCCTGTATCGCGTACACAAGTAATTGTTGACGGACGGACCGACGGACATGGGTGAAGACGATATACGCCCCCCCCCCTCCATTTCATGTGGGCGTATAATGAAGGAGGCGAGGGGGAGGGGACATAAAGCCCAAATTAAACTAGATAAATTTTATATCAATAATGAATTATATCACCCCCTCCATCTTCGAAATATGACAGATACGACCCTCTCATAAAATATCTAAACTTATAATTTTGCTGTTTATGGTATACAAAGCAAACTTGATCTTAAAATATTTGACACTTTCATTGAAAACTATGATTTTTTTGTTGCTGAAACTAAAACAAACTTTATTTCTCATACTAACTTACATGGATTCACTCCACATAGTCTTGAACCCAAATCTAAAACTCATAAATATGGAGAAATTGCTTGGGACTTAAGTCGTGAGTAGCAAACTGTATGCTCTATGGGGAAATAGGTAAATATCCACTACAAATAGAGCTAAAAATTTTCATTTTTTGGTTAAGAATTCTGCAAGGCAAAGCAAGTAAATTTCTCGCACTATTCTGTTACTACTAAAAGAAGAACATGATCGTGATATTTTCAAGTCAAATTGGATAATTAAAATAAAAACAACTCTCGATAATTGTGGAATGTCAGACATCTCGACTAACTATTTTTCAATATATGCAAATTGACTGAAAGTTGCTGTAAAATTAAGACTTCAACATATCTATAAGCAAACATGGCATGAATCCGTTCATTAAAACAGTTTATGTGTGAATTATGGAATTATACAACAAAACCATTGTTTGGAGACATATTTAACGAATTACCGCTTTAAGGACAGAAACATTTTGTGCGGTGATCATAATTGGCCGTATCATAAATATAAATTTGTAGGTGAGTCAGATAGGTCCAATTATTCCTGTGAGAAATGTGAATCAAGCGATAGACCAGATGAATATCATTACTTGCTGGTATGCCCTTTCTTCCCAACATGTACTTAAAACAATACTTCTTTAAAATCCAAATCCAAAGTCAGTTTTATTTGTACAAGAAATTTTACGGTATTTTCAAGATAAATGATAAGTTATGTGATATTGTAAATTTGTGTGAACCATGTTAATTCATAAATTAGGAAAATGTAACATTGTATAGGATGTTAACCTGTTTTTTTTTTCATATTATATTGTATGCTCTATTGGAGGAGTGGTAAATGAGAATTATATTAATAGCCAGCTTTCATCAATCTTGATATCAATCACTTTTAAGACGAAAATAGACTGGAAACGCATAGGCGCGGGAACAGGGGGGGCAGGGGGGGCAAATCCCCCCCCCCCAAAAATTTTTGTTGGGGGGCAAAAATATCTTTTGCCCCCCCCCCCAAAAAATGAAATAAAATAATTACATGTACCGGGTAGCCTAAATATGTAATTGTCTCATAAGGCCATATTTGTAAATTTCCTTGGTTTTTTAACCTTCGAAGCTGGTAAATAATATAAGATTCTCTATCACAAGCAAATTATTTGAATAAATAATAATTTTTGTCTTAATTCTTTTGAGTTATCTCCCAAAATTCGATTAATTTTGAAATAAAGGTATATGAATGATAACAGTTTTTTGACTTTGAAAAAGTTTGCCCCCCCCAACCTGAAATTTGTTCCCGCGCCCCTGTGGAAACGAATTCAATACCGTCTCCTAATAGAATGTCTACATGTATACAATCCATATTTTATATCATTTTATTCCTTGATTAATAGCATCTATATATACAAACAATCCATTCATCAAAGTCGTCATATTCCAATTCCAATGCCTACACCAAGTTTCATTTAAATCCATTGAAAATTGTAGTTTCTTTTGTACCCACAACACTATTTTGACGCGATTTTACTAAATCAAGGGCGATAATTCAAAAAAATTTTCCTTTGAAAAATCATCAAGTTCTAACATGACTGCCATCTTATAAATTCCAATCCTCACACCAAGTAATTAAATCCATCGAAATTTCTAGCCTCTATTGCACCCACAATGATTTGATGTGATTTTACTAAATCAAGGGAAATAACTCGCACACCGTTCAACGAACAATTGTCATATTCAAACTTGACTGGTGTCTTTTTAATTCCAATGCTCACAACAAGTTTCATCAAAATCCAATGAAAATATTGTAGCTTCTGATGAAACCCAAAAACAACGGACAGGGTGACGACAATATTTGTCTATATATTCATGTGGGCGTATAAATGGAGTTTTACTCTTTTAATCTTCTGCACCTTATGGGCAAATGAAGATAGGCAACATCATGAATGAGGGACATTTTAGCTAGTACAGCATCATAAACCTACTCTTTTTGTGATTTCAAACTGTTGAGAGATGTTTAAAGTGCACAGCCTGTAGCACACCGGGCCTGGGTTTATTGTCTCATTTGAACGACTAGACAATTTTTTTCATGTCAGTACCTGAGATATGGGGAAACCGGGCCAAAATCTGAGAGTCAATCTTGACCCTTATGGGAATAAAATCTGGAACCTCAGATAAATGAGCAAGAGGATAACGTCCAAATTCTAGGCATCGTTAATGGAAACATCCTCTCAAATCAGGAAGGGAATTTGAACTACATTATCTCCTGGTCCTAAAGCCAAGACAGTAAAAATGAAACTTTCAATATCTAGAAGAACAATACTGATATTGTTAGAGCACTTTTTTATTACAATAAATCACAGTTTAAATCTCGAATAACAGTAAATAACAAATATTACAATCAGTTAATGTTTAATCAGAGCTCTGCTATTAATGACAATTAAACAGTGGTGATAGATATTAAACCAGAGCCTATATAAACGAACCATGTCACTCTAAATAGCGTACACCCGCTTCATATGAGTACACCATTTTTATGAATAGACTGACCCCCCCCCCCCCCCCCTTTAGTGGCTGAATGGTATATGGCCTATACATAGTCTATTGACAACGCTAAATAATGAGCTTTGGAGAGCCTTCGCCCAGATACTTAATAACGTAGAGTTTTTTGTTTTTTTTTAAAAATGCCATTTCTGATTACAGACAATAATACTATTGCAGTTCTGGACTAGGATTTTCCACAGCTACATTGATAGTCGGGATGCTGAGCAGACAACCAAATATCAATGTAGCTATGGAGCAAACAACTTCCATGACTTGATGAAGACGCCATAGCCGTGAAGTCTTTCACGTGATTTATAGCATTCCACCGCTAGAGGAGCAGCGGTAGTTGGTATCAAAATAGCCGACAGCCAGTGACAGACAAATATACTATTGCAGTTCTGGACCAGGATTTTCCACAGCTACATTGATAGTCGGGATGCTGAGCAGACAACTGAATATCAATGTAGCTATGGAGCAGACAACTGGCCAGAATGCTGATAGTAGAGCCTAAACGAGCCATGTCACTGGCTGTCGGCTATTTTGATAACACGGACCGCGGCGCCTCTAGCGGCGGGATGCTATAAATTGCGGAAAAGACTTCACTTCATCAAGTTTTTTATTAATTCACTAAATATTTTCAATTTTTCTTACTATCAGCAGAGCCTTTGTATTCGAGCCATGTCACTCTAGTGTACAACGGTTTCCTATTTCCTTCATCATCACCATGCTCCTGTAAGAATCAGTAAAATCATAGACATGTGTTAGTAATCGTTTTAATTTCATTCCTATAAATTATCTGTGGCTATTGGCTTATGGAAATGGGCAACAGTATACAGTGTGCAATGACAGAAAGACATTGGAATCTTTAATGTGTAAAGCTAGTAACACACGTTTCTTCCAAAAGACTATGAGTTCGTTCATGTTGTGGTATTTCCCTGAATCCTGTATGAGGAATCGGAGCTGAAGAAGGTATTATCTTAAACTGAGACTAAATACTGTACCTTCATGTTACTGGATAACTAAATCACTGAAACTCACTAACAATTGGTTGGCGGCACTACTGTCCATCAAGACTTTACTAGCTTGTTGTTTTTCAAATATTAGTTTGTATGTCCTTCGCCACAATACATCTTTATCTCTATAAATACAATATAGTATATAACAATATTCTGACCAGTTATGATGGGAATTTTATATTTACAAAACAAAACAATATTTGCAAAAAAAGCTAACATGTTGATAGGCCTAAAAATCATTAAAATTATTTTATTCATATTTTATATATCTCAGCCCCTGATATAAAGTTTACCTGCTAAAGGGAAACATTGTAAAATATTGCAAATTGCAAATATTATGACGCATGTTTTCTCATTAACTCACTTTATCAGTTCAACTAATCGTTCTTTCATGGCTTCATTATCTGACTGGAGAGATATTATAAATTCATCTTTTTCTTTTACAATTTGACATACAGCCTCCAGTTCACCCTAAAATAATAATAAAATAGAATTGATATATGGTAATTGTCCAATTGTACAATTTATGAAAGACTATCAATTAAAACAGGTTACTTTCCTACACCTAATCATGCTTACAAACCAACATCAGTGTACATTGAGGGTAATGTAAAAAAACACCCAAGGCATTGATTTGATTGATATAAAAAAATGATACAAGGAAAAATTACAAAAACTGCTGGAATTAAAATCAGAAATAATGTTACATGTAACTGAAATCTTTCATTGTTTTTAATTCAATTTCTGATTTTTCATTTTCCAATATCTCTAATTCACTTACTCTATCTTTTTCCATCTGTCTTTTACATTCAGAGAACTCCTTATTTTCAGCGTTTAATTGTTTAAATTCCGTCTCATTTACTGACAGTTTGAATTTCAGATCTAAAAGTTCTGTAGAAGATTTTTTCAATTCATTTTTTGTTTCTTCCAACTCTTTTTCTACAATTTTTAGTTCTTCTCCTTGGCTTCCAAATTGCTCCTTCATCATGTCAATCAGAGGCGTCCTGAAAATTGATTCTTGGGTGAACCTGTAAAGTTGTTCTCCGGTTTCATAAAGTTCCGCTTTTAACTTATCCACTTCATCGATTAAGAGAGATTTTTCTTTTAATACTGTATCATTCCTTGATTTTACTTCCTTTAGTTCTTTTTTCAACGCATCACGTTCTTTTGGTAATTCTGTTTTTAACTTTTCTTTATTCACTAATTGCTGTTTTAAATTTGATATTCGCTTTTCATTTTCAAATTTTTCCTTCTCAATTTCTGATTTTTGATTTTCTAGTTTTTCAGACAACTCTTTTACTAATACATCTGAGGAATGAAGTTTTGCTCCCATTTCTTGAATCTGCTTTGATAGATTTGTATTTTTGTTATGCAAAGCATTAACCTGACACCTGTTATTTTTTAGATCCATTTCCAGATTCTCATTTTCTTTCATTAATTCATTATACCTGAAAAAAAGAAAAGAATCCATGGTTCTTGCCATTTCACTTAAACTGTAAGCCTATGTTATAATCCAAAAATATCAAAGGTCCTTACGTCGGTATCCAGTTAAAACGGTAACATGTCATAATGGTAATAAATTTTAATAGGTTCTGGTTCATCATTTTTTCTTTAATATCTTTACATATAAACGTAGTATTTGATACGACCTTTATTGGTTGTTCAACATCCATTTAAGAGTATGCTTACACTAAGCTAATCTATGATCATAAACTCACTAAAATTACATCCTTCTCTATTTTTTCTCTGCAGGATATTTTCTCAAAGAATTCTAAGATCTCCTATTATACCCTTTTCTGATGTATTTTCAATTCTAACATTTACTAAAGTATGACTTTAAAATGAGAATCATACTTATCAACATAAATAGTAGAAGAATCTTATATAAGCCTGTCAGAAAAAAATAATATTAAACATAGAAAAGACAAGATACCTTTTAACCAAATTAGGATATTTTTCTTGAATAATCTCTTCTACTTCATCCTGTGTTTTCCACACTGACTGGTCTGGTAATAATTTCTTTTCTTTCATACATTGTACCTTTAATTCAGACATTTTTTTTTTCAGAAATTGTTAGATTTTATGTTATCTGTTAACTTCTTGTTATGATCAATGTTTCAAATGCAATAATAAATATTACGACAATTGACAATCAAAAACGTCGACCCTGACAACATGGACTTGACAACGTTATAAGTTGTGATTACCCTTTTCACGAAAGTTCTTACATGAAAACACCATCAATCGAATGAATAAACCTGCATTTTTAAACCTGCAATAAAATAATTCAAGAAGAAAACCCACAAGTGAAGATTTTGTCCATTATTTGGACCACCAATTCATTGCCATCTATTTCCATGTTACATCACGAAATTCAACCTTCCATAACTTTTTTCCAGACATCTCGTTGAAAACTTTCCCATATGTCACTTAAAAAAATGGCCAATACTTGGTTTCTGTACAATATTTCAATATAGCATGACCATGAAAATTTTGAACTTAACAAAACGAAACCACCTCATTTTATCAACATCCGCTTGACTGTCACTGCACACAAAACCACTTTTTGAAGAAATAACCTTCCGCCAATTAAATTTCTTGTTTTCTCAGAAATTCTGAAAGAAAATGCAATTGCAGACATCAAATTTCAAATCAAGACCAAAAATTTGTCTGAAATGGGCATGCAAAAACCCCCATAGGAAGGGAGAAATCATCTGTAGGCCTATTGAACTAGAATCTATAAATAGATCTGTGCGTTTAAGTCACACGTTGTATGTGTATAGTAAATAGACTTAACAATATGAACACCAGCCACCAACTACCTTATCCACAAAACACTCTGCAATGTCCAGGTCCAACTTTTTCAAATCAGATGCCTGTCCCTGGCTACAATACAGCAACCCCAAACAAGTCAATTGAATCTGTTATTTCTGACATTCACATGAAAATACAGAAACTGGATATTCTAGACCAAATAAATAATAGACTACAGACCATGGAATCAAGATTCATAAATTTGGAAATTATATAAAAGATCTGCAAATGGAAGTAGGCATCCACAGTGATAAGCTCAGGGACATGGATTTTGATCACACAATAACAGAACAAAGAATCTCCAATCTTGAAAATTCCTATGATGAAGGCCAAATAAAAAACTTTAAATTGAAAGAGACAATACTGAGATATACAAACTCGTGATATGAAAACGAACCTTATCTTCAGTGAAATACCAGAAAAGGGTGTTTGTGCGTCGAAAGGAGAGGTACATAGTACTTAAAGCAGCACCACAACATTAACGTGGATCACAATTTAGTGTATTTGAATAATACCCATTAAAAAGAAATAACTGACAGGAGACGTATCCTGGTACCTAAAATAAAGGAGGCGAGGGGGAGGGGACATAAAGCCCAAATTAAACTAGATAAATTTTATATCAATAATGAATTATATCACCCCCTCCATCTTCTTCTTCGAAATATGACAGATACGACCCTCTCATGAAATATCTAAACTTATAATTTTGCTGGTTTAAATGTTTATGGTATACAAAGCAAACTTGATCTTAAAATATTTGACACTTTCATTGAAAACTATGATTTTTTTGTTGCTGAAACTAAAACAAACATTATTTCTCATACTAACTTACATGGATTCACTCCACATAGTCTTGAACCCAAATCTAAAACTCATAAATATGGAGGGCTCCATGGATTATGTATCCTAAACAAAAGTAATATAGCCTAACAAATTATGTACAGTCTGTATAAAGACAAATTATGTAGAATCTGTTGGTTTTGCTCGAACAAAATCAAGCAGGCTTCCGAGAAGGCTTTTCAACTCTCGACCATATTTTCACATTAAATTAATTGATCGAATTATATCTCAGACAAAAGAAAAGAATATATTGCGCCTTCACTGACTACAGAAAATGCTTTGATTTATTGTATAGAGCACCGATCTTTTCCGAATTTATTGCAAATGGGATTAATAGCAAAATAATAAATGTGATTTATATAATGTATCTAAGAGCAAAATCATGTGTACTATATAACAATTTTCTCTCAAACTTTTTTTTTTCACCACTATTATTTGCTATTTTCAGGAATGACTTCGAAGCTCATATAAGCAAAAACTACCGACGATTTGATCTATTATAAGCGAAAATTAAAACTTATTTAAGTGATGATGATATCGAGATATTCCCAAGGTTATAGCTTTGCTCTACGCGGACGCTACAATTGTATTGGCTGAAAACGAAACTGACTTGCAAATAGCACCCAATGCTGTAACAGAATACTTTTACTTTTGGAAATTGTCTATTAATGTATCCAAATCCAAAGTAGTGATTTTCTCATGTGGTAAAGTAAGACACTACCCTGATTTCATAGTTTGTAATGATAAGTTGGAAATTTTAAGCGAATATGTATATCTTGGGGTAACTTTCAGCAATAACGGGTATTTCAAAAAAGGTATAAATGAGCAAATTGTTACAGACCAAAAGGACTTTATATTGTTTTAATGCCAACTCCAAAAATCTAAATCGTCCACTAGAAACTCAGTTGGAACGGTTCGATAAGACGATAGTACCTATCCTATGGTAGTGAGGTATGTTGCTTCGCTAATACTTTACTACTAGAAATATTTTTCCGAAACTTTTTGAGAAATTGCTTGGGACTTAAGTCAAGAGTAGCAAACTGTATGCTCTATGGGGAAATAGGTAAATATCCACTACAAATAGAGCTTAAAATTTTCACTTTTTGGTTAAGAACTCTGCAAGGCAAAGCAAGTAAATTTCTCGCACTGTTCTGTTACTACTAAAAGAATAACATGATCGTGATATTTTCAAGTCAAATTGGATAATTAAAATAAAAACAATTCTCGATAATTGTGGAATGTCAGACATCTCGACTAACTATTGTTCAATAAATGCAAATTGACTGAAAGTTGCTGTAAAATTAAGACTTCAACATATTTATAAGCAAACATGGCATGAATCCGTTCATTAAAACAGTTTATGTGTGAATTATAGAATTATTCAACAAAACCATTGTTTAGAGACATATTTAACGAATTACCACTTTAAGGACAGAAACATTTTATGCGGTGATCATAATTGGCCGTATACTAAATATAAATTTGTAGGTGAGTCAGATAGGTCCAATTATTCCTGTGAGAAATGTGAATCAAGCGATAGACCAGATGAATATCATTACTTGCTGGTATGCCCTTTCTTCCCAACATGTACTTAAAACAATACTTCTTTAAAATCCAAATCCAAAGTCAGTTTTATTTGTACAAGAAATTTTACGGTATTTTCAAGATAAATGATAAGTTATGTGATATTGTAAATTTGTGTGAACCATGTTAATTCATAAATTAGGAAAATGTAACACTGTATAGGATGTTAACCTGTTTTTTTTTTCATATTATATTGTATGCTCCTAATAGAATGTCTACATGTATACAATCTATATTTTAAATCATTTTATTCCTTGATTAATAGCATCTATATATACAAACAATCCATTCATCAAAGTCGTCATATTTGAACTTGATCGCTGGCTTATCAATTCCAATGCCTACACCAAGTTTCATTAAAATCCTTTGAAAATTGTAGTTTCTATTGTACCCACAACACTATTTTAACGCGATTTTACTAAATCAAGGGCGATAATTCCAAAAAATTTTCTTTGAAAAATCATCAAGTTCTAACATAACTGCCATCTTTTAAATTCCAATCCTCACACCAAGTAATTAAATCCATTGAAATTTCTAGCCTCTATTGCACCCACAATAAAATTTTGACGTGATTTTACTAAATCAAGGGCAATAACTCTCAAACCGTTCAACAATTGCCATATTCAAACTTGACTGGTGTCTTTTTAATTCCAATGCTCACAACAAGTTTCATCAAAATCCAATGAAAATTGTAGCTTCTGATGAAACCCAAAAACAACGGACAGGGTGACGACAATATTTGTCTATATATTCATGTGGGCGTATAAATGGAGTTTTACTCTTTTAATCTTCTGCACCTTATGGGCAAATGAAGATAGGCAACATCATGAATGAGGGACATTTTAGCCAGTACAGCATCATAAACCTACTCTTTTTGTGATTTCAAACTGTTGAGGGATGTTTAAAGTGCACAGCCTGTAGCATACCGGGCCTGGGTTTATTGTCTCATTTGAACGACTAGACACTTTTTTCCATGTCAGTCCCTGAGTTATGGGGAAATCTGAGAGCCAATCTTGACCCTTGCTGGGATTAAACTCTGCAACCTCAGATTAATGAGCAAAAGGATAACGTCCATATTCTAGGCATCGTTAATGGAAACATCCTCTCAAATCAGGAAGGGAATTTGAACTACATTATCTCCTGGTCCTAAAGCCAAGACAGTAAAAGTGAAACTTTAAATATCTAGAAGAACAATACTGATATTGTTAGAGCACTTTTTTATTATAATAAATCACAGTTAAAATCTCGAATAACAGTAAATAACAAATATTACAATCAGTTAATGTTTAATCAGAGCTCTGCTATTAATGACAATTATACAGATATTAAACCAGAGCCTATATAAACGAGCCATGTCACTCTAAATAGCGTGCACCCGCTTCATATAGAGACACCATTTTTTATGAATAGACTGACCCCCCTCCTTAGTGGCTGAATGGTATATGGCCTATACATAGTCTATTGACAACCCTAAATAATGAGCTTTGGAGAGCCTTCGCCCAGATACTTAATAACGTAGAGTTTTTTTTAAATGCCATTTCTGATAACAGACAATAATACTATTGCAGTTCTGGACTAGGATTTTCCACAGCTACATTGATAGTCGGGATGCTGAGCAGACAACCAAATATCAATGTAGCTATGGAGCAGACAACTTCCATGACTTGATGAAGACGCCATAGCCGTGAAGTCTTTCGCGTGATTTATAACATTCCACCGCTAGAGGAGCAGCGGTAGTTGGTATCCGACAGCCAGTGACAGACAAATATACTATTGCAGTTCTGGACCAGGATTTTCCACAGCTACATTGATAGTCGGGATGCTGAGCAGACAACTGAATATCAATGTAGCTATGGAGCAGACAACTGGCCAGAATGCTGATAGTAGAGCCTATATAAACGAGCCATGTCACTGGCTGTCGGCTATTTTGATAACTCGAACCTCGGCGCCTCTAGCGGCGGGATCCGCTAATGACAGGAGTCGTATCCTGGTACCTTAAACGATAACTTGCCAGGCAAGGTAATATACGCCCACTGGCTGCATTGATTTTGAATAAAAAATAAATATACATAATATACTTTTTTTCTAGGGTGATAAATGTACAATATTACTAAGTTTCATCAAAATCAGTCAAGAATTATACCTAATAACAAGGCAATAACTCAGCAATTTTCAGTATTTTTGATTGTCAAAAGGACTCACTCTTGGGTGATAACAAACAATTTCATCAAAATTCTTCAAAATCCGTACGCGTTTTAAAGAACAAGGTCAATAATTCATATTAAATATTTTTTGGTATTTATTTTCAATAGGGTTCATCCTTGAGTGATAATTAAAAATTTCAGCAAATTTTGTCAAAATCTGTAAATCATTGTGCCTTCTAGAGGTTTTACAAGCTAAAAATTTGGACCCGTTTTCAAAAACAAGGGCAATAACTTATACTAAATATCTTTCCAATTTTCAATAGGGTTCATCCTTAGGTGATTACAAATACTCATGCCAAGTTACATCAAAATCGCTCAAGAATTTTGACTTGTGGAGTGGTTACAAGGCAAAAATCCAACACAATTTATAGAACAAGGGCAATAATTCGTATTAAATATATTTCGATATTTTCCATTTTCAAAAGGGTTCATCCTTGGGTGATATTAAACAATTTCAGCAAGTTTTGTCAAAATCGGTCAATAACTGTTCTTTGTTAGAGTGTTTACAAGCCGAATTTGAACGCGTTTTCAAAAACAATAATTGATATTAAATTTTTTTCGATTTAACTGGTTTTCAATAGGCTTCATCCTTGGGTGATAGCAAATACTCAAGCCAAGTTTCATCAAAATCCATTAAGAATTGTTCTCTCAAGAGTGTTTACAAGCTAAAATTGAACGCGTTTTCAAGAACAAGAGCAATAACTCATACTAAATGTTTTTCGATTTCGCTGATTTTCAACAGGGTTTATCCTTGAGTTATAACATACTCTCACACCAAGTTTCATCAAAATCAGTCAATAATTGCACCTTGTAGAGTGTTTACGAGCAATTGTGGACGGACGGACCGACGGACATGGGTGAAGACGATATACGCCCCCGCCCATTTCATATGGGCGTATAATGAAGGAGGCGAGGGAGGAGGGGACATAAAGCCCAAATTAAACTAGATAAATTATATATCAATAATGAATTATATCACCCCCTCCATCTTCTTCTTCGAAATATGACAGATACGACCCCTCTCTTAAAATATCTAAACTTATAATTTTGCTGGTTTAAATGTTTATGGTATACAAAGCAAACTTGATCTTAGAATATTTGACACTTTCATTGAAAACTATGACTTTTTTTTGCTGAAACTAAAACAAACTTTATTTCTCATACTAACTTACATGGATTCACTCCACATAGTCTTGAACCCAAATCTAAAACTCATAAATATGGAGGGCTCCATGGATTATGTATCCTAACAAAAGATAAACATGTTGCTCATCTTTCTATCTTAGATAATATGTTTTGATAGAAATTTACAATGAATTAATCCTAGGCTCGGTATACATTCCAAACGAAGGATCAGTATATCACCATTTTTGCATTTTGGCAACTTTTCTGACGATATTACTAATATCAAATCTAGATTTGATTGGAGATTTGGACTAATATCAAATTTAGGTTTAATTGGAGATTTTAACTCTAGAACGCATAAAAAATGAAACTTTGGAGATTGAAGCAGCTGTCCAGAGAGTAACTGGGCTTATGATGAATACACAAATTTAGTTCAGCAGCTCACATATCTAAAAGATAGCTTGCCAGGCAAGGTAACATACGCCCACTTGCAGCATTGAATTTGAAAAATAAATTGAGCAATAACTGAAAAAACATTCACTGAATGAATATTGAAGTCAAAGGCCAAACTAACAAGCTAAATGCATATATCGAAAACAACTGCGATATGAAAGTTTTATGCGATATCTAAGAAGAAAATTATCGGATCATCACTAAATTTAATAGTGTGCATGTTCATAATGATATTAACACACATACAAACAATCCAAAGAATCCATAGAGAATTATAGTCTGTAGAGTGAGCAGGGTGCACCCTAAAGCTAATGAAGTTTTTAATTATTCATTCCTTGAATTATCACCTAGGTGAAGATTGAAGTTTTTAATTATTTAATCCTTGAATTATCACCTAGGTGAAAATTATTTTCACCATGGTGGAAATTGAAGTTTTTAATTATTTATACGTTGAATTATCACCTTGGTGGAAATTATTTTCACCATGGTGAAAATTGAAGTTTTTAATTAAAAATTAATTTTCACCTAGGTGAAAAGTAAAAGTTTTTAATTCAAAATTAAAAGTTGGGCGTATAAAAACTTCAATTTTCACCTTGAAGTTTTTGATTATTTATTCCTTGAATTATCACCTAGGTGAAAATTATTTCCACCAAGGTGAAAATTGAAGTTTTTAATTATTCATTCCTTGAATTATCACCTAGGTGAAAATTGAAGTTTTTAATTATTTAATCCTTGAATTATCACCTAGGTGAAAATTATTTTCACCATGGTGGAAATTGAAGTTTTTAATTATTTATACGTTGAATTATCACCTTGGTGGAAATTATTTTCACCATGGTGAAAATTGAAGTTTTTAATTAAAAATTAATTTTCCCCTAGGTGAAAAGTAAAAGTTTTTAATTCAAAATTAAAAGTTAAAATGTCGTATGTGAGCCACCGTAGTTCTGAAATGAAAATACATCTATATTTTTTCATTTCGACCGACTAAGTCTTGGTGATTGATTCACATGCATTAAAATCACAATAACAACACCGCAATAATGTAAATTTTTATAACTTAACTGAAATTTGGATATGAGACTACAGACCACATCAATATATGGCATTATCTCCCTTTTACCACAATAGGTTTAAATTATGTTAATTTTGTACCGCAAGTTACTTACTTTAATAGAGACTACAGACAACACCAATGCAAAATTATCCCCCTTTGACAACATTTACAGTTATAGTAAATAAGTTGGCTACAGGAAATTTGGTGACCTGAAAAATGTCACGATAATACCATTATATCATAGAAATACTGACTAAAGTTATTTTGGTTTGTCGGGCAAAGCGTGGACATACACTATATTTTGAACAGCCAATGTTTTTCTCTCATCGAAATAGTTTTTACTCTCTTTGTTTATAAATATTCTGTCTTAAAAATGCTTCATATTCGTACGGAATATTTGTGTTTCATTAACAATATATTACACAGTCACTTTCAAAATTTTGTCTATATATGCTACTAACAGAAAGGACCCATTTTTAGATATAAGAATTGATATTCAAGAACAGCTAATGAAAATAAAGGAACATTGATGACGTTCTCTCTTTTTCCGCATTGATGCATATTCCTTTTCTACTCTCTGTAATTGAACAGAAACGTAAATCGTGAATTTAGTAAGCTGTTGTGGAATTGTATGTAACTAAAACTGTCAATAACTTATAGACTAAAAATAGCCCCTGTATTTCACATATATTTGATAACAATCATGAAGGTAAATACCAAACCATAAATGTTACAAAAAGCAACCGTAAATATAATACCCAACATAAATATAATGACATTTAATCATAATTTGTAAAAACCATAACCAACATAAACATTCAAGTTGACTTCCAGATCATACCCTTTGTTATACAATATAACAATACAGCTGGTCAAGTTCCCCGAATAATTATCGGTCTTTACAAAGAATTGCAAGAAAAATTTCCAAAAGTCTTTACAAATGATTTAGTGATAGTCTATACCCGAAATACAAATCTGAATGATATCTTAGTCCGTGTGTAGATTACCCCTCCTTACGTAGATTCATAAAACTTTATCCAATCCTTATTGTTTATTTATGTTATAGCTTACCATTGGAAAAATTCCTCATTTTACTAAACAACCTTACCCTTCTTTCATTTAAGTCATTTTTTTAAGAAAAATCCCTCAGTTCCACAAATAAAAATGTTATTATTATTATCATGGTTAATAATGTTCCTATGGGAACCAGTATTCCTCTAATATATTTCAGATTTAGAACTTTATTTTTAATATTTTATATTTTTCAAACTTTACAAACAATACTCTCTCACAAGAGGTTACGCCTACATACCTGCACCTGTGCTTTCGTAACATCACTTAACCGTAATGTTACAACCCACAATTCCAACATAAATGTAATGACATTCAATCATAATTGTAATAACCATAACCCGACATAAATGTAATACCCTATCAACCATTATACAAAAAAAGAGTTTTCAAGGTATGAAGGTACCTGAAATTTTGCAGAGATTAACTTCAGATCGTTGGTACCTGCATTTCAAATTTCAAGTTTACATCTCCAGTAGTTTTCGAGTGGCACCAGTTCAAAGTTTTGGTCTGCACCCTAGAATGTTCAACAAGCCACAAGAGGAACATAAAGGCTGGTGGCCACTCCCACACCAAACTAAAATGACCATAACACACCACACAATAAATCTAGAGATATAATTTTTGTTGACAACGAAATCTAATCATTCCCTGCATCTTTTGCAGACCGTAACCCTCGATTTTTATCAAACTTTTTGAGAAAATCGTCATTACAGTTTTACCGGAATTTTCAAGTCGAAAATATCTAATATTGTGTTTTCGGGAAAAGCCTGACACCGTGAGTGCTATAACGGACAGAGTTTTGAAGGTACGGACCTGATGTTTGGCCGATATAACTTCAAATCGCATAGTTTTGTATATTGTCAAGCACTATTAACCTAGATCTACCTACCTCCAAAATGAAAGATGCCACATCTTTCTTAAATGACAATATGATTTCGGTATGAACCAAAAATCAGTGGCATAACAAAAATTTTTATGAACGAAATGCCAGAATAATATAAGAGAGATGATTTTCAAGTAACTTGTGAATACAGTATGGACGACAGCGATCGTAAGTACTTTTCATACAAGAATTTCTTAACCATCTAAAGGACTTAAAGGATTACGGGCATCAAGAACTCGATCAAAACCGAAAAGTTTTACGTCCTATACTCTTTTGCAAAAATCAAATTAGCACCACTATATTACGAATATGACATAAAATAGTAATCTCATCGTTTTAAAAGTTAATGACAAGATTTAAATTGTTATTTTTTTCAATTTGTAAACAATACGAATGTCGTAATAATCAATTTTTGGTAGGCCTAATGGGTTGCCTAAGTAAATATTTCAGTTTTAGTTTCAATGTCTATCTAATACAAAACTACTTTATCATGGTTCTTACATGGAAATAAAACACACGAGTCTAGTCCACAACCATTTTGAATCAGTAACAAACGTCCTATAGTGATTCAAAATGGATATGTACTACATAATATCACATTTTGATATTTCCATGTTAGAATCATTTGGTAGTTTCTACTGACTCTTTTAGACTGAGATTTTAATCGGATCTGGTAGTACAAAAATATATATTAGTAAAAGTTTTTACGATGAATAATTATATTTTCAGCAAGAGTACGCTATTATACGGCATTTGACTCTTCTGTTGGTAAGTTGTTTCTACTTTATGATAATAATAAGATAAAATCCAATACTGCAGTATCACTTAAATTCAGATCTAGATATTTCTTCGTTTCCGTGATCTGATAAAATTGTTATACAAAACGTGTTCTTCTAAAATATTGACCAAATCATGGTCGGTAAATTGATGACGCTATAATATGGTTTCACGTTAGACTGGACACGAGGTCAATGAAGAACTTCAGATCACCAATGCTGTAGTATCTGCTGTAGGAATCTGTTTTAAAAACCAACTACATAAAAAATTATTCTCTAGCCGTGTTTTATCACTTTATAACAAAATAACAAGAACCCATCATACTGGATGCAAATATTGGTCTTCAAAGAATACAAAATGAAATATCACCAGCGTACATGTCATGGTGAATTTACAGGAGATCTGGACGTCAGATTTGATTCTGAAAAAAAATTCAAAAGAACAAAAATATAGCTCAACCAAACCTTCCACTGGAATTTTTGTTGCCCAATATAAGTTGTGAACCATGTTATTTTGTGTTTTACCTTTTAGATGTACATGTATTAATGAACTTGGTTCAATCAGTCCTTATGGTAGTTCAGCCACTGGAAACATCTAATCAATATTTAATGATGTATTTCCAGGTAATTCTAGTGAGCTTTCAACATGGGAAGTGGGAGTTATTATGATAGCCCTGACGTTGGGTCTTTCAGCTATCGTACTTCTGGCTTTGGTGAGTGTAAAGGAGTGATCAACAAAGTAGGATTGTTATGACAGTAAAATGTACAGCGGTTCTTTCAAGGTTGCTGCCTAATTTTGTTAACACTTAAATTTTTGACAGAGGATGTCTACCAGATAAGTTAGAATATCTACCGATTTTTGTACGTGAAAATAATGTGGTGTGCGTATATTGTCGTCACCTATGTCCGTCCGTTCACAATAGCTCGGAAACACTCTAGAAGGCACAATTCTTGACCAATTTTGACGAAACTAGATGAAATATTTCACATCACATAAGGATATCGAAATTAATTTAATATGAATTAATGCCCTTGTTCTTTAAAAGGCGTCCGATTATTGGCTCGTAGACACTCTACAAGGCAAAATTCTTCAATGATTTTGAGTAAGGATTTTAATGAAATTTAGAAACATTGTACATTTATCACTTCAGAAAAAAAAAGAGTATAACTGAAGGTTGAATATGTCATTCCGGTGATTGTTAGTGTACTGTCAAATTTTTATTCCAACTCAAAACTGCCAGTGGGCTTATATTACCTTTCCAGACAAGCTATCTTTGTTGATGTGTTTGAAGGCGTCATTAATCTCAAATTTAATTCGTGATATAAAGTTCTTCAAACACAAACATTTAGTGGAATTGCAGGATCAATAGACGTCTGATTTAAAATTGGAAAGGTCCAAATCGATGCTGTCCGCTATACAAAATTTAGGAATACCTCTTCAATTTATTAAAGACCTTTATAATCTTCTGGTAGACGCCGAGGAATACCAAAATCTGGTTCAAGACGATTCTTAATTGCTTTTAATGTGCTCTGTCGATATGTTTCTAATGTGTTTTATTTTATTCTATTTAAGTATTGCTCTGACAGAGGTAAAAGGAAAATAGGCGGCAAAGAAAATGAGAGTGAAACGTCTATTTACACTGAAGCTGATATGTCGAAAAGCATTGATAATGAAAAAGGGACAGTTCATCGGAAAATTGGTGTCGCCCATGTTTCTAATAATCCTATGGTGTCTAACCAAAGCAAACCATATACATCCAGTAAGGATGCAAATGGAAAGAAAACGGAAAAGAATTCTGTGAAAAACTCAACTCTGGACGGTGCTCTATATTTACAAAGGAATGCTGGTTTTATTCACAAAGGGCGGCATGTAGAACCATTACCACCTCTTCCGACGTCCGTTTTCCTGATTAGTCTACCCACCCCAACAGATAATAATAGCGTATACCCCATTACAGAGAGATATATCTAGCGTCTGTTAAAGTGATCACTGTCGATCATACCCTGGATCCAGATTAGGAAATAATTTTGAATGAAGCTTAGAATCGTTTTTATACCCGTTGTTTTATGGATATATTGTCATAAATTATTGTGTAAATTATGTTTAGTCATGACACCTGGTAAGTCCAACCGATAAATACATACTCTTATTGTCCATGTTTGAGACTTTAAATTGTATGTCCATTCCAAGAGGTTGAAAATTTGAATTTGAAATCGCTTTGGACTAAAATAATGTCTAAAAACTTAGTTCAGTTGATGAAAGCGACTTATGGATTGTATAACAAATCCCGAATGTTAAGCCAAAACTTCAATGGAGGATGTAGGAAATAGAATGTGGTTCGGGAAGCGGTCGAAAAATTTTGTACGGAATAGTTGCACACATTGGATACAAATATAAATTCGTTTTTGAATATAATTTAATTTTTACCCTCCCATCCGAATAGTATAAGAATATTTTTAAATAAAATAATGTATATATTTAGTTATTATCATTTTTACCCAGTAAAGCCATGACATCCAAGAACTGAACTCTGTGTTTTGTTAGATATTTCTGTTAAATATACTTAGAAGGTGAATTGTGATTCTCACCAAAATTAGCACGAAACTTGTCCATGGGCATATAATAATATTTAAAAAAAATAGACTTGTGAACAATTAGTGTTCTAAACACAGATAGTACTCTCTCGCCTACACTTATTTGTTTTATATTTTGGAAGTTTGGGGTTTTTTTTGTTTGAAATTTCTGGCAGGGAATTGACTTTTTATTCTTAGATGCAAAAATTTAGATTTCAATCTACGTCTTTCTTAAAATATCAGTATAAAGCTTCTGTAATTTGCTGTTTCTAGGTCTTCTTGCTAATAGTTAGAACAAGATAGCATTAAAGCAAATCTGTATAACTTTTCATATGAAATAAAATTATTTTACCTCGTATGAAATTTCGATATCCAATCTTGCCTTATATAATTATCTTATCATAATATAAAACTTAAGCCTTTGTAGTCATAGTAAGTTAGAACTACAAGAATCGTCTGAAATATACATACAAATAAGTAAATGTTCAAAAACGCTTACAAATTACTAAAAATACTATTTCTCTCAATATCAAAAATATAATTTGGTGCCTATGAATTACAACAGAGTTTTTCGGACTACCTGGCTTTTGGTCTTAATTTGACTTATCTCCCCTGAAATCGAATGTCTTAGGTGAAGGTCATTATTTACATTTTCGTGGAGAAAGCTTTAGGTTGCCTTTGCTTCCAGAAACACCGACAGAATGCTGTCAGTTTGTTTCAAGAGTATTCGGCCAGTAAACCGAAGCGTGAGTATTCCATTCCTTGATAGATATTATCACAATTTAGTCACAAATAAGAAGTTGGACCTTGGGCGGCTTGGGTTTGTGCTACACATGCCATGCCCATCATCATGATCATGGTGGGTCGGTTGTCAACTTGATGTCTTCCAATTCCACTTCTCTAAATCAAAGTTCTACTTTGCGATTCAACTTCCAGTGGTAGTGTATTCAAGATCAGTAAATATAGTGTGGAATATTTTACATTGGATCCATCTGGGATATCTTCTAGAATAAAACCTCACAAACTGTCAATCACTGTCACTTTCTCTTCTGTCATCTTCATCATTCATTACGATAAAACTTGAAATTGCATCTTTCTTGTCCTGGATTTTCTTGGAAGAAAAATAAAGTAAGGCTTGATGAGACAACAAAGGCACTTTCTGTAAATTTTAGTTTAGGGTAGTCTAGATCTAAGTGTACGGTACCTATAGGCATAGATACAGCAGGTAGCCTAGGCTACTGTGACTATGAGTTATTCAATTCAATTCCTTTTTTATTTCAGTGGCTGAATTTTTCCTACCAATTAGCTAATAATTATGCTACTGCTGCTGAAGCATCATTTGAGACAAATGTGAGTAGGGCACTCAAGATTTTAGTTTGATTTTTGATTGAAAAGATTTAAATCTACTGGGCATGTGTCTTCCACACACATAATTACCAATTATAGGCCTATACCTTAAATCATACTTCATAGTACCAGTATTATTATATATAATCAAACTTCTTCTATTACCTAACCTATACTTATTTCCATCAAACCTTCATTAGTAGCTTAAGTTAAGTCAAGTGGAGCATTTTGACCAAAAATTATCTTTTGGATGATAAGGTACTCGTTACCACAAAATTTTAGCTTGGTCATAATTTATTTGGCTGTGTCAGCACTTATTTTTATCCATGATTCTGTTTTGTAAGCCATCAGAACTTGAATGAATCATGCAGAAATCACATAAGAACGTTGCTGTTACTATGTCTCTAGTAAAGAAAATAAGAATAAAAATCTGTATCTTTTGGAAGATAAACATAAATTTCGCACATTTTTTGTTTATTATTTGATATTTGTTTAATAACATGTAATCTTTTTTTCACACCAGAGGACAATGATTCCAAATTTCTGGACTTTTAAATCCTTTTATGTGGACAATGGTCAAATGGTTATTGTAATATAAGCCATATGGTCATTCCTCAGTATATTTTTATTTGTAGTTTCCTCCATATACTAAAACTAACATATGGTTACACTTATCCAAATATAACTCGTGTTGTTGACAACATGAAAAGCAATGTGTTAAGAATTTAAAATTTCCTATTTAGTATAGTGTTGAGAAAAATTTGTTCTTAATGTTACCATTATACTATTTGATAAAGCCCAGCCCTAAGTTTGACTTGTTTGATGAAAAGAACTGTAACTTTGGCTCATACAGTATGAACAAGATGCCTTGAAGGGTGGAATATTTGTAGGAACTATGTAATATTGATTCTTAAAAGTTTAGAAAATAAGTTATATTCTCTAATAATAGTGGAATATTTGTAACTAAGGTATGATAAGTTTAAATATTTTTCTTAAATTCCCAGTTTTTCTATTTCAGCCATATAAACTACACAAGTTGGATCAAGGTCCATCTACCAATGTCACAGTATCTAGAGATGATGCCTTAAAATACTATAGGGAAATGCAGATGATAAGGCGTATGGAAACTGTAGCTGGCAACTTGTACAAATCTAAAATTATTCGTGGTTTCTGCCATCTTTACTCTGGTCAGGTAGGAATTTCTGCGATTTTCTTGTACTTTTTATTATTTTCTATTTGCTGTTTATTTGTTGGTACAACTGTATATGAAATGTTTATGATTGATATATCTGCATCAAATATAGTATAGTGAGTGAGTTTAATTTGCTAGAAATTGAAGCTAGATTTGTGTAAAGCTTTAAAGTTGCAATTTTTCCTAGACTGATGTTCAGTTATTATATTAATCTTTAAGCAAGATTAAGGGTAAAAATAAAATTGAATAACGGCACACAGTTTGATGGTATACTACTCCTGGGACTATATTGTACACAAAGTTTACAATGACAATGTGAAAACATTCTATACAATACATTCCAGGTGTATGCCATAAAATTTTTAATTAATGATTATGGGGTTTTGCTTTGGTTTAAGATGAATTAGATGAAAATCATGTTTGAGATACTGGTTGAGAATGTTTTACTGTGACATTAACAAAGCTATAAATAAACTACACCCAGTAGCCACTTAGTAACCACACCCCAAGTTGCAATTCTTATGAATCATGGTGATTCAAATTCTAGAATATGTTAATGACATAAGGCAAAATGAAAATAAATTTAAAGAAAAAAATACAATGTAATATAAAGGATACTAGCTCTTAGAATGAATATAAAATGTCAATAAGAATATATTATGTTCATCAGGGGACATGACTGAATAATATAATCTCTCTATAATACGACATATCCATTGAAGTAAGTAATTTTTCAAAAAAACTGCTATCTTAGTTTAATGGATTATTACTTAGTTTTATGTAATAATTTTATAACAGATGCTTTCTGTGGTATAGTTTTGCTATCAGGTACTGACTCATTTTGGCCAATTAAATATTTTGGTCATCCAAAGAGGTAGATATACCTTTAATTAAGAGATGAAAGTAGAAAAGAACTTAGATTTAGTTTCTTTCTATCTTTCAGGAAGCTATATGTGTTGGCATGGAAGCAGCCATCAAAAAAGAAGATGCAGTTATTACAGCCTATAGAGCACATGGCTGGTCATATATTAGAGGAGTATCAGTTCTAGGTGTATTAGCTGAACTCACAGGTATTGTCTATACTTTGTCTTATTTTCACTTAAAACAATGGTTATTCCATGGTTTCATACTATCTCAGTGAGATTCTTGTTTACCTGTTGCTTGTTAGCCTGACAGTCTTTGATATGGTCCTTTCATAGGTCAAGATGTAGGGATTTTACAAAGACTTTTATGCATTGGTGACACTGATGGTATTGATTTTCCACAATACCAATTTATTTCATACATGTATTGTTGGTAAATGGTAAAGCATTACAGGATCCATGAGCAGACAAAAACTTGGAATGTTTCAAACAGAAGTCATAGATGGTCCTAGTGCACTAAGAACAACCTCATCAGTTAGCCTCAGATTTTAACCTCTTTCAGTCCTTTTAAAACAATTGTGGAAGATAATCATAGTTAGATTGTGACAATTAGGATTTGTTGCTTATGGATTTGATCCTAAGCTAGTAAAATTACACACTGCCAATGTATATGTAAAGGTTAAAGTCAAACACTCATCACATATAATGTTTTTTTTAGGAAGAAAGTCAGGATGTGCCCTAGGTAAAGGTGGTTCTATGCATATGTACAATGATAATTTTTTTGGTGGCAATGGTATAGTTGGTGCTCAGGTAAGAATATAGTTTATGTATATTGTTATTACTGTCTATCACTATCTGTCTATTTACTTATTATTACTGTCTATCAGTATCTGTCTTTATTACTGTCTATCAGTACCTGTCTATGTATATTGTTGGTACTGTTTTATCTGTCTATGTATATTGTTATTACTGTTTATCAGTATCTGTCTTTATTACTGTCTATCAGTACCTGTCTATGTATGTTGTTGGTACTGTCTTATCTGTCTATGTATATTTTTATTACAGTCTATCAGTATCTGTCTTTATTACTGTCTATCAGTACCTGTTTATGTATATTATAGGTACTGTCTTATCTGTCTTTGTATATTGTTATTACTGTCTATCAGTATCTGTCGATGTATATTGTTATTACTGTCTGTCAGTATCTGTCTATGTATATTGTTATTACTGTCTATCAGTATCTGTCTATGCATATAGTTATTACTGTCTATCAGTATCTGTCGATGTATATTGTTATTACTGTCTGTCAGTATCTGTCTATGTATATTGTTATTACTGTCTATCAGTATCTGTCTATGCATATAGTTATTACTGTCTATCAGTATCGGTCTATGTATATTGTTATTACTGTCTTATCTGTCTATGCATATTGTTATTACTGTCTATCAGTATCTGTCTATGTATATTGTTATTACTATCTATCAGTATCGGTCTATGCATATTGTTATAACTGTCTTAGTATGTGTTTTTATGCCAAAAAAATTGGGGGTTTATTTCCCCCCCTGCCCTTTAAATCGGGGTTTACCCTTTGTTTTTATGTTTTATTTGTTATTACAAGTTTTAATTCCTGTCTATGATTATTGTTATTACAAAAATTTTTTATAAAAGGTATAGGTTTTATGTATAATTTGGTTTTATTATTTTGATTATCTAGTGTCTGTTTATGATTATGGCCTTATTAATGTCTTAAAATTTCTGTGTGTAAAAAATTGTTTTTACCTTAATTTTTATGTGTTTTCATCTTAATAACATTGGTTAAAAATTACTGTGTTTTCGGGTTTTTCCCCAAAAATTGTTATTCTGTTTTTCATTTTATTGGGGGTTCTTTGTATATTGATGAGATATTAGAAACTTTCAGTTTGATGCAACATAACAGAAAGAAAGAAACTACTTTATTTTACAAGGTTCACAAATGAGGATCTTTTTGGATCCTTTCTACCTTGGCCAGATCTATTTGCATTGATCTTTCTGGATTATCTGGACCCATTTAAACAACTTGATCGACTGGAATTATGGGGAAATTTTACAATGTGGAACTTAACATCATGTTTTAATTGTATATTGAAACATGGATCAGATCTCGGAATAATTTGATTTTTGAATTATTTTTAGTGAACAGTTTTCAATTTATTTATCTTGTCCTAAATTTGTTATGTGAATGAGATAGAGTATTTTGGACATGTCTGTTTCATTTATTACCACATTTATTTCTTTAAGGTTCCATTAGGTGCTGGTATTGCCTTTGCAAAGCAATACACCAAAACAAAGGAGATTTGTATCACTCTGTATGGTGATGGTGCAGCCAATCAGGGACAGTTATTTGAAGCTTATAATATGGCTAAACTGTGGAATTTACCATGTATATTTGTGTGTGAGAATAATGGTTATGCCATGGGGACGAGTCTAGATAGGTCATCAGCTAGTACAACTTATTACACTAGAGGTGACTATATACCAGGTGTTCAGGTAGGTTAAAGAATTTTCATGAGTGTTTAGGGTAAATTTTCCGTGGGCTTGCATCAGAGAAGTATGACATTCAAAGCACTTCAGATGAATCTTTGTCTATTGTTTCTATTTAAAGCATTAAACCATTATGGATGTTACTACTACTACTTGTAAATACCATTCAAAAATTAATTTATGAAAATGTAAAATCATTAATGCTAGTTTGTTCAACCTTATCGTTTTTTGAAAGTTTTAGGTTCAATTCAAAAACTTTTTTTAAAAAAACCCCCTTTTCTACAGATGGCTTTTAAAAGGGGAAATTTTTCCTTTTTCCCTTAAGTAAAAAAATGTTAATTTCCTTTCATTTCTTTTAAGTTAAGTTTTTGTTATCAATTCTGGGGAAAGTTAATTTCTATTTTTTGGGAAACCAAAACCATTGGTTTTTCCCTTTAGAAAAACGTAAAAATTTTTAAAAATTTGTGTTGTTTGTTTTGATAGGTAGATGGTAAATTAAAGAGTGTAAAAACGTTTCCCTGAGTTTTGTTAAAAAATGGACGCGAATTAAAAAAGTTTTGATCGGTGGTCCAGAAGTCACGTGATGTCCCATAAATCATTACGTCACATGTAAACAAAGAAAATTTTATGATTGGTGGGTGGAAGGGTTTTGACATGTGCTAATCCATTGTTTTAGCACTCCAATTATGTGGATATCGGTGCATATCGATGCCTAAAAGGTGCTTAAAGATTTCTACAGCATGAAAGACAATCTTTTAACAACATGATCGTTAATTACGTAAGGTTTACATGTGTTTGCAAAATGTTGAAAAAAAATGCCATTTTTCCAAAAGCATATCTCGCTTACGATTTATCCGATTTTTACAAACTTTGGCTTCAGCTAAAGCTTACGATGTCCTCTATAACTTTACGTTGGCTTTTTTTTATAAAATGAATAGTTTTTTAAAAATTCAATTTTTCGTAAATGCACTCGCAAAATTTTGATTTCTATCAATATCTTCAAAACAAAACAAAATTTTCCAAAAAGCCAACGTAATTTTGTAGAGATACATGTAGACTTGCGTTGTGCAAAATTTCAATGTTCTATATTAAATAGCCTAGTAGATATGCTAATTTTAAGGGAATAATTGACGTTTTTTTCGTTCATCTTTCATACCCTATTTCTTAAAGTTGAAATGTCATAAAGAAATAAATTTTATATTTTTTGGATAGCTGAAAGTCCCCTCTTTCCATTGATAATTAAATATTTCAGATAGGTGGAAAAGAAGTGGTTGAAATCGTCTATTTTTTGTACATAGGTTTAGGGTTGTCAACCCCCTTAATGCATAGTTTCTGTTTCAAATAATATGGACGATGTCTTTTGACATCTGCTGTGGAGGTGTCATAGCCTTCAAAATACTTTTGCTTGGGATAAGCAATAAAAGTCCCATTTGCTACAGACTGTGCATTTAACAGTCCAGGCAAATTGTCTGTCCTTATTAGCCCAATTAAGTGCAGACAAGTAGAATGTTAAATTCCATTCATTTCATTTTAATTAATAGTACTTTGTTCATCAATTCTAGTGGATAATTGTTCAAGGTTTGACTCATTTCTTCAGGAGAGACCTTGTTTAAACTTCACCATTTGTGCTTATTCATAGAAGAAAATTCAATGATACAAACTTTTATAAAACTTATGTGTTGTTTGTATTGATAGGTAGATGGTATGGATGTTTTAGCTGTAAAAGAGTGTACAAAGTTTGCTAGAGATTTTGTCCTAAAGAATGGACCTATATTAATAGAAGCTTCAACTTACAGATACAGTGGTCACAGTATGAGTGACCCTGGCACTAGGTATGACATCCCCTATGTTCTATTTATAGGGATACTACGTCTTACAATAAACATAAAATGTAAAAATATTTAACAAATATAGATCAGTAAATATACCTGCTGCCATAAATAACATAAAAAAATAATAAATATCCAACAATCTTCATGCTCATGCTTTGATGATGTAGTATCTCTTAAGAGATGGAATGTAGCTCAGTCAATAAAGTCATTTACTTTGTGACATCATTAAATGATGGGCTGTGGGTTCCTCGGCAGTCTAATGAAAATAAGTTCAAACTTTTTTCTTATAACTTTTATTTTTAATTTAGCCGCTTTTAAAAATTAACCTTTAACCAAAAAATTTTCTGTTTTTTAACCCCGCAGGGGCAAAAATTTTTTGGTTTTTGTTTAGTTGGAGAAAGCGTAGAAATTCTTTTTGTTTATTTTTTCACCAAAAACGTTTAAAAGTTTTCCTTGTTTTTGGTTTGGTTTTTATTCAAAAAATAAGTTAAAAAGAGGTAACTTTTGACCAAATTCAATCTTCAATTAGACCCAGAAGAGTTAAAAAGTTAATTGATTTGAATATGTCATTTTTAACCTGAAATTTAAATTTAATCTTTACCTTGCTTTTCCATAAATTGAAAGTTTTTGCCTTTTTTGTTGTCTATCGTCCATCCGTCAAGTCCGTCCAAATTGTTGTAAAAGGGAAAGAGACCCATTTCTTAAATTTTTTAAAAGGTAAAGTTGATTCTTAATAACCCAAAAGGGAAAAAGATTAAAAGTCAGATAAATGAAATATTGAATGAGTTTTTGAAGGTTTTTTTGTAAATTTTTAAACGTTTAAAGAGTGTTTTTCCCTTGGGATTTTGATAAAGTTTTGTGTGATTGCTTTTTTTTACTAAAGGATGAAGTTTTAAAAAGTCGACTCGTCGAAAAATAAATTGATGAGTTATTGCCCTTGTTCTTGAAAACACATTCATTTTGCGTTCAAAAATGTGTTGTGGACATGATAGAGAGATGGTTTCTGGATGGATTTTGACCAATTTCGGTGTGTTTTTTTGTAATCATCCAAGGATGAAGCCTGTCTGTCCCTCTGTCTGTCCACAATTGTTGTGAACACGATGAGACCACATTTCTTGATGGATTTTAATGAAACTTGGAATGACCCTATCCAAGCCCCTTGTCTTAAAATTCCTTGTGAACACGATAGGGAGCCGGGTTCTTGATGGAATTTGATGAAACTTGGTGTGAGTGTTTTTTATAACTCGAGGATAGACCCTATTGAAAATTGGACTAATCAAAAAATATTTATTGAGTTATTGCCCTTGTTCTTTAAAACGTGTTCACTTTATCAGCCTCTGATTCTTTGTAGACTTGATGGAGATCTGGTTTCTTGATAGATTTTGACAAAGCATGATTTGAGCCTTTTGAATTACCCAAAGAAGAAACCGATTGCTGGTTTCTTCATGAAATTTGATGAAACTTAGTATGAGCCTTTGATAAGACACACAAAGAATACTTTCAGTAAAGATTGTGCCTTATGGCCCTTGCTCAATTTTTTGTGAATGTTATTTTCTTTGTATGATATTGTGGTTTGCAAATATTGTGAATTCAATTTGAGTAGATTCCCTTGAAAGAAAATGGGGGTCTTTGAAATAATGAGAGTAGTTGAGTAAGTTATATCTATTGATTTATGGGCCATTCCATCACATTTAAACTTCAACAAATCACCAAGTAAGCCCAGGCTTGACATTTTATCAGATCACTTGTAAAATATTGCATTTACTGATACCTCTTGTTCACCGCCCGAATAACTAAGGCTGCCAATGGTGGGCGTATTACGATGGGCCATCGCTATTTTATAAATTCTTCATCAAGGACAACGAAAACATCGTTTCACACCGTTGGAATTTTCAATCAAACTGGTTCTTTCAATACCACTAAAACCAAGTGTTTGATATTGTACATGTATATATAAAAACCAAATTTCCTTTATCCTATAATCGATAAAGTCATCACACAGATTTTGATGAAACTTGATGGATTTTCAAAAATATCGAATAATGTACCAAAAAATATTTAATGAGATTTTTGCCAGATTTTAATGGAATTTTGGAATGTACATTTATCACTCCAGAAAAGAAATGTATAATTGAAGGTTGAATATTTTATTTTGGTGATTGTTACTGTACTGTCAAGGTTTTATTCAAATTAATGCTGCCACTGGGCGTATACAACGTTGTCTGACAAGCGATCTTTAATTACATGTACATGTACCTTAGCTAATGGTAAAGTTTCTTTGTAATAAGCTTAGCAAAGCACATTATCCCAAATTGATAATCTTGTGTTGTAAATGCACATGACAGAAGTAATTTTGTTTTCTTTCATTCTAAGTCATTTTTTGTTGATATTTTGTAGAAAATAGACCAGGAAGTGAGAAGGACTGTAGATGAGGCAGCAGAACAAGCTAAAACTGATCCTGAATTACCGCTGGAAGATTTATATAATCAAATATATTATCAACCACCATCTAATTATAAAGTTAGAGGTTGTGATCCCTCTATATTAGCTCCATCTACTTAGCTTATTTCTTATATTAGGTATATTTAAAAAGGTTACATTCTTGGTCATTGTTTGTTGTTTGGTTAGGATGTTTGATGTTCGGTTAGCGGTTTAGCTCTTGAATTAAGTTTTTCATTGCACATGTTTAAAATAGGTATATTTTTTTCCTAGCTGATAGAACTCAATTTCTTTTACCGGTATCACTTTTCAGAATTGTAACTGACTTAAAGTTTCTCTCCATTACACATAAATCGTAGGAGAACTACTTGTCAGTTTTTCATTCTGAAAAGTATAGAATTTAGTTTTATCTGATAGTAAAGCAAGTTGCTGGTTGGATTTAAGATGTGCATGGTCAGTAGAAAACAATATTTTATTGTTAGAAGAAGTTATTGTTGAAACAGTGTAGAAGTGTTTGACTAATCTACCTACAAGGCAACAGTAAGTGTCCCAAACAATGACCAAATATGTCGTATGTTTGCATATTCCTAAACATTTTATTTATAGGGTAAAAACTATCTGTTATTAATAAATATTCTGTAGAATTACATTAAAAAAATTCTTGCAACAAAATAGCAGTTATCTTCATACAGTTAATGAAGAATTGATTGGATAGTTATGATGCCACCAACTGAACTTATTTAAAGAAGAATTTCTTCAGATCATTGATGGAGAGCGTAATCACTTCTAAAAGAAGATGCAAATGTTTTCACTGTATAAATAAAATGTGATTTTAAAAGAAAATGTATATATACTATATAATAGATATGATATACATATTTTAATTGTATTAGAATTATTAGTGCTATATTGTATATTATGTTTGGATAGATAACTTTCTACTTTACTCTGTTTAGGGATTAGATTTATTTCAGTCATCCAAAAATATTGCCCAGCCAGGATAATATATATTAGTATTTATTAGACCAAGTTTATCATATCAATTGTCTGAAAAATTACAAAGCTACCTTAGTTGGTGCACTATTAATTGTATATCTATTTTATCTTATTGGTAAAGCCTTGTCAATACTAAGTTATTTAGTTTACAGGGTTTTAAAAGAATTTTTCTCAATATTCAATGTGTCCATTAGATATCTGTATTTCCTGCAATTCCACTAGAGCTAATAGTTTGATGAAGTCATTAATCGGCTTTTCATTATCAACATCATAAAACACTTAGACTTAGTGGAATTTCAGAAATCACAGACATCTGATTAAAAAATGGAATGGTGCAAATTGTTATTATCAGTGTCCTAGGCACACATACAAAATTTAGAAAAGTTCTTTGTAATTCTTTCATCTGAAACAATTCATGTTTACCTGGCAATTGTAGTGTATGGCTTCCTCAGTAGGTTTGTCAAACTAGTAAATATGAAATATATGCATTGTATTATTTTGCATGATTCATATGCCTTTTCAAAATTGAAATTTGCCGTTCAATATAATCTTATATCAGATTGTCAATTTCAGACACTGTTAATTTATTATAGTCAACATCTTGGAAATGACAATAATCTAAGGTTTTGTTGAATTGCAGGAATACTTTCAAATTTAATTGTGAGAAAAATGATTTGGATTGCTACAAAACTTATCTAGATGATTATACAGTACAATGAATTCCACTATTGATCTTGTTTCTCTAGCCCTGGTCTGGCGTTCAATTTGCTCAACTTATAATTGGATATTTATACCACAATAACATCTTGGTATATTTATATATTTTGTTGAGACCGCTGCTATTTGAACAAAAACAATTGGGAATTTCATATGGGCTGATAGGCTTTAGGTAGTATCAGGGGAAACTTTTAAGAAAGTAAAACCCCTAGTTGTGCTATTGTAGGCTAATTTTAGATCAGTCATTAAAGTGCACTTCATAACAAAGAATTTTACATGACAATAATTTTTCTGATTTTGAGAGTATGTTCTGTTTGAATTATTAAATGTTTATACCTATGAGTTGATCTGAATAAAATTTATTTAGCAAGAAACACTATTTTCATTTATTTAGATGTAAGATATTTTTCTCTTTGCTTTTCCCTTTTGAAATGAAATGAAATGAGTAGAGTTATGTTCTATTCTTCTGCGCCTTATGGGCTAATGAAGACGACCAATGCCATGCTGTGTGCAATGAGGGAAGTTTGCCAGGGCAGAGGCATTAGCCTACTCTTTTTGCAAATTTCCAACTATGAAGGGACCTTGCACAGCCTGTAGCATTCGAACGACTAAGACACTTTTTCCACATCAATCCCTCCAACCTGCAAAGCTGACAAAGGGAAACAGGGCTTAAAAACTGAAAGTTTATCTCGACCTTTGCCAGGATTGAACCCTGGACCTTCAGGTTAGCGAACAGGTGTCTAACCCACTGCAGCCCTTTTCCCTTTTGAATATCTACATAAACATTACTTAAATATATTTATTACCTTGACAACAAATTACAATATCATTTTTTTCTGGTAAACCAGCTCAAAAACTCACTCTTGACTATACAATCGAAGTCCAGCAGAGGATTCAAAAAATAATTAACACTTTAAAGACAGACTTTTTATGATTTACAAAAATCATTTTCATCAGAGGACTTCACCCGGTAATTCTGATCAATATTCAAACAGACAAACAAACAGTTTAAGACCTTAATTGTTATTTTAAGAGGTAGAATTCCATAAAGCGTTTTTTTTTTCTCATAATTATCTGTAGTTTTATGGATAAAAATTAGTACATTTTGTCATATGCATGGATCCTGTTATATATTTATAATACCAGATAAGTCCACTGATGATTTATAATGCCCATTTTTACCAAAAATAATTATTAAGGCCATTGATTATGCACAGATACCTTTGCTTCTCATAACACTCAATCATCAGTGGCATCGAAAACATAATTCTAAATGAGAGAGCCATTCAATTACCATTATTCTCACAATCTTTAAATATAATACTTCATCATTAACAATAAATATTAAAATATCACAATATAAGAATTTAAAAATATATAAGTATCACAACATTAATTCAGAGCATTCTCTACTCTTCCATTCAATTACTTTTACATAAACTATATCTAACCAAACACAAACATTGAATCCTCTAAAACCCATGATTCTGAAATATCCACCCTGAGCATGAACTGATGAAATATCTAGTGACTTAAAATTTACTGAATGAATATATAATATCTGATTTGATATTTACTGACATTTGTCCTTTATTTATTAGTAATAATAATAAACATGGGTCAGAATAAGGTCCAATTCACAAAATTACATGGTCCTGTCTAACATTCCGTCCATGGTTAATCAAATGCAAAATGTCAAGTCACTTACTCATCAGTAAATTAATTCACTTACTTATCAGTCAATTAAATACAAAAAAGACAGTCACTTATTCATCAGTCAATTAAATGCAAAAAGTCAGTCACTTATTCATCAGTCAATTAAATGCAAAATGTCTGTCACTTATTCATCAGTCAATTAAATGCAAAAAGTCAGACACTTATTCATGAGTCAATTAAATAAGAAAAGTCAGTAACTTATTCATCAGTCAATTAAATGCAAAAAGTCAGTCACTTATTCATCAGTCAATTAAATAAAAAAAGTCAGTCACTTATTCATCACTCAATTAAATGCAAAATGTCTATCACTTATTCATGAGTCAATTAAATGCAAAAAGTCAGACACTTATTAATGAGTCAATTAAATAAGAAAAGTCAGTAACTTATTCATGAGTCAATTAAATACAAAAAGTCAGTCACTTATTAATGAGTCAATTAAATGCAAAAAGTGACAATGACTTTACTGTAATCAATCATACACCGTGTATGGAATTATGGAAGAAACAAAGTAAAAAAAATCATTGACTTGTGGTCATTTATTATCTAACTTATCAAAAAATTAAAATTTTGTCCATGAAATATCAAATTCATGGCTACAAGATAATTGTAATACCAAAACTCTACACTTGGTAAACCAAGAGAAATACATAAAAATATATTCGTTTATTACATAACAAATAATGAAAGTTAAAGGTTAAAATTTGAGATTCTTAAAAAAATATGGCACTTATAAATTATTAAACTCTTTTCTAAATTGACCAAAAATAATTTGTCTTTCAAAAAGTGTATGGAATGTCTTCTTTGTTTCATTGACACTCTAATAGGGAATGCTGATTGTGGCCTTATTACAGACAAATATATAAAATGAATCACAATAATTTACTGTCAATAAAAACAGCACTTTTTCTGTGGCAGTGCAGACTAGCTTCAAAAGAAGCCAGAGCTGTATCATTTTCTCCCATTGAACACCATTGTACAGGTTGAGACCAAAAGTGTTCCTTTGTTTTCTTTCAAGTGTAGAAGTTATCATACGATGCATATCAGATAAAGCACACTTGTTAAAATTAGCTTTAATCTTTACCAAAAAACAGCCTGAATTTCTCTTGTCTTACTTTGATGCAAACATTTCAAAATCACCTAACAAGTTATGTAGAACAGCTACTTTAAAAAATTCAATCTAATATTCATTAAAAATGAAAAAAACATGACTTGAAAGTAACTCCTTAAAATCTATCTTCCCATAACAAACATTCACATTAAAAAAAAAATTTTTTTTATATTCAATAAAAGGCCATATGTTAAGTTTTGATTTTCGTTAATTTCAAAAGAAAGGCACTTTTTGAATGGTCGGACTTTCTCAATCAAATCGCCAATATTTTATAGTTTTGTTTTACGAGAATGGAAATTAGCATTCCAATAAAAGCACCAAGAAAATTGAAAAAGTTGAATTTAACATTATACCAAAGATTGAAATTTTCCCCTTACCGGTATATCTTAGGAATGATGTATTTAAATGTCAACTGAAGTTTTTTCTTCAGTGCTTATTGATTTGAAACATAATTCTATGCTGGCATGATATCACGTGATTCTCATGACATAGCTCCACTGTACCCTCTAACCCGGACCCTGTGTTCCATTCTTTAACAATTAAAAATCAAATATCATAATATGGTATCATATAGAGAACATCATCACTATCAACATGGCACACACCATCATCATTGTGATATCAATGGAAAACAACAACATTCTCCATATGAAGAAAAACAACAACATTCTTAATAAATTGACATCAATATGAGGAAAAATTTCAACAACAACAATATATCAATACTGAAAATAACAATGTCAACATCATTAATATTGAGAACAACAATAATGTCATCATCATCAGAACAATAACAACGTCATCATCATCAATAAGATATTAATATTGAGAACAATAACAACGTCATCATCATCAATAAGATATTAATATTGAGAACAATAACAACGTCATCATCATTAATAAGATATTAATATTGAGAACAATAACAACGTCATCATCATCAATAAGATATTAATATTGAGAACAATAACAACGTCATCATCATCAATAAGATATTAATATTGAGAACAACAACAGTGTCATCATCATCAATAAGATATTAATATTGAGAACAACAACAGTGTCATCATCATCAATAAGATATTAATATTGAGAACAATAACAACGTCATCATCATCAATAAGATATTAATATTGAGAACAACAACAGTGTCATCATCATCAATAAGATAATAATATTGAGAACAATTACAACGTCATCATCATTAATAAGATATCAATATTGAGAACAAGAACGATGTCATCATCATCAATAAGATATCAATATTAAGAACAACAACATCAACAATAAAATATCAATATTAAGAACAACAACATAATTATCATCATCAATAAATATCAATATTGAGAACATCAACATCATCATCTTCAATAAGATATCAATATTGAGAACAACATCAGAAAAACAACATCATCATCATCATCATCATCAATACCATATCAATATTGATGATAATCATCATCATCATCAACATCATCACCACATCATCATCAATATCAATATTTAGAACAACAACATTATTATCATCAATAAAATTGATACATGATCATCAATAAAACATCAATATGGAAGACAACAACAACAATCTCCATATGAAGGAAAACAACATTCTAAATAATAATATGCCAATATGAAGAACAATGTCATCATCAATAAGATATCAATTGTCATCAGCATCAATAAAATATCAACATTGATCAACAACTTCATCATCATCGTCATCATCATAATTATCAATAATATATCAATTTGTCATCATCATTAATAAAATATCAACATTGATCAATAAGATATCAATTGTTATCATCATCAATGTGATATCAATATAACAACAACATCATTATTATCAAATAGTAAAATTTTAGCTTAAAGAAATCATAAAAATTTAACCTTTTTATATTCCTTTTCAAATTATGATAATTAGTTGAACCCTGGAGTCTAATTTTTCTAAGTATATTGTAATTTATAGACAAGTATACTTTAATATTTTTACAGGCATTCTATACCCTCACATAAATTATCACCAGAACAATGGCCACCAGCTGGAGTATGATCTGGTAACCATACAAAGTCTCGAACCTCTTTATCATTAGATGGACAACAATGACTGGCTTCTGTAAAGAGTAAAAAAGATGACTTTAACATGCTGGTGTATCATAATAATGATCTGCATAGTCAGATAAATGGAAATTCTAAAACAACAAGAAAGCTATAAGGATAACAATTTAGAGGTTCAGGTGGGTTCTTTTCTACCAACTCTAAATTTCTTAGCATTGAACATTCCCAGAAAATCTAAACTTAAAACAACTGGGATGAAATTTAAGATGATTTATTCATGGTATCAGACTTGGACCAAGTTTAGAACCCACAACTGGCACTACTGGCCCAAATAACCAAGCATATTATGTAAAGTTTTCAATGCTCGAACCAATTATGCTACAGAAAAAGTAGAAAATAATGCTTCAATTTGCATTATATAAAAAAAATGGCGAAAACTAAAGTACCTACCTTTGTCACGACTGAGAGTTTTAGCTTCCTCCATTAATTTCTGATTTCTAATAGATACTTCTTGATGATTGACCATTGGAGGTGGATAGTCTTTACCAATAATACAGCCAGCTTTTTGCTGTACCTTCAAAGGTGCTTTCCATGGTTCAAATAAAAAATGAAGTGGGAATCTAGCTATTTCCGGTACATATCGTCTGAAAGCAAACAAAACTAATCATTTAAGTCCTCAAAGGCTTTTGAAGAACATGAACATCAAATGGTAAAATACCAAAAGAAACACATGAACATCAAATGATAAAATACCACAAGAAACCCATGAACATCAAATGATAAAATATCAAAAGAAACACATGAACTTCACATGATAAAATATCACAAGAAACACATGATCATCAAATGATAAAATATCACAAGAAACACATGAACATCAAATGAAAGAATACCACAAGAAACACATGAACATCAAATGATAAAATATCAAAAGAAACACATGAACATCAAATGATAAAATACTGGTACCACAAGAAACACATGAACATCAAATGATAAAATATCAAAAGAAACACATGAACATCAAATGATAAAATATCAAAAGAAACACATGAACATCAAATGATAAAATATCAAAAGAAACACATGAACATCAAATGAAAAAATATCAAAAGAAACACATGAACATCAAATGAAAAAATATCAAAAGAAACACATGAACATCAAATGATTAAATACTGGTACCACAAGAAACACATGAACATCAAATGATAAAATACCACAAGAAACACAAAACTTTGCATCCAAAAATAAATACCATACGAGACACTTGAACTTTGCTTCAAATGAAAAATTACCAAATGATAAAACACATTGTGTTTCCTGCCAGAATCCATTGAATATAAAAAATCCCATAACATGAAATGAACCACAATTTTGTAAGATCCAGGATAACAACTGGAATCTTCTACCGAAAATTACAAAAAAACAAAACAGATTTGCACTCTTTCCTACCTTATATACTCTCCTGTAGGGTCCATTCTGCGGCCATACATACTTGGTGAGAAACATTGAGGACATTGTAACATCTTCTCAAAGGCTGAACTACTAACCCACATCCAATTACCAGCACAAACAGACCAATCAGCATCAATCAAATATTTATCAAAAACCTGAAAAAAATCAATCAGGTGTTTCAGATATCTGCAGCTTCATCTCAGTTAAGACTACATTCTGTAAAATGTCATCTGTCAAGAACCTGCAGGTAGACAAGACCCAATTTTGAGTAGGAAAAATAACACATAACTCTCAAAAGTCCAAAAAGATTCTGTTGCTGGCATAGGCTTGCAATTTGCTAAGGCAGTAACATTAACTTAATCTTTATTTTATTTCCAACAGTCATAAAACGTTAAGCTTGTATAGCATATAAGGCCTTGGGTTATTGTCAAACAATCAGAAATATTTTTTCAATATCAGGCACTACAAATCGCATAAATGATGTGGGGAAACCAGGTAAAACCTTGGACCTTAACTACCAGCTCTCAATGAACTCTGGGGTATAAATATGAAGACATGAATAAATATTACCCTCAGACCATCTTCCCAGCTGAGCCACAAATCCCCTCTGGTTATAAAACATGATACCATATGTCTACCAACATGATGTAGCCAACCTTCAGAACGTAGTTGATTCATACATGCATCAACCCATGGGAAACCTGTTTTACCCTAGAATAAAATAATTTTTTTTACATTCTTCATTTCTGTTAATGATGATGGACAAGGCAATAATTTCTGCATGAAGGAAAATTCTATTAAATACATGTACTTTGATTGCATTGTAACAGACCTTTAGTTTTACTATGTTTTAACAACACTGGAGACTGATATTGTTTCAATTCTCCGAAATTTCGCTAATGGTGAGGGCTAAGGGCATGTAGTTTGCAACAAGGAAAATTTAACAATATTCACACTTTGCATTCAATTGTAGTACAAATATTTGTGAATCCTAATTTGGTTGATTTTTATGTATTTGGGGGCGCAAGGATTAAAGAACTTACATTAGTCCATTTATCTAAATGTTCTTGATTTTTATACCATTTAATATTAAGACAAACTGGATTATCTTTCATGGTATTGAAATGTATATTGTTCACTGACATGGTATAGAAATACTCTCTCCAGATCAACATAGCTATAACAGATACTGGTGCTTCTTGATTGGGATATACCTATCAAATATAGTATTTAACATACATTAATCAATTTTGTGATTAAAACTTCATGGCCATTATGACATGTTCACTTTCATCCATTCTTGACATAAATGGAGCAAAGGAGTGAAAAGACCTTGTAGTTAGTGATCACGATACAACATACCATGATACGAGTATCATATTGCGAGGTTGTGTATCTACACTTGACGAGACGTATCATATCATGACCATTGTATCGCAATACGTATCGTATTGTGACATGATTGGCAATACCCAGCACTTGTACAATTGTTCATCCTAATTTAGTAACATACATGTATATGGACAACCTTGTGCTGTGTGCAATGTGGAAAACATGGTGGCCTATATCCACACATCACTGGTAATTCCTACCAAGGATCATTTAAATAATGGCTTAGTATTGAGGATACTAAACATAAACAATTGGCTAAATTAAATGACTACATCCCTTTGATATCGCCTTCTATTTTAATCAAATAGTGAAATTTTGGAGTGTACTCACCTCAGCATATGCATCTAAAATTCTCCAATAAAATTCTCGAACAGACACAGTACCAAATCTTAAATGTGGACTTAAACTAAGTGGTGGACCAGTTAGATCTGGTTTATACTGGTTAGGCATGCAGTATCCCGCTTCAAAAGCCTGAAACAGATTTCATTTGCAGATTATTCAATAAAACTTCTTCATAATAAAAGATAAAGTGAGTTTGATGAAGGCAGGCAATTTCAAGAACTGGTATGAAGGATAATTAGACAAGAGAAAAGCTCCACTCTTTTTTAATTCCCACATTCATGACATCTATATCTCAACCAACCAAACAAACCCACATCACTGGCAGAGTAAATAAAATCAATGGAGTTTTACGTCCTACTCTTCTGCAACTAGCAGAGAAAACCAATTCATAAAACTTTGTCAATAAAAAAAGCACAGCGAGGAAAACTACAATGTCAAAGTATCATCCACACAACAAAAATGACAGTCTTGAAAATTTTAATCTGAGTCAAGAGGACCACTGGTACATACCAAACTTTCAACTTTCATCCTTGAATCCAACAGTTTTCTTCCTCTTATTTCACCACCTATATAGTTATTGTATGGTTTCTGCTGCTTTTCATCCTCACAAAAAATACCTGTAATTACACAACAATCACAGATACAAAAAATTCTCTTCAAATATTCTTCTTAATTGTAAAATAATATATTGCATTGTTAATTATAACTATAAGTGCCAGTGCCTTCTGTTGAATAGTGATTAGTTACCAATAGTAATTGTTTCTTTTTAACAACCCTTATCACCATATGGTGTATTATACAATGATATTGGCAATTTTGTTTTAATCTTTTTGTAGTATAAACAAGTGGGCAGCAAATAAGTATTCTTATAAATCGTTTAAATCATAGTTTTAACACGATTTACTCTGTAATAATAATAATAATAATAATAAACTCTTTATTTTACATGGGTCAGAATTAGGCCCAATATACAAGGACATGGTCCTGTCTCACATTCAGCCCATGGGGCAATACATTGGAAAAAAAAAAAAAAAGAAAAAAATCGAAAATACATAGTATCTCAGTATACAATTCGTCTAAAATACTAAAAATATAGTATACAAATAAATGTAAAGAGAGAGAGGAGGGACTATAGTTGTCTGCAGAGAGCACAACTGACACCCTTCAGAATGTGCTACAACAAACAAAACAAGATAAATTGTTTTCATTATTAAAATTGAAATTAAAATTATTAAAACTGACATTAATTGATTTTTTCATAATATTATGCAAGGTTTCTGTGCCCGATAATTCAACACTTTGCCAGCAAACTCAACATAATATCATCATCAGACATATTTAGTCACTTAGATGTTTATGTAATGTAAACAAACATGACTGGCTTATTTACAACCATTTATTTCATGTGCAATGGTTATAACTTAACATGCAACTCAAAGGCCACTCACCCTCCCTGACCTATCTGACCCTGTCAATTATGGCATACCAGTAAGTAATTTATAGCACATTTTCATTCGTTAACCGATTTACAAATGGATGTATTTCTAGTTAGCTATTTTAAAGAGACTTAACTTAAATGGCCAAATCAATAGCCCTTATCAAACCATAGAAAAAATTTATCACCCACCTAATTCTTCACAAGTTGGTATTTTAAACTTATTATCAACATCTTCAGACGTACAGCCAAAAGTAACATTGGTAAAATCGGCATCTGGTTCTGGACGTGCTGGACTACCAACCAAATCACTCACTTGTTTAAATAAATCAAATGTTAAAGGTGGGTGACCTCCATTATTTTCAATAATCCTGAAAATATAAGTACAGTTTGCTTCAGTATAGAATGTGCAGTTATATGAGAATGAGGTATATGAGTATGGGGAAAAAGAAGGCGGGGAAAAAAAAAATTTCAGAGACCAAAAAACTAAAGGTCAATATTCAAAAAACGGTCAAAAACTACAGTGAAAAAAAGTGGCCTCTTAAGAGATGTAACTGCAAAAACCATTTCGTTTTCCACATTTTTAAAAAAATCATAGGATCTTCCCTTTTATTTCAAAAATGTATAGTTTCTATTGTTTTGATCTATGCCTATAGTACCCGGGGATATCAAAATTTTGTGAAAAATTTTAAATTTTCTATTAGAAAAAACCAAAGTTTTTAAACGAGTTATTATCTTTTCATATGTGAAGATTAGTTACCTTCAAGCTTAAAGTATCCTTTTTTAAATTTTGCATTTTAATTCCGGTAACAGCAAAAAAATTCCCCCTATTTTTACTATGAATTAAATATCCTTTTTATAACAACATCCGGTATACCCTACTTTCGCTTTCTGATCAAATTTACGGTAGTCTAAATTTTACCAAAAACGAAATATTGAAGCCTTTACAGTACTTTATAATAATTGTCAATACGATGATATCTTTCAATATTAATCAGCAACAAGGTATAAAATTAATCTGTAGAAGATTATTTAATTACCGATTAGCGATAATCTCTTTGAATATCACCGACGCGTGAACGTGATTTTTGTTACGGGAGATAATCAAAAGTGTCATGGTCGCTTAATTGAGTTATTTTAATCAATTGGGAGTGTAAATACATGGCCGCTGGTCGCGTAATGAAGGTGGCCGCTTATTAGTCGATAATTACATTGAAAACTCGTAGGGGGGAATTTATTGTGGTCGCTTATTGAAGGTGGGCTCTTAATAAAGGTGGTCGTATGAGCAGGATATACTGTATATGAGTATGAGAGATATGAGAGGGAACTGCAAAAACAGAAGTAAGGAAACTTTAACAGAGATCACATTAAAATATCTCAGGTCAATATCAATAAAATAAACAATCTAAATAAAATCTACACAAATGTAGCAATAATAAATAGATAGTGATTTTAATTGAGATGTAAAAACTGACAATGATGGATTGCTTCTGAGAAAAAATGGCAGTTTATTCCAAAAATTAGTCCTTATGGAAAAACAATGCTTTCCATACATCCTCTACCTTGGGGTTACTTCAACAAGAAAAAACTATTGTAATTTGATCATAGGGCCGATAGGAAATAAGCAGATATCTGAGACATTTATATGTTAAAAATATGATCTAATAATCAATTCTAGAAGATAAAGGCAACCAGTAGAGCTTAAGGCGAGTGTGAGGTGTGATACTATATGATCATATTGTGAAGTATTAGTTACATGTCAAGCTTTAGTAGACTCTGTAATTTGTTGTTTAGATTATAAGGATCAACAGACAATAACAAATCCTCAACAAATTTAATACATTATTTACTATAGTACATGTATATCCTCATTAGTTGAACATCAGTGACAGATCTTTTGCTTCTCAGTAAAATCAACACCAAACCTTACCTTGGTATTAACTATTTTCTATAATATAAACACTTACTCATTAGGGTTCCATAATGTATGACTATGAAATTCTTCCCATTCTACGTTCTGCTTCTCACATAATTCTTTAACTTTATTATCTCTTTCCTGCCATATTGGTTCTGGATCCACTTCAAATGTCAACTTGGACACATTCCATTCCTGGAGAAATCATAATATTATGTACATCAAATGTCAGTTTCCTAGACCTTATTCATGCGTCGGCCATATTGATCCCAGAAAGAGGTGTTAACCGGGTGTCTAGTGCATCACATATACCTTCATATGACTTTGTCATTTTTTAATGGATGCCATAATTTGCACTATGAACCTCGCTTTCAATGTCTCGCGTGAATAAGGTCCATTAGGAAGACGGAATAGCTTTATATTCAACGTTTTTCTTTACTATTTCTTAATTCTAATCTTTTAATTTGTACGCTAAATTCAGCTGAAAACTGACATTTGTAAATAAAATCATAATTTGTCTTAAGAATGAACAATTTGAAAACATAAAAAATGTGGGAAAGAAGATCTATTTCTGGATCAAGTGCCTAACCTAAAAAATACAAGATGAACTTCGAAAGACAGTCAACTGCCAGGACACAAATAACTTACTTTAAAAAGATTAGTAAAGATTTTAACAGGATCTCCTCTGAAACAATATAGTCTACCACCTACTGCTCTAAACTGTTTATCTAAATCACTTAAACTCTCTAATAGAAACTTCATTCTAGGATAGGCTGCAGTCTTTGTTCCTGAAATCAAAACAATAAAACTGTTACTTACAATGGTACTTTCGTGTATAAGAATAGATGTGGAATAGGCTAACACTTGCTGAACTTTAAATTATTTAAAAGTACAGAGGGGGGGGAGAGGAGGAGGGGAATAAGAGGGGGACAGAAGAGGTGGAGGGAAAGATGGAGGTAGGGTAGAGGGGAGGGAAATCAACAAATTACATTCTCAGACACTTTCTATACTAATACATTGAAGTCATTTTTGATATCATACAAATGATAAAACATTAAATTGTATTAGTCAGAAATCATTTCCTAGCCACTATCTTAAAACATTGGCCATGATGTTAAAAAGGTAAATCTCTCACCTGCAACTTCTCCATCAAAAATAAACACTGGGTAAAATTCATTACATGATTTAACAGCTGCTAATAGAGCAGGATTATCTTTTAATCTTAATCCATGACGATACCACAATACAGACGTCCCCTTTCGTAGGTTCGAAGATTTTGAATTCATTTCCCTGTGAATATATAGATAAATATAGCGTGACTCTCAGAGTAAGATTAGTTGTTTGAACATCACACAGTGTGAAACTTTGAGTAGCATCATATTATAGGATCAGGGAACTGTTTCACAAAATTTTAACAATCAAGATTTTAAGAAATACAGCAACCTGATTGGTTGATTAAAACTCAATTTTGGTTATTGACCAATCTGACCATTGTAACACTAAAATCATCCTAAGTTAAATTTTCTTGAAACAGGCTACAGGTTAATAATAAATAACTAAAATCTATTTATTTGGTACAGAGTATTAAGCCAGGGTCAGAAATGCAACACAGAAATGTTTATACATTTGAACAAAATAATGTCTGTAACGGAAACAAATTATTTCAGGATGTGAACTAGAAATGTAAATATTCACAGCATATGTCTGGTGTTTACTTGATTTACACAATTCCATAAACATTAAGTCCTGGCATATTTATCAATCCATGTATAGGGCCTACAGTTGTCCTGGTAAAAATTTCTCTTATTGACATTACGTGCAGACATTAAAACTCCATTCATTTAAATTCATTTTGTAGGCTACTCTGATTTAAATCAAACTGTTTGATTAATCGGTGATTCCAATGACATTTTATTTAAGTAGCCGACTGGTAAGCTAATACTTAAGTCTGAAGATGAGAAATCAATATTTAAATTAATGCTTTTCATGTTTGTCCATGTGACTAGAACGAAATGAGGTCAAGATAATCTTGAAACATTTTTAAAGTACATGTAGGTCTACAAACAAGTCATTATTAGCTAGTTTCAAACTAATATTTTATGTAGCAAATAAAAAATGATTTCTGTCTTAGAAAGGTTAATAATTTTTTTTCAATTAATAGGTCTAATTGATCTTTGTCTGTTTAAAAAGCTGAAGACTAGACAATCTTGATCAGTTAAAATAAAAGTACAAATAAATATCAGACACTGACAGTCACTGACTGACGACCGTTTCATTTAACGACAGTGACAAAGAGAAGTCAGATCCTAAAATTCATAACCGGTAGCATATAGGGCCTTTATAGGCCTACGGCTACTATAAATATTAGATTATCAAAGGATGAAAAGGCTGGAAATATCTACGAAAAATTTATTCTGTGAATTTGGTAATTACGGCACTGTTTTACTTACGCACCCCCCAACTTCCCTTAAAACAGTGCCGTAATGCCACTGCATGGTCGGAATCGTCTGAAATTTGCTGCTAACATTCAGGAAACATTTAAGTATCCCTCTGCCAAGTTTCAAATCGATAGCTTTACGGGAAGTTGGGGGTGCGTAAGTAAAACAGTGAAAACAGTGCCGTAATTACCTGATTCTAAGATATTCCTCAACTGCTCAAGTCAACAGCTCAGGCGTTTCTTTTTTGTTTCCTGAATTTCTGCATGAAATTATATTACGGTTCCCCCTTATGTTGCGAAATGTCTCGGATATTTCGTACCACAACATCATTGAGATAGAAAAAGTGTCATTTGCTACTTGCTTTGTAAGCATAATATTAAAAGCTTTTATGCAGGATACCGAGAATATAATGACTTCAAATCATTATATGAAATTAAATGTTCGGATGATGCGCAAATAAGTTTAATAGTCTCAATAACCTAGGAACTATATAGATTTTCCAGTGGGAAGGTAGGCCTAGGACTCACTTGTGATTTTCTTAGTTATATCTCACGATTGAATTCTATCGACAATGGAGGTTCCTATTATATCATCCCTGCAGAAGATTATCCTGTATGAGTCTAAAATGGTAAGTAAGCTATATTTTTCTACACTTCGTTATCGTATTTATGAATGAGACGCATCGATTCAATAATAATAACACGAGGATGATTCGTGCCATATTCATTAATCCGAAAAGTTCTTACAATAACCGACATGAAAGATGGAAATTTGAAAGAAAGAAACATAATTATTTGACAATGATTACAAGACAGACTTACACACTATCCTTTCTACCAGACGGTCCTGTGCGAAACCTCTTGGCATTGCTATTTCTGATGATCTGTAGGCCTACCATTAACAGCCTGGTCAATTGGAATATCTCACGCTTATCTAGATTAGAACCCACCACACCCATTATTAATTGTTAAATGTAACCAAGTAAAATGATTCACCAAAAAAATGACTTCATGAATGTAAAGAACCAGTGGTCTTAATGACTGTGCTGTCTTAATGACTGTGCTGTCAGAGAAAGGGACACTTTAGTTACTATATCTCAGAAAACCTGATGGTATTTTTTCTTGTTTTTAAAAGTATTCAAAGCCAAGGTATAATAGTACCTAAATAAGCAGACAACAATTCTACTCGATAATCATCCAAAACGCTTCAATATTTCCTCATTGAAATTCTTTTTTGCAAGGATAAGAATTATAGGTTATAGTGAATAGCTTACTATCAGGAGGGCTCACGTTGCACTTTTAACATGTAGGCTACTTTTCAAAACACAACACCAAACATTTACAAATAAATTTCTCCAGCTTATGATTCCCTTGTTTCGCAAAGTGAGACATCTTTTCACATTAGACAAGTAGCCTACAGCTAAATTGTACTAAATCCTACATCCAGTGAAATATAAACAGAAAGTTGAGGACAATTGTATAACATATTTACAGAAATTCCCTAAAACTAATTCAGGTTGTTCAAATTTTCAAAGAAATGGCCGACATTGAAGCAAAGAAGTTAGTCTTCCAGTTGGCTGATCACCATTGTTTACAAGCAGACAATAGTTAACCTTATGGGCTAATGATTTTATGATTGAAAAAGCTAGTGCCTCCCAATCCCTAAAGATAGGGCTTAGAGATGTGAAGGTAACCTTATATGGGTTGAATGATTCAAGACTTTTCTAAAAGTTTATTTGATCATTTGTCATATTGTCTTTTTAATTTTTATAAGGTTAATATATATTAATTAATGAAAATGTAATTTTTTTTTATTTCAGCGGTTTTATATAGTTGGATCAAATGTGACAGAGACTAGATTTCGTGTTTTAAAGATTGATAGAACAGAACCCAGAGAACTTCACATTCAAGATGACAAGGTAAGATTGAAAGCAGATGCCTGGTCGACTTCAGAGGCATCAGAATATTTTTTACTGAATGACATAAAAGAATGTTTTCAGTCATGTATAAAATAAAAGTTGTGCATTCGGTGACCAAATAACCATTCCTAGCAAATAAGTAAAGTTTTTACTTACAATATCTATGTATCACTACTAAATTGAGCACTATGTAACAGTGGAAATAATATTATTGATATATTTCCAGATAGAATATGATAGAGATGAAGTTATCAATGTATTAACTACACTAGATCATGGTAATAGAACTAAAGGAAAAGGAACTGGTATTAGACAAACATTATCAGCTTATGGTATATTTGGTAAGTTTTCTTTTAACTAATAAAACTTAATACAAATCTGTTATGTGTTTCATTCAGGTTTTGTAAATCAGTGTGATATCTATTTCAGGTTTTGTAAATCAGTGTGATATATATATATTTCAGGTTATGTAAATCAATGTGATATATATAGAATTCAGGTTTTGTAAATCAGTGTGATATCTATTTCAGGTTTTGTATATCAGTGTGATATTTCAGGTTTTGTAAATCAGTATATTTCAGGTTTTGTAAATCAGTGTGATATATATATTTAGGTTTTATAAATCAATGTGATATAATATTTCAGGTTTTGTAAAACAGTGTGATATATATTTTAAGTGTTGTAAATCAGTGTGATATATTTCAGGTGTTGTAAATCAGTGTGATATATATTTCAGGTGTTGTAAATATGTGTGATATATTTCAGGTTTTGTAAATCAGTATGTGTTATATATATATTGCAAGTCCGAAAATTTAATTTATTGCATTACATGTATTAACTGTCACGAAAACTATATCGGTCAGACTGGGAACAGCATTTGTGAAAGAGTGGGTGTACACAAACAACAAATCCTGCAACCTCAATATAGACAGATTCCCCTTAGCGAACACTTAGATAGATGTGCTAATGGAAAATTTAAAATATTCCTGTTCTTCAAATGTAAAGGAAAAACGTTAGAATATCGAAACAGAACTAGAGAAGAAATTTATCACAGTGTTCGACGCAAAATTAAATGCATTTTAGTACGTGCTTAATAAACAATTACGTAACAGCTTCCCCGTTAAGATGTCCCTAGCCACATCACATATTTAGTCTTGAAAAGTCCCATGAAGGACGAAAACGTTAGACTGGAAGATTCACCAAAAACTCTTCTTGTTATTGACTTTTTTATTTATATTTATATAATTTCAGGTTTTGTTCATCAGTGATATATATATATATATTTACATAAATTTCATGTTTTGTAAATCAGTGTGATATATATATATTTCAGGTTATGTAAATCAATGTGATATATATAGAATTCAGGTTTTGTAAATCAGTGTGATATATATATTTCAGGTTTTGTAAATCAGTGTGATATTTCAGGTATTGTAAATCAGTGTGATATTTCAGGTTTTGTAAATCAGTGTGATATGTATACAAACAAGAGACAAAATTATATTATATATACATACAAGAGACAAAATTATATAATATATACATTCAAGTGACAAAATTATATAATATATACATACAAGAGACAAAATTATATAATATATGCATACAAGAGACGAAATTATATAATATATACATACAAGAGACGAAAATATATAATATATACATACAAGAGACAAAATTATATAATATATACATACAAGAGACAAAATCATATGATATATATATACAAAAGACATTATTTTCTCATTAACCTTAAGCTCACGCCAAAAATTGATACATCACCTAAATATCAGAGTTCAAAGTACAACCATAATGTATGCCATAGAATAATAGTGAAATACAGGAACTATCCTCGTATGCACAATATTTACATTTCTTTATTCTCTACCAATCTAATTGAATTTATCTTTTGGTTGTGTAAATTAATGCTGCATAGTTGGAGTTTTGTAAATGAGTGCATCATTATTTTGTATCAGGTTTTGAAAATCAGTTTGTTATAGGCTTATATTTAAGGTTCCCTAATCAGTATAATATAATTATATTTAAGATTTTGTAAATCAGTGTTATATAATTATATTTAAGGTTTTTTAATCAGTCTTATATAGTTATATTCAAGGTTTTTGTAGATCTCTGCAATATGATTATACTGTATATCAGGTTTTGTAAATCTGTGTAATATGATTATATATCAGGTTTTGTAAATCTGTGTAATATGATTATATATCAGGTTTTGTAAATCTGTGTAATATGATTATATATCAGGTTTTGTAATACGTGAAATATAATTATATTTAATGTTTTGTAAATCTCTGCAATATTTTTATATTATAAAATATAGGTGTGACATATAATTCAGGTTTTGAATATCAATGTGATATATATTTCAGATTTTGTAATTTTGTGTGACATATAAGGCTATTTCAGGTTTTTAAATCAGTGTGATGTATATTTCACATTTTTATTTTCAGTTTCAGTTATAAGTGTTATATATATTCCAGCTTATGTTTATCATTGTGATATATAATATATTTCAGGTTTTGATACTTAAGGTACAGTAAGCAGTGTTATATATATTTCAGGTTTTGTTAGGTTCCTGGAAGGTTATTATGTAGTTCTTATAACTAAGCGTAGTTGTAAACAGTTAATTGGACCTCATGCTATATATAAAATAGAGGATACTAGTATGGTATATATACCAAATGACACAGTACGCTATTTCCATCCTTTAGAAAGTCGATATGTCAAAATATTTCAAACCATGGATTTGTCCAGTGATTTTTACTTTAGGTAAGTTATGACTTTCATCATCCCATCTTCATTTACGAAATCAGACGCCAAGAAGTAGGTTGTTAAACTCCATTTTATTTCTTGTTAACCAATGCTTAAAATTGATTCTTTAGTATGCTTCTACCAGTATAAGCTTACAAGTTCATGCTCAAAGACTCAGTTTTTTTTTATTACAATTCCATTTTAAACACCTTGAGAACTATAATGTTTAGCTACCGTGTTTCACTTTAATAGGTATTCATCAGGACTGAGAATGGCATTCATTGTTTATCAAATTCAGCTATTCAACATACTTCTGCTTTCATAAGCTTACAAAACTTGTAAAAAAAAATTTGTTTATGGCAAGCCCTCTGTATGATAAAGGTTTTGTTGAGGTTAAAATTCAACGCCTCGGACTAAATTATTTGATAAAGTGAACATCCCATCTTATAAAGGGGGCATGGTTAAAAAGATGAATTTTAAATTATGCTTTGTCTTTGTAATAATTATATAATGTCTTGAATGATCAAGTTTTTCTATATGTGTATACCTCATTAATCCTGTCAAATTTGTGAATTGTGTCTGACATTATTTAAACCCATGTTGTGAAATTTCTGACAATTTGGATATATTTTATATTTCAGTTACAGTTATGATTTAACCAATACTTTACAGTATAACATGATACCAGCTAATATACCAAATACTTTTCAAAACAATTCACAACAGCATTCTGGTTCCAAGTCTGATAGTGGTTCACATCATGAAACTGGTAATGTATTTATCTCAGATGTAGTTTGAGCACCCACCCTCCCTTTTAAATAAAATACATCACCAAGAAATGTCTTTAATAAACATTCACTCTTAACTTATTTCGGATCAGGAGACATTCAGAAATCTCTAACTAAACTTCCTGGTTTCCCATGGGCTAATTATAAAGGTGAGAAACATCTTCCAGGTCATAATTACACTGGTGTGGGAACTAGGTTAGACTTACGACTGGATGAAAATGATAATCCAAAACCAGGTGAAGAATCTGTTGATAGAGTTGAAGCTGCTGCTGCTGGATATCTATATGCACTTTTTATACGCCCACATGAAATGGGGGGCGTATATTGTTGTCACCCACGTCCGTTCGTCGGTCCGTCCGTTCGTCCGTCTGTCCGTCCACAATTGCTCGTAAACACTCTACAAGGTGCAATTCTTGACGGATTTAATTGAAACTTTATATGAGTGTTTATGATCACTCAAGGATGAACCCTATTTAAAATCAGCGAAATCCCTTGTTCTTGAATGGCTCGTAAACACTCTACAATGTGCAATTCTTGCCTGATTTTGATGAAACTTGGTGTGAAAGTATGTTATAACTCAAGGATAAACCCTATTGAAAATCAGCGAAATCGAAAAACATTTAGTATGAGTTATTGCCCTTGTTCTTGAAAACGCGTTCAATTTTAGCTTGTAAACACTCTTGAGAGAACAATTCTTAATGGATTTTAATGAAACTTGGCTTGAGTATTTGTTATCACCCAAGGATGAAGCCTATTGAAAACCAGTAATTTAATATCAGTTATTGCCCTTGTTTTTGAACACGCGTTCAATTTTTGGCTTTAAAACACTCTACAAAGCACAGTTATTGTCTGATTTGACAAAACTTGTTGAAATTGTTTAATATCACCCAAGGATGAACCCTTTTGAAAAGAGAAAATATCGAAATATATTTGATACGAATTATTGCCCTTGTTCTATAAAATGTGTAAACACTCTACAAGTCACAATTCTTGAGCGAGCGATATTGAAGTACATGTAACTTGACATGAGTATTTGTAATCACCTAAGGATGAACCCTATTGAAATTCAGTTAAATCGAAAAATATTCAGTATCAGTAATTGCCCTTGTTTTTGAAAACGCGTTCAGTTTTAGCTTGTAAACACTCAAATAACAATTCTTAATGGATTTTGATAAAACAAGGCTTGAGTATTTGTTTTTACCCAAGGATGAACCTTATTGAAAATCGACAAATATTGAGTACAAGTTATTGCACTTGTGTTTGAAAATGCGTTTAACTTTTTGGCTAATAAACACTCTAGAAGGTACAATTCATGACCAATGTTGACAAAACTCACTGAAATTGTTTGATATCGCAAGGGATATCGCAAGGGATGAGCCCTCTTGAAAATTAAAAATATCAAAATATATCTTATATGAATTATTGCCCTTGTTCTTTTAAAAGCGTTCGATTTTTGTCTCGTAAACACTCTACATGGCACAATTCTGGACCGATTTCGATGAAACTTGGTGTGAGAGTGTGTTATAACTCAAGGATGAACCCTATTGAAAATCAGCGAAATCAAAAATTATTTTTAGTGTGAGTTACTGCTCTTGTTCTTGAAAATGCGTTCAATTTTAGCTTGTAAACTCTCTTGAAAGAACATTTCTTTATGGATTTTGATTAAACTTGGCTTGAGTATTTGTTTTTACCCAAGGATGAACCCTATCATAAATCAAATAAATCGAAATATATTTAGTGTCAGTTATAGCCCTTGTTCTTGAAAACGCGTTCAATTTTAGCTTGTAAACACTCTAGAAAGAACAATTTTTAATGGATTTTGATGAAACTTGGCTTGAGTATTTGTTTTCTCCCAAGGATGAACCCTATTGAAAAATCGAAAAATATTGAGTACAAGTTATTGCCCTTGTTTTTGAAAACGCGATCAATTTAACTCGTAAACTCTCTAGAAAGAACAATTTTGAATGGATTTTGATGAAACTTGGCTTTAGTATTTGTTTTCTCACAAGGATAAACCCTATTGAAAATCAGATAAATCGAAAAATTTTTAGTGTCAGTTATTGCGCCTGTTTTCAAAAACGCTTTCAACTTTTGGCTTGTGAACACTCTAAACATTCATTTTTGACAAAACTCGCTGAAATGTAACTATATTGATATCACCAATCTTTGTTTGTCTGTCTGTTGTTATATCTGTTCAAAATTGCTTGTAGACATTTTAAATTATAAGGATGAAACCTTTTCAAATATTTAAATAGATACAAGTTCTTATATGCCCACATGATTATTGCTCCTGGCTTTATATTTTATATAGAAGCAATCAAATTTGACAACTTTTAAATGAGTGGTTTTTAAGATATTGTTCACAGAAGAGTTAAGGAATCTTTCTCTTTAGAGAAACCTCGTTTTGCTCTGACGCGTTTCGTACAATGTGTACTCTTCAGGGAGACTGTTGCTACTGGGTCGCATTCTTTCTATTTATACCCTATGGTGGATATAGGCGCTTCATGGAGGACGTCAGTGAAAGCGCTACTGTTGCTTGGTTGCCAAGACGTTATAACAATGGAGGTGTGCCATTTGTGTTTCTTTTCTGCGGAAAATGCCAGATTTTTGGTATTTTTTCTGGATTAATGCTTGGAATCTGGTTGTTAGATATTAAGGCATATCAGACTACGTTGGGAAAAACCCGTCGGGAAACATTTCAATTTATGTGGTCACTCACACAAAGATTTTAGTGTGCAAGTCTTATCCTTAATATCTAGGAATCCCGATTTGGGAACAACCACAGACCACAGACGCACTTTGGAATTGGATTGGATCCATCAACTCAAGTCCATGGCACCGAAAGGCATCAATGAATTTTATCCAAGTTGCCACTCCAGGGATTGTAATATTTGCGCCATAATCTCCAAAAACAAGATTATAAGTTCGGTCACGAAAAGAACGTACCCAAGTGTTCAAAACATTGATTGCCAATCAAGCAATCTCGTTTATCTCATTACCTGCAAATCATGCAATAAACAATACACAGGAGAAACTAAAAGAAGCCTCACTGTGAGAATCACTGAACATTTAGCAGATATCAGACTACGTCGGGAAAAACCTGTCGGGAAACATTTCAATTTACGTGGTCACTCACACAAAGATTTTAGTGTGCAAGTCTTAGCCTTAATATCTAGGAATCCCGATTTGGGAACAACCACCGACCACAGATGCACTTTGGAATTGGATTGGATCCATCAACTCAAGTCCATGGCACCGAAAGGCATCAATGAATTTTATTAGTAGGGTAACATCACTGGCCCTTATCTCTCTCTTAGTAAAATCACATCAAAATTTTATTGTGGGTGCAATAGAAGCTACAATTTTCAATGGATTTTGATGAAACTTGGTGTGGGCATTGGAATTAAGAAGACGCCGGTCAAGTTTGAATTTGAAAATTTTTTAATGAACTTGTTTTTGAGTCATTGCCCTTGACTTAGTAAAACCACATCATAAATTTTATTGTAGGTACAAAAGAAGCTACAATTTTCAATGAATTTTGATAAAACTTGGTGTGGGCATTAGAATTTAGAAGACAAGTTTGACAATTTTTTAAGTCATTGCCCTTGACTTTCATATTTGTTATTTTGTATATATCATTAGATTCTACTCAAAAAATTAGACATTTATAAGTATTTTGCTCACAAACAAAATAGATATAGAAATTCTATATCTCTATATTTATAGATTTAGATCACACAAAAAAAACCCAAATTTGCTCACCTCATTTTGAAGATTCTGAGAAATAGTACTTCCTATATCGTTGACAATATTGGTTTGTGTGATGTATGTTAAAGTTAAACAGGTAAAATAATATCGTGATGTCTGTTCAAATAATTATTGATTTCTTTACTAGATATAATATGTTACAAGCAAGACATATATCATACTGTTATTATCTATAGAGTTGATGTCATTTTAAATTGTGTGTCACTGAGACCTAATTCTGTCCAGTAATAATATCTTTTATGACTTGATGTCTTGGTGACCGCTTTGAAACTTGTATGAAGATTTAAGACACAAAATTTAATTTATCGAAAAAATGCAAAAATTTGTATGTCCATTCATTTGGTAAATATTTTTATTATTATTCTGTCGAAAAAAATTGAAACCTTTTTTCGTATATTATCTTGTATGAGGTTTGAAATCTGACTGTTTAACATAGCTGTTAATTTGGCCATATATGCCAACTAAAGCTTTCAGGAAGACATATTCCCCTCCCCTCCACTTCATTGAAATTCCACTGATAATGATAATGAAACAGATATGGAAAAAAGGATTACTGTAAAAAACAAAGTACATTTGAAACTTGATTCTGAAATTAAAATAAAGAAATAAGATTGCTTCAATCAGTATGATCAAGAAAGAGAATGAAGTTTCTAATAATATTTTTTTGTTTCCATGGAAACCTTGCTAGAGGATTTCTGTCACACAATGATATAAGAGTGAGAAATTAGGTTAATAATATTGTGGAATTTCAGAGATCTCTTTTATATGATTGTGTTATTTTTATTTGCCTACACAATGAACATTTGTTGCCTGTCTACAAATTTTCATATGGGTTGAGCTCCCAAACCTTGTCAAAATTATAGACCACATTAAGGTTGGTTTTCACATGATATAGTCTATTAACTTTGACAACTTTGACACCAAAGAGTTATATTAAAATGTCTGTTAATCTGCTGACCTTTTACACTGTAACACAATCCTATTTTCCTGTCATACCCTAAAACAGGCCCAACAAAGAGGGGTACCACTATATATGTACAGTTAAATAAATTCTGACAATTTTTCCCAACAAAAATGCTTCAAATCAATGTTGATGATCGGCCATTTTGTTTTCCTTCCCGACTATCGTGGTAGTCTGCAGAAGTACTATCAATTTTTTTGGAAAATTTGTTCAAAAATACCATGAACAACCTTTTCTATAAATACCATGAACAACCTTTTCTATAAATACCATGAACAACCTTTTCTATAAATACCATGAACAACCTTTTCTATAAATACCATGAACAACCTTTTCTTTAAATACCATGAACAACCTTTTCTATAAATACCATGAACAACCTTTTCTATAAATACCATGAACAACCTTTTCTATAAATGGCAGAGTATCAAAGAAAGACAAGTCCTCATTTATACTTCTGAACACAGATAATTCTGGATACACATGGATTTGAAGGCTGTTTTTTTTACAGTGAGCTGTGAACACTATTACTGATTAGTTTAGCAGACTGTGGGTACTAGAAAAAAATTTTTCCAGAGATATTATTTAAAATGTTTGTATTTGCTTCTAGTTATTGGTGTTAGAGGACAGCCCTCGTGGAAGTTTGTATGGAACCGCCATTTGTTGAAAGGTTACTGGGATGTGGTTCATACTGATTGGGTGCTATTTATAACTCATGGTTTTATTGGACAATGCAGTATCTTTTTGAATAATATATATATAGTACATGTATAGCTTTTGTAAAATCTGAAATTTTTATGCTGACATTTTGCAGAGTCGGCTAAACCTCAGTTTTGTTCAAATTATCCGTCTTGATTTAAAATCTCACTGGAATTCACTTTTGAAAATAAATCAGTAAAATTTCTTCCATTTAAACTAAATCAGTAAAATTTCTTCCATTTAAACTAAATCAGTAAAATTTCTTCCATTTAAACTAAATCAGTAAAATTTCTTCCATTTAAACTAAATCAGTAAAATTTCTTCCATTTAAACTAAATCAGTAAAATTTCTTCCATTTAAACTAAATCAGTAAAATTTCTTGCATTTAAACTAAATCAGTAAAATTTCTTCCATTTAAACTAAATCAGTAAAATTTCTTCCATTTAAACTAAATCAGTAAAATTTCTTGCATTTAAACTAAATCAGTAAAATTTCTTGCTTTTAAACAAAATCAGTAAAATTTCATGCAGTTCAACTAAATCAGTAAAATTTATTGCAGTACAATTTCTTGCATTTAAACTAAATCAGTAAAATTTCTTGCTTTTAAACAAAATCAGTGAAATGTTTAGCTTTTAAACAGAATCAGTTAAATTTTTATCTTCTGAACAAAATCATTGAAATATCTTGCTTTTGAACAAAATCAGTGAAATTTTTATCTTTTGAACAAAATCAGTAAAATTTCTTGCTTTTAAACAAAATCAGTGAAATTTTTAGCTTTTTAAACAAAATCAGTGAAATTTTTATCTTCTGAACAAAATCAGTGCAATTTTTATCTTTTGAACAAAATCATTGAAGCTTTAAACAAAATCAGGGAAATTTCTTAGCTTTTAAAAAAATCAGTTAAATTTGAAGCTTCTACAAAACCTTTGCAGGTTTCAAATCTTTACTGAAATTTGCTGCTTCTTTATAATCGTTGTTATATTTGAAGCATTATACAACTATTTCTCAAATCTCAGTTAAATTTTTAACTTTTAGTTTTAAATCTAAAATCAAATTTCCTGCTTCTTTGTTATTTTTGTTATATTTGACGCATTTAGCTTCTTCAACTAACTCCCAAACCTCAGGGAAATTTATCTTATCTTGTTTAAATAACAAACCCCTGCTACAAGTTGATTCAACTCTTTTCCTCAACACTTGCCTAGAATTAGATGTTTATGGTAAACCTATCTATATAACATTGATAGGAAGGCGATCTAATCAATATGCTGGAACCAGATTTCTGAAAAGAGGATCCAACTGCAAGGTAAGGGTTATTGCTTGAATTTAAACAGACATTAGACATTATTATGTGGTCGTATATTGTCGTTACCCCTGCCTGTCCGTTGGTCTGTCCACAATTAGCTTGTGAACACAATAGAGACTACAGTTTTAATCAGATTTAAATGAAATTTGGTTTGATCATTTATATGATCATTTTATTCAATGAACCAAACAAAATTGGCTTGTAAACACAATAGAGACTACAGTTTATTTAGGATTTAAATAAAATTTGGTGTGAGGCAACAACTTCTGATATTTAAGGGACAATCAACCAGAAAGCTATCAATTTGATAAAAATTCAGATCAAGATTCTTCGTTTCAATTTTTTTTTTTCTGTGGATAATTCTACTTGCTTTGAATGATCTTAGCTGATTGTTATACACCATTATGTTCAGGATCAGCTTATTACATTTATTGTTAAATAAAATCTTTGTTTACCACCTGCAGATAATTCTAATACATTCATAGTTTAACATTAACATCTCAAGTAGCTTAACACTATTTGATGGAATACTACTCCCTGGTTTTATTGTACAGAAGATTTGATTTCACCTCTTGTTCCTTCCAGGACAGCTAGTTCTGAAGTGTGGTTTACTGTAGATTGTTTGATATTTCAGGGAGCTGTGGCAAATGAAATAGAAACAGAACAGATAGTACATGATGGATCAAGAACCTTTCTTGATAAAGGATATATTTCTTCATTTACCCAAGTACGTGGATCAGTACCTTTAAGTTGGTCTCAAGATGTTGTCAAGATGGTACCAAAACCTGCAATTTTAAGTAAGTGGTGCACCTTTGACATTCCTTAAATATGTATAACATTTCCTTGATTGGATTTGAACGACATTTAGAAGTTGAGGATAAAAAATATAACAAGGAACAGAAGGGAATAAATTATGGTATAACACACTTCTTTAATAACAAGGTAAATTGTGTTGAAACGTTATGTACTTTGTTATCAAAGAAGTGTGTTATATATGGAAGACAATCCCTGCCATAATTAATCATTCTTAATGCTTAATTCAGTGTTAATCATTAGTACAGTAAAATTAACATTTGTACGCTTAATTTGACATTTGTTCACTAAATTCATAATTTGTTATTAAAAATTTATCATTCGAATAAAGAAAATTACTGAACAAATTAACGATAAAGCCGAACTAATATTGCCCATTTCATAACGCCGAATGAAGTTTACCGAACAAATGTTGAAAAACATTTCTCGCATTTCATGAGAACGATATCATTATGACGACATGTGGCGCTGCTCAATTTTAGTTAGGGCTTCGTTCCTATTTGTTTCGCCAATTTTTATGGACGGCCAGTGGCTGTGTACGAAGTAAAGAATCTTATTATGAATTCCAATTTTATGATAAAAAGCGAAGTTTTTAATCAAACTCTTGTTTCTCTTTATTCATTGGAATGTAAGATTTTGAGATAAATATGGTGCCTATACCAGGAAATGTTTTGAAAAATGGCCAATTTTTGTACAGTCCACAGTGATGGTTGTGAGACAGATATTTTGATGGAATTGGCAAAATCCCAACTACATGGTTTCTTCACACCTTTGAAGATATCGAAAATTCCAAAATAAAAGTATTTTCATGACTAGCTTAGTTACTGGCCAGTTCGAGACGAAGACTCGTCATGGCCAATCTTAGAAAAATAGCCAATTTTTGAATAGTCCTCTCTGATGGTGGTGGGCTATGTTTTGATGGAATTGGCAGAATCCCAACCACATGGCGCCTTCAGACCTGTGAATATCCCCAAAATTCCAAAGAAATGGTATTTTCATGCCAAACCTAATGACTGGTCAGTCAGTGATGAAGACTCTTCATGGCCAATTTTTGAAAAATGGACAATTTTTTAACAGGCCACGGTGATGGTGGTCGGGCATAAATTTTGATGGAATTGGCAGAATCCTAACCACACGGTGCCTTCAGACCTGGGAATAAATCAAATAATTCCAATGTAATGGAATTTTCATGCCAAACGTAGTGACTGGCCAGTCAATTGATAAAATATGGCCAATTTTTTCTCAGTCCACGCTGATGGTGGTGGGGCATAAGTTTTGATGATGGAATTGGTAGAATCCCTACCACATGTGGTGCCTTCCAAAAAATTCCAATGAAATGGTATTTTCATGCCAAATTTAGCGACTGGCCAGTCAGTGATAAAGACTCTTCATGACTCTTTTTGAAAAATGACCTTTGTTTGAAAAGTCCACGCTGATGGTGGTGGGGAATAAATTTTGAATTGGCAGAATCCCAACCAAAAAGTGGCTTCTGACCTTTATGCCCCACCACCATCAGCGTAGACTGTTAAAAATTGACGACGAGCCATAACAAGTCTTCATCTTTATCTGGCCAGTAACTGAACTTGGCATGAAAATACTATTATATTGGAATTTTAGATATATTCACACGTCTGAAGAAACCATGTGGTTTGGATTTTGCAAATTCCATCAAATTATCTGTCCCACCACCATCACTGTGGACTGTACAAAAATTTGCCATTTTGAAAACATTTCATGGTATAGGCACCATATTTATCTCAAAATCTCACATTCCAATGAATAAAGAGTACCAAGAGTTTGATTAAAATCTTCGCTTTTTATCAAATTGAAATTCATAATAAGATTCTTTACTTTGTAAACAGCCACTGGCCGGCCATAAAAATTGACTTAATAAATAGGAACGAAGCCCTAACTCAAATTGAGCAGCGCCACTTGTCGTCATAATGATAATTTTCTCATGAAATGCGAGAAATGTTTTTCAACATTTGTTCGGTAAACTTCATTTGGCGTTATGAAGTGGGCAATATTAGTTCGGCTTTATCGTTAATTTGTTCAGTAATATTCTTTATTCGAATGATAAATTTTTAACAACAAATTATGAATTTAGTGAACGAATGTCAAATTAAGCGTACAAATGTTGATTTTACTGTACTAATGTTTATCACCGAATTAAGCATTAAGAATGATTAATTATGGCAGAGATTGTCTTCCATAGTTATACCATAATTTATTCCCTTCTGTTCCTTGTTATATTTCTTTGTGTTCCTTGTTATATTCCCTCGCGTATTTCCGCAATGCTGAAGCTTACTCGGTTTTTGAAATAGGCTTAACATTAAATTAGTCGATTAGGCTTCATATTACTTTATATTGCTGACTTTGACTGGTATTTATCTTTGAATAGACTAAAAAAGGCCTGTATTCACTTTAAATCGACATTGCCTTAACTGAACTTGACATTGCACTAATTAGGTTTACCTCAACATGGTCTTAATTATGATAATAATAATAATATCTTTATTAGGGTGATAAAATGCTTTGAGTGAGCTTGACATATATTCTTGAAGTAATCATTAGTTAGTTTTGACTTTACCTTTCATAGTATTATGGAAAATGTAATTTTATTTTAGTGGATAAACGAGATCCATATGCTGAAGTAGCTGGTTTACATTTTAATGGATTATTAAGGAGATATGGAGCACCAATTATAGTTCTAAATCTAGTCAAGGTAAAAATAGATGACAGCAGGCCAAGTTCAGTGGAAGTTATTTCAAAATAATCTCAACTCATATTACAGATTTTTTGCCCATCAGTGAAGTGGGTTAGAGGAGCTGTAAAAGTGTATAAGTGTACGTCTGATTGTGCTAAAAAATCCCTTATCAAAGAAAATGACTAATAATTGTGTTGAGTTATTAAAATGCCCCTCATTGCAGACTACATGATGTTGTTCATCTTTATTGGCCCAATCAGATGCCTGTCAGTAAGACAAATCCATAATCATATAATGGAACATAGTTTGATTTCAATTACAGAGAAGAGAAAAGAGAGCACATGAAAGTATATTAAAGGAAGAATTAAGGGAAACAATCAAATATTTAAATCAGTTTTTACCACCACAGTATTGTTTACAGTATATTGGATTTGATATGGCACATGTTAGTAAAAGGTTAGTTAACTCAAGTTCATCTCCTGCTGCTGACACATGTTGATTAATTGTTAAAGGTTAGTAAAGTGAAGTTCATTTCCTGCTGATACATGTTTATAAATTGTAAAAGGTTAATAAACCCAAGCTCATCTTCTGCTGACACAATTTGATAAATTGTAAAAGGTTAGTAAACTCAAGCTCATCTTATGCTGCTGACACAATTTAATAAATTGTTAAAGGTTAGAACTCCCAAGCTCATTTCCTACTGCTGACACATGTTAATAAATTGTTAAAGGTTAGTAAACTCAAGCTCATCTCCTGCTGCTGACACATGTTAATAAGTTGTAAAAGGCTAGAACACTCAAGCTTATCTCCTGCTGCTGACACATGTTAATAAATTATAAAAGGTTAGTACACTCAAGCTTATCTCCTGCTGCTGACACATGTTAATAAATTGTAAAAGGTTAGTACACTCAAGCTTATCTGCTGCTTCTGACACATGTTAATAAATTATAAAAGGTTAGCACACTCAAGCTTATCTCCTGCTGCTGACACATATTAATAAATTATAAAAGGTTAGTACACTCAAGCTTATCTCCTGCTGCTGACACATGTTAATAAATTGTAAAAGGTTAGTACACATAAGCTTATCTCCTGCTTCTGACACATGTTAATGAATTGTAAAAGGTTAGTACACTCAAGCTTATCTCCTGCTGCTGACACATGTTAATAAATTATAAAAGGTTAGTACACTCAAGCTTATCTCCTGCTGCTGACACATGTTAATAAATTATAAAAGGTTAGTACACTCAAGCTTATCTCCTGCTGCTGACACATGTTAATAAAGTATAAAAGGTTAGTAAAGTCAAGCTTATCTCCTGCTGCTGACACAGGTGTTTAAATGGTATAAGGTTAGTCAACTGAAGTTCATCTCCTACTGCTTACACAAGTTGATTTGTAGCTCATCTTCTACTGTTCACACATGTTAGTAAATGGTTAGCAAACTCTTTTACCAAGAGTTTAGTAAACTCAAGTTTATCTCCTTCTGCAAACACAAGTTAATTATAAATAAAGTAAAGCTCATATGTTTGTGTTGTAAAATCGTCAAAGAAAACTGTTTGTAGTAGCTGGCTTTTTTGATGGGAACTATGAGTGTCATATAAAGACAAATAACATGTTCAGATTTTCTTAACTTTAGATGTAACTTCTGGATGCTTCTTTCAGGAAAAATGGTGATGTTCTAGTCCGATTAGCTAAGATAGCTAAATACTGTATAAAACAAACAGGCTTCTATCTTCATTTACCACCAGGTTCTAATGGTAGCATCATACATGATGAAAGGTAGATAACTCTAAAATGTTTTCAATTTAACTTTAAAACTGTCGGAAACTCTTGTCATGCTGATACTTATCCAGTATGTGATTTTTTTGCCTTCGTTACTTAAAGCCAGAAAGAATTAAGCCCAATTATTTTTTTGTGTACATTTATAAAGAACAATTTTGCATCTTAACAGCAATATTTTAAATGTTTGCCTTGTATGATAATAAGTTCCATTTTCATGCAGACTATTCTGGAAAATAGCTCTTTAAACCTGAGCCAAATTTTTAAGTTCCATTTTCATGCAGACTATTCGGGAAAATAGCTCTTTAAACCTGAGCCAAATTTTTAAACAAGTAGTCCATGTGGACTGCTGTAAAATAGCTGCGTTTCCACTTTGAAATGTGAAGTAAAGCTAGCTTTAAAGCCAGCTTTATTGACGATCACACTGTTCCTGAACCATTTTAGTCTTGATTAAAAAGTCGCACATTGTAATTGACATCTCGTGATGTACAAGACTACGGATGTTGCCTTTGCAACCATAAAACTAGTACATGTACTTCTCTATTGCCGAACGAGAAAAAGCTAGCTTGTTGCATTTCTACTGTATTTAAAAAGATGGCTTTGAAGCTAGCTTTCATTTGGCCCCCTGATAAATTGCCGTAGGTAACAAGGAAGGATTTCGGTTCCAGAATCATAACAGTATGGCAATGTAACTAGTGGAAACACACAAAAGCTAGCTTGAAACAGGCTTTTTGTCCCAAGTGGAAAACGCAGTTAATTTCTCTGATGCTTGCCCTAATCCCTATTTTACGTTAACATTGACCCAGCATCATAATTCCAGTGAAATAAGCCACAACAAAACTTGAGGTCTGTAAGTGTCTATCAGGAATGTCTTGAGTTTACAGATACTATCTAACATGTCTTTTTTTACTACTGGTGAAACTTCATGATATATTTTGTAGATTAAAAAGTTTAAATGATAAATGGACAGTAAATGGATGTCGACAGAATGGAGCAGTAAGAACTAACTGTGTAGATTGTTTAGATAGAACTAATACTGCGCAATTTGCTGTTGGGAAATGTGCTCTTGCTTATCAGGTAAATTTTAGACTGTGTCAGGACCTTCAGCGGGTCTTGTATTGTAGCTAATATTGTATTGCCATATTTATTAATGATATGTTGTATATCCTAGCTGTCTCCTTTTCTGTAGTTTGATTAATTGCATAGATTTCAGTTCCCCCCCCCCCCCTCATTCTCTCATTGGACAGAAAAACTACATGAAGGATCTATTGTGTGGTTATTTTTCTTCATCGCCAAAGGTGAAGGGTCATTTTAATTAAGAAAAACTTTTTCACAAAACTAATCTGTTGTTGGCCATCAAAAAATTTGTGTGCACCCAAAGATCAAGGGTCGTGTGATATGAATAAAATAAAACGAGGAGTGATGCCTCAGCATCAATGTTTGGTGGATTTGAAGTACAATGTACTTGAATATGTCCTTTTCCGTTTGACGCCTGACATAGAACAGGGCCTTAGTTTTTCTGACCCTATTTCAGCTGACCACACTTTTGGACCACACTCTCCCAGTACTTGTAGATACCAAAATGTTTAGGTTTTGGTTTGATAAAGTATTGGTGTCTTTGTTTTTCTAGTTATATTCATTAGGAGTGATAGAAGAAACAGAATTAGACTTTGATACAGATTGTGTAAGGTAAGGTTAAAAATGAAAAATAAATTTTTGTTAGTGAAATTGCAAATTGATCATAGCTGATGTTGAAAAAAAAAAAAATTAATTTTACTTTTAATACCCTAAGAAAGAAAGAAAAAAAAAGAAACAACTATATTTTACAAGGATAACAACTTAGGTTCACAAGTCCACCGTGACAGGGATTCTTTCTACCAGCTAGTCCTTGGCATTGATCTTTCCCAGATTATAAGTACCCATTTACAGCTGGGTGGACTGGGATTATGAGTGAAGATGACTTATTCAAGGTCATCGAAAATTCACACACCAATCGAGATTAGAACTCACGTCCGACATTTTTCATGTATCCAAGCAAATGACGTTAAGAACCAACTCTCTAACCGCTGTGCTATAGAAACCCATAGATATACCATTTGAAGATATACCATTTATACCATAAGTGTAATATTTATATCTATCTCCCTTGTGTTACAGAATGTTAGAAATGTTATATGAAGATCATGGTGATACAGTAGCGTTACAATATGGTGGCTCACAGTTAGTACACCGTATTAAAGGTTATCGTAAAATAGCTCCGTGGACAGAACATTCTAGAGATATCATGCAAACATTGTCAAGATATTATAGCAATGCTTTCTCAGGTAGATTGATATATAAAGACATGTTTGTTTACATGATAAAATAATTAAATCCTTTGATTTGCAAGAAGTGGTATAGTTTAATAGGTACAAAAAGCATTTGAAATAGACATGCAAAACTTTTAGTTAGGATATTATTTTGAATTACACAAACAGTAGTTTGATTGAGATAGATACATTTACTTTGGTCTCTCAAATGCAGATGCATAGTCATTTTGAAATACATTTAAGGCATTGTTAATAGAGAAAGAAACATCATTTCAAGCCATAATATACCCTAGGCGTGTAAATTTTACACTGTAAAACATAATTAAGTCATTTAATACAAGAACTTTTCATATGGGCACATATTTAGAAAATTATTTTTTCGATGAACTTCCTTAATGGAGGTTCTATTATCGCAGAATTACATTTGGTTCTTTGAAGGGAGTTGCTGTGGCTCATTGAATCAGGTGTTTGCTCTCTAACCTAAGCGTCCAGGGTTCAATCTCAATAAAGTATGAGATGAAATTTCGTATTCTTCAACCCAGCTTCTCTCTGTCAGTGATACATGTTGAAGAGGCTGACATGGCAAAGATGTCTCATAGTTGGGATTGGACAATAAATCGAGGCCCTGTGTGCTGCAGGCTATGCACGTTAAAGATCCCTCGAATTGGAAATCCACAAAATTTCTCTCATTGCACACTGCATGTCGCCATTAGCCCATTATATGCAGAAGATGTAAAAGTCCATGCCTTTCATTTCATTTGGTTCTTTTAAACTATGTTGTAGATTTAGAGAAACAACAGGCTATCAATCTATTTCTGGGTATATTTGTACCACAAGAAGATAAAGCTAATATATGGGAACTGACCACTGATTATTATTTACATAATAACAACTGTACCAAATTACTGGGGAACACCAGAAAATTGTAAGTAACAGCAATAGCTGAAACTGTCCATTTTCATCTGGTAACATAATGACTGCAGCTGTAAATACTTCATGTAAATAATTACTTGCTTACTTTATCGCATTGTAGACTCACTGGACACAAGATTATCATTTTGAAAAGAGTTATGGATACCTGCAATTTGATAATTGATTATATTTGTTAACTTTTTACATTCACTTTACTATGATCTAAATCTTGTTGGTTTATTTGGGTTTCAGATATTCTCAATGGTGGGATGATTGTGTAATCCGACATATGCCATTCTCTGCTGATGAAGGTAAGGAACATGGTTCTTGAGATTTAATCCTGACAATTCCTTCATCAACGAGGACACAAAACTTCAGTCTTATAACCCATTTTGAATGTCTACATAAGTGACGATTGTGGCTGTTAAGCGCTTAGTTTCTAGCCTGGAAGTTTTTGCTCAATATGTGGAAAAATCTACCATTCCATTTTCTTACAGTAACTTGATTTCATATCAATACATGTCTAGTCGGAAATATCTACCTCTTATTGGCCTCTGACAGCTATTTTGAAAGTTGTTGCAGTTTCATATACAGAGATGTATCAGTACTAGCATGTCGGTTTACTCAGATGTCGGATTGCTCAGAATGTTGGATTACTCAGATGTTAGATTACTCAGACGTGGTTTTACCAAGATGTCAGATTACTTAGATTTCAGATTACTCAGAAAGTGTAATTACTCAGGTTGTCGCATTACTCAGAGCAAATTGTATATTAATATTGTTACAGAAATGAAGAAAGAATGTTTATCAGTATGTCGAACTACTCTAGATGATGAGAGGGTGAATGAATTTGATGAATATTATAAACCATGGACTTTAACAATTCTAGAGGATTTAACTTGTTTTAAGTTATCCAATTCTATGAGGTAATTTCTTTAATTTTAAAAAGTTGACTTTGTGAGGGATACTAGTACAGCAGGGCCTCATTTCAACTTCCTTTGTACTGGATTGTTTAACTCTATATAAAATCTATATAGCTGATTTGGTCTGGGTGTTTTGATTTAAAGTTTGCCATAGTTTGACCAACCATGCATTAGTTTCAGAAACCAGAATTGTTCATGGTACATGTATAATGTGATTTTTGTATGCTTCTATAACTTCTGAAAACTATTTACATTATATTCTAAAGAAAAATCAGCAAGTCTGTCCCTGTTAACATTTATGTTGAACTTTTAGTCATGTTCCCACAGGCACATATTTTTATACGCCTACATGGACGTGTGGACGTATATTGCCGTCGCCCCTGTCTGTCCGTTCGTCCGTCCGTCCATTTGTTGTATCCACGATAGAGGCTACAGTTTTTATCTGATCTTAACCCTTTCGCTGCCAGCCGTCGAAAGTTATCGACAACGGGTTTTTACGTTACAATGCCAAGTGTCGAAAGTTTTCGACATTTATATAACGTCAACTTGTTTGTAGTGTGTGTAGTCATATCTAAGAGAGGTAATGAAATAGGTGTCGCAATGGTTTGTTTACATGTCTATCTTCGGTTTTGGATTCTGTTAAATCGAAAGTAATTGATCTTTGAAGTCAATCGATATATTTTAAGAGTTCAATGGCGAAACGTTAAATTAGGCTAACGTTATGGTGAACAGGTGCTAGAGGGAATTTTTTCCCGACATTAATATTATGTCCACAAGTTTGTAGTGTGTGTAGTCATATCTAAGGGAGGTAATGAAATTTGTTTGTTTACACGTCTGCTTTCCGTTTTGACACTAGAAGGCAGCGGTTTTATTCTGGAAAATCGAAAGTTATTAATCTCCTACCGAAGTCAACCAATAGTTTGAGTTCAATGGCGAAACGACAAAGTTACCACAATGAAGAAGAGGTGCTAGCGGCAATTTTTGCTGACAGTGGAATGTGCTGATTAAGAAGATGAATGGACCGAAGGTGACAAGGAAAATAGGCCTCAAACATAACCCATATTATAAAAACGTCACAGTGTAAAACATGGTTGGCATTATGACGTTATGACTCTATAACGTCATTGGCAGTGAAAGGGTTAATGAAACTTGGTATACATGTATATGATGATATCTCAGTCAAGTTCGAAAATGGAAATTATCGCATGAACGTTTTTTTAGTTATTGCACTTGACTTAGTAAAAATGCGTCAAATTTGGGTTGTATCCACAATAGAGGCTACAGTTTTTATCCGATCTTAATGAAACTTGGTATACATGTCAATATTGATGATATCTCGGTCAAGTTCAAAAATGGAAATTATCTAATGAACTGTTTTTGAGTTATTCCCCCTGACTTAGTAAAAAAGTGTCAAATCTGGGTTGTATCCACGATAGAGGCTACAGTTTTCATCCGATCTTAATGAAACTTGGTATACATGTATATATTGTTCAGATCTCAGTCAAGTTTGAAAATGAAAATATCGAATGAACGGATTTTGAGTTATTGTCCTTGACTTAGTAAAACGCATCAAATTTGGGCTGTATCCACGATAGAGGCTACAGTTTTCATCCGATCTTAATGAAACTTGGTATGCATGTATATATTGATCAGATCTCAGTCAAGTTTGAAAATGGAAATATCAAATGAACGGATTTTGAGTTATTGCCCTTGACTTAGTAAAACGCATCAAATTTGGGCTGTATCCACGATAAGAGGCTAAAGTTTTTATCCAATCTTAATGAAACTTGGTATGCATGTATGGATATTATCGAATGAACAGATTTTTATATGCCCACATGGACGTATATTGTCGTTGCCCCTCTTCATAGGGTTGTCGGTCCGTCAATATTTGTTGTAGACACTATAGAAGCTACAATTGTCTATGGATTTTAATGAAACTTGGTATGAGCATTGGTATTGATAAGACGGCAGTCAAATTCAATTTGGACGATTTTTCTATAAACGGTGTTTGAGTTATTGCCCCTGCCTCTATATTTGTTGTAGACACAAAGGAAGCTACAATTTTCAATGGATTTTAATGATACTTGGTGTGAACATTGGAATTGATAAGACGGCGGTCAATTTCAAATTTGAAGATTTTTCGATGAACTGTTTTTGAGTTATTGCCCTTGACTTATTTACATCAAGTTAAAATTTATTGTTGATGCAATAGAAGCTACAATTTTCAATGCATTTGAATGAAACTTGGTATGAGCAGTGGAATTGACAAGGTGGTGGTCAGGTTCAAATTTGACAATTTTTTGATTAATAGTTTATGAGTAAGTGCCCTTGACTAAGTAAAATTGCGTAAAAATTCATTTTCTGTAGACACTATAGAAGCTACAATTATCTATGGATTTTATAATGAAACTTGGTATGAGCATTGGAATTGATAAGGCGGCAGTCAAGTTCGATTTGGACGATTTTGCGATAAACAGTTTTGGAGTTATTGCCCCTGCCTCTATATATGTTGTAGACAAAATAGAAGCTACAATTTTCAATGGATTTAAATGAAAGTTGGTGTGAGCATTGGAATTGATAAGACGACGGTCAAGTTTGAATTTGAAGATTTTTCGATGAACAGATTTTTAGTTATTGCCCTTGACTTAGTAAGATTGCGTCAAAATTTTATTGTGGGTTCAAAAGAAGCTATAATTTTCAATGGATTTTGATGAAACTTGGTGTGATAATAATTAATGAGACAACAGTCGAGTTTGAATTTGGCAATTTTTTTGATTAACAGTTTTTGAGTTATTGCTCTTGTTGGAAAAATCTTGTCAAAATTGTGTTTCGATGCAATAAATCCTCAAATTTTCAGAGGATTTTCATGAAACTTGGTGTGAGCATTGGAATTGATTAGACCTCAGTCAAGTTTGAATTTGACAGTTTTTCAATGAACTGTTTTGAGTTATTGCCCTTGACTTCGTGAAATTACGTCAAGATTCTATTGTGGTTTCAGTAAGAAGCTTTAATTTTCAAAAGATTTTGATGGAACTTGGTGTAAGCATCAGAATAGATAAGACATTGAATTTCCTCCCTTTTTTACCGAATGGTTTTTGATTTATTGCCCTTGACTTAGTAATATTGCATCAAAAATATTTGTGGGTGCAAAATAAGCTACAATTTTTTAATAGATTTAATGAAACTTGGTATGAGTATTGAAATAGATAAGATGATGGTCAAGTTTTAATATGACGATTTTCCATGAACAGTTTGACTTCAATATCCATTTAGTGAATGTTTTTGAGTCATTGCTCAATTTATTTTTCAAATTCAATGCTGCCAGTGGGCGTATGTTACCTTGCCTTGCCTTGCAAGCTATCTTTATCTTAGGGAAAACTATAAATGTATATAGTGGGTCTTCCTATGGATAAAAACAGTTGCCTGTGCATGTTCCCTGTCAACCATACTCAAAACATGTATATTTCTACAGTCAAAATATTACTTAAGATGACTTTAATATTAAAGCATTTTTATTAAAGAAATAGCCTATATATTCAAGCCTATAATGCAAAATTTTAAATCACTTTTTCAGGAATTTTATGCAGAAAGGCACTGGAACTAAAGAAATGAGTCCATTTACTGTGCGAGTCTTACCAACACATATAACAGATTCCGTCAACCTAGGGTGAGTTTATAAATAAGTTTTAAAAATACATCTTTCATCCTTCTTATTAATAATTTTCAACCCTCTGCTTCTGATCACTTTATATATTTTGAAGGAACAATGGTGTTTTTTTTTAATATTTTCATAATGGGCCCCAATATAAATATACAGTTATATACAGTTGGATAAATATATTTATAGCTCATCCAAAGCCTTTAAAACATAAACAAGAGAATGTAGTTTATAGTAATAGATGTTACTCAAGCAAGTTTAAATTCATTAATACTAATTCTAATAATAAGTGTTGTAAACGTTATGGTTGGGGTTTATATTAGCATAAACACCATTGTCTCATCACCAAAACATTGAGTGTAGTAATTTTAATTGAGTGGCAAATTAGAAATTTGTCACTCTTTGTTTTCATTAGACTCGAAAATGGTATTGAAATTTGGTTTGAAAAATGCGATAAGATACGTACTGGAATAGAAAATGAATATTTTTAACTAAAATGCATCGGAAGTGAGAAATTGCAGAATAATCTAAAATTTGTTGGAAACAGAATTTTCATTTTCAAATTTAATTTTTTTTTAAACCCAATTGATTTTAAAAAAAATTAAACGCTATATCAAATGACCTTGACCTTCAAAGACCCTGAATTTTTACAAGTAGAATATTCTTGACATTAGCTTTCCACACATAGGCCTATAATTGTCGACAACAATTTTTTTGTACCCGTTTTAGTTTTTTTTTTTAATTCAAAAGGCTATATCAAGTGACCTTGACCTTCAATTACCTTAGTAATTTTCAAGTAAAATACAGTTTGACCTAAGCTGTCCATACATATGCGTATAATAGTTGTTAAAAAGTTTGTTTTGAGTGTTTAAAAATTCAAAAGGCTATATCACGTGACCTTGTATCAAGTGGCCCCATAAGGGTTGTTTGCCACTCTCAGTACTGTTCACAGTTTTAGTTCATGTTGTTATTCATTAATTGTTTCAAATAGACTGTCTCCCATGTAAACAGTCATGTTGGAAATCGCACACATTGAAACACAAGAAATAGGCCATACCTCAATTTATGCTAATTGCTTATATAAATGAAAATTGGAATGTCTTGAAAAGGTAAATATAAGTAATAAACAGTTACCCTATAGTAAATAATGTCAACCTTTAAAGTATCTTCACAATGTCAAAGTATTACCAACTATAAAATATGAAGTTTTTTATAGCTTGACTTTGGGAAGATTCCTTTAAAGGGATAATAGATACATCTTTGAAATTTTTTTAACTTGGCCAATAAGAGCTCTATTCATCAGTAAATATATCTGCTGCCATAACTCTTATAAAAAATAGATAAATATCCAAAATAATAAGTATTTGTCCTAAAAGATGGATTGGATCTGTTGAAAAACCCCTAATAAATTGATTAAGCATTTTTCAAAAATGACTTAATTTTGTGAGTTTTCCAGATTGTAAGTGATGCTGTTACTATATGACACCAGGTAAGCTCTCTGATGAATATATTGACCATTCTTGAAAACTAAAATTTTATGTTCATGCTAATGAGCAGTATCCCTTTAAGGTGACATCCTAAAAAGATCTTATATATGTCAAATTTCACATGTTTGGCTCAAATGTTTTATTTCTTTCCTACAATGTATGAAATATAAAGTTTGCACAATTCTGCATCATTTCGGTTGCAAAACATATTCTCTATCTAATACAAGCAAGGAAACCTTGATCTGAGTAAATAAATGTTATTCAAGTCTGTTTGTATATGTCAATTCTTCAAATCGTCAAGGCGCTATAAAAAAATTAGTTTGATTTTATTTGGTAACAGTCAATACAAAATTTTTTAGTTATTTTCTTTACATAAGCTTGATCGAAAACTTAAAGGAGGCATATCTTAAGTAACATGCAAAGGGTTTTTCATTGAACCAATACTTTTTATTCTTATACCTTGACTTCATTTGGCTTTCTTATATCACATAATGCAACAGTTGTCAAAAAGACTTATTGTTCTTTCTGATAAACTGTATTCAATACTGCACCATCAAATCGCTTCATTTAAAATAATCTGAAAATAGCATAATGTTAAACACAGTCAAAGTGTTAGGCACAATTCATAAAAACAAAAATTAATAGACAAAATAAGTGTTAGTTATTTACTGATGTAATAATCATTTCACTTATTTTTATGAATTATGTGGCTTGGTGTAATATTGTAGACATGTATTTCTTTTTATTGACTAACTTTTATGTATAATACGTTGTTACCATAGCAATGGTGATGTACTAATCAGGTAACTTGTTTATATCAAGCAAATGGCAAATAGGGGTTTTGGGTTGTTACCATAGCATTATATCGATCTTATAATCTGGTAACTTGGTTACGTCAAGCAAATAGCAGTTAGAGGTTCCGATCTCGATCATCTTGTGAAAGTCTGATGACCTTGGATGACCTTGAATTAATCTTTACTCATAATTCCAGTCAACCTAGCTGTAAATTGGAATAGATAATCCAGGAAAGGTCAATGCCAAGAGGTTTGGCCAAGAAACAGGTGGAAGAAAAGATCCTTGAATGTGAACCTTGTAAAATATACATGTAGTTCTTTCTTTCTGTAGAAACTCAGAAAAAAAAGAATTAAAACAATTAGATTACTCCAGTAAATTACCATAGAAAGAGAAAAACAATAAATTATAATTTCTTTAGTTGCTAAATTTTAAGATTTATGATGTACTAAAAACAACTTGTCTTGAAAAAAAAAGAGAGCTTTTGTCCTCATAAATATGTATTTAAGTCAAAATTCACAAAGTTTATAGAAGAAATGATTTCACATCATCTTAAAGCGACAGATTCGTGGGTTATTGTGGTGTGTAAATAGTCTTCAGGAATACTAGAAATGTGCAAATATGGTATCATTCCTCTAAACATTGTATTATATATTATATATTGTTTCGAGTCCTTTGCAGGCTCAATTTTTGCCAGTGAGCTGTGAACACTATTATTAATGAGCTAGAAAAATCCACATTTCTTGTTCAAAAGAAAAACAAACCTGTTCTTTTAAAGGTCTTAGAATGAACATAAAATTTAAGAAATTTTGAACTTGGCCAATTACAGTATATATTCATCAGTAGATGAAGAGCTTAATAAATTGAGTTACTGTAAGGCTACCAATTATTGCGAAATAGAATTAATTTGTAACCGCATTTTAAAATACATATTTGCAAGTGAATTATATGCAGTTAAGTATTTAAATTGAGACTGGGTGGGATTAAGTAATTAGGTAATTATCTTTAAATCTGAAGCTGATTAGTAATCAATGACTTTAAAAAAACAAAAGATTTTCATTCTTGACTATTTAAAGGTAAAATCTTGATCATTGTTCAGGTCTTCATTCATTAAACACTTGTAGACACCAATTGCGGATCGCATTAATTTGTACTCGCATTTTAGTCTCTATACCCCATGTGGCATTAATTTGTTGACGCATTAATTTCTAGCCTTACAGTATTGGATTTTGAATGTATTCTGTTACTTTATGACACCAGGTAAGTTCACTGATGAATATATACACATATTGACAATTTTTGAGAACTAAGACACAGTATTACTATAAAGTGACATTATTTCTGACACCATGTTTCTGGTGGCTAGAAACATTAGATGAGATAAACTAAGAAATCTGGACACAAATATTTATTTCTACACTAATTTCTTCCACAGTAGCAGTCTCATCTGGTGTTTGATACAACTAATGCTCATTGTCTTAATTTTCATTGTAATTAAATGACCTTCACAATAATAAATTGGAATTTCTTGACTTCCTTGCTATACCAGTATATAGTTTTGTTATATTTAGCTATTACCATGTCACATAATAGTTACATCAAAAAATAAAATATTGAAACCTCAATAAGGTGAAGTTCGTGGGCTTAATATTTCAACTCAAGCAGTACCTTGGGACAAGCAATCATGGAATTAAGTTGCCATTATAAGTTATTTTTCTAGATTTTCATTCTTCTTCTGCAATTGATGTTTCATGCCATGTAGACAATCCAACAATTCAATTGTTCCTTTGTATATGTGTGCAATGTATACCAAAGAGATTAAGATATCAGTTGATCTGTACCCTATTATATGAACCATTTTACCACTTGATGAAGTGACATAAGTATACAATACTGCCTATTCAAGGTTATCAGATTTTGAATAGAAATTTAAACCTATCAACTACCAGTTATTGGACTTAAGTAATGCAGTCATAATATTAATAAGTTTTAACTAGCTCACTCAAAAAGGTAGCTTGGTGTTATATCTATAGGTACTTTAACGTTAACTTCTGCTAGTCATGCTGGTAGGAGAAGAGAAAGTCCCTAATGGGACAATAAAATATTCCACTATGCTTAAGGCTGTTCAAGGTTAATTATCCCAATCTGAATATTGGCTTCCACAGTGTAAACTGCATTTTATTATGTTGGCCACCTTAATTAAACTATTGGCCTAGCTTATAATAACTGGCACTTAACATTTACTTTTAATTACATTAACCTTTTCCTTCTCTCCTCATTTTCAATATAGAAATGTTTTGATTTTTTACTCTTTTTGTTTTCTTTCTCTGCATGCTAAATTTTATTTTCCAGATATGCTACCTTTAAAAGAAGCCTTAGTCTTGCTAGTCTTTCTCTGACTTCAAGGTTTGTTTTAGAATCTCATTTCATGAGTAACCCCATATATAATCATACTGTTTTATTTATCTGTAAACCAGATTATTTGGAAAAGGACCCCAAGATTCCACCCAATTTCATTACACTCAATAGGATAAGCACCCAACTATTTCCTTAGCACTGTTAAACACTGAACCTAAACTATTCCTTTAAAGATTTTAATGCACTGTTGCTAATTTAGAATATGTTTAGATATGTAAAGAAAAAAAGAAAATCATTTCATTTTGTAAAATTATTATTGATTTCAATTCCCAGAGCATAATAATGATGTATGTTTTCAATTCTATTTAAAATTGATCTAGACTCAATTTTTTTGTTATAATAATCATGAAGTTGGAAAATGTTGCAAGAATCATATGTTATTTTGTTTAGATTATTGTCTTTCATGATCCCTATCTATTTTCAAGTCCAATTTCAAGAACATCTTTTAATAAATGTCTATTATTTTTTCCTATCTTATGTAACATGTAGAAAGGATCAAAAAGATACCTTCAATAGCTTTGTACTACCACTGAATATCAATGAGCATTCATCTTTCCTTCCATGATGGGAGCAATGGTGGGTCAGTGAGTTAAATGCTGATTGCTAACCTGAAGGTCCAGGGTTCAATGCTGGCAAAGGTTGCAATGAACTATTAGATTTTTTCAGCATGGTTGCCCCTTGTCAGTGATGCAGACCGGAGGGACTAACATGGAAAGAGCGTCTCATCGTTTAGATGAGACATTAAATCGAGACCCCATGTGCTACAAGCTATGCACATTAATTATCCCTTGATTTATTGAAATTCCGAAAGGAGTAGGCTTATGCTGCTGTCCTGCCTAAATTTCCCTCAATGCACACTGCTTGGTGTTGTCGCTCTTAATGACATGTCACCTGATTACCTTTAATTGGCTTCTCCTGTATGTATTGTGAAAAATTGAAATGGATTATCATTTTTATACACCCACATGAATATGTGGACGTATATTGTCGTCGCCTCTGTCCGTCGGTCTGTCGGTCCATCAGTCCGTCAATATTTGTTGTAGACACAATAGAAGCTTCGATTTTATATGGATTTTAATGAAACTTGGTATGAGTATTGAAAAGATAGGATGGTGGTCAAGTTTGAATTTGACGATTTTTCGATTTGATAGTTTTTGAGTTTTTGTCATTGGGTTTAATATTCAGTGAATGTGTTTTGAGTTATTGCTCAATTTATTATTCAAATTCAAGGCTGCCAGTGGGCGTATGTTACCTTGCCTGGCAAGCTATCTTAAATGAAGGAAAATGATTGCTGTATATAATTTAATCATAATAAATTCCCCATAGATGGTTTGTAGATAAAAAACAAGGGAACAATTATGGTCTAACACACTTTTTAAATAACGTTTTAACACAATTAACAAAATTACAGCTCAGGGTAAAATAGTCTGAAACATCTGACTTTATTACAACATCTGATAACTATAGTTATAATACCTTGACATCTTTAGACATTTTTTTTGTATCGTTGAAGTCTGTGATTTGATTGGTATGTCTTATAGCTTAGTCTGTGCGCTGTGTTTCCATCAAAATTTTTTTTATCACTCAACCAACACTCAAAGTTTAAGGGTATCGGGGTCAAATACCATCGTGTTGAAAATAAAGGTGATGTCAAACAATAATTTACAGTTTACAATCACAGTAAAGGTAGATGGGTATATGTTCAAAAATGCACTTTCAAAGGCGTGATCCATGCGTGGAAAATCCCTTTAAACTAGGGCCCAATATTTCTGACTATACTACAACCAACAACTATCAAAATAGTTAACAGAGGTATAGTATACTATTTGAACCTAAAATTGCTAAGCTAAGGGTAAACAGGTAGCTTCAAGATCTCTTTAAGAGTTTGTTTTCTAATTGCCTTAACCAGGGCTGTTGATTTGATCATATATGTCATGAACTATTGTACATCTTAAATGACTCATTGAAAATCGGCTCTATCAGTCATCATTATCCAAAAACATATCAAACGAAACTTTACAGCGTCTGTAATTTTGATTAATGTTTGTATAAAATCTATGTAACAAACACAGTGAACTCATTGTTTAAAGGATTAGATGCACTCGGAATATTTTTGTAAACTATTTTCAGGTATCAATATATATTAGAATATATAGGTTCTTGCTTTCTGTAGGTTACTGTAAGACCCAGACAAATGAACTGTAAACTTTTTGTTCCAAGGAGAATAGTTCGATTAAAAATTTACTACAATAAAAATATCAAGTTTAACTAGAACATTATTTTAAAGAGATTATACTGCTTAGAATGGGGTTCTATAGAACAGCGGTTAGAGCGTTGGTTCTTTACGTCATGATGTCATTTGCTTTGGATATGTTGAAAATCTAGGACATGAGTTCTAATATCAATCAATGTGTTAAAGTCCGATGACCTTGAATTAATCATCTTCACTCACAATTCCAGTCCAACCAGCTGTGAAAATCTAAATTTTATGTAAATTCTTAGAAGTAGTTTTCCTTTAAAGGCTTTTTAAAAGAGGCTTGAATTAAATTATCAAAGATGCATTCAAATATAGCTTCTATTTGCATCGTTCAACCCAGTGACATTATCAGCTCAGACAGGATTTTGTAGAACTACCACCAACGCAAGATAGGATATTTGAATCGGAGCAGATATAATCCAAAGGCTTGCGACCTCTCATGTGCTATTATTCTGAAATATCAGGCTAAGCAGGTCTACAGTTAAAAATTGAATCAATTCCAAATTTTCATAATTTATTTTCAAAGGAGAATTCTAGTTTTGTTGAATGTTGAATAAAATTTTGGCTCAAATTATTGATATCTTCACACCAAAATCAAGCAATATGTGACTATAAATCCAATGGTTAAATTTTTAAACGTCAAAACTATTTTCAAAGATAAATTAAATACGTAATTGTAGAGAAATCTGTATCCTAGTATTATGAAGGTTTCATATTGAACCATTATAAGTCCTAAGAAGAAATTAGGTCAAACTGATTAATTAACAATTAGTACACACCATTATTGATTAACCTTTTTAAAACAAATTCAGTTTGATCAAGTAGGTAGATGGGATGCATGGCTGTTTTTTTCTTCACATTTTTATGAGGGGTGACAAAACTATGCTACTTATTGGGATGTTAATAGCATATTAAAGAAATATCCACAAGTATATTTTACTTTGATTTTGATAATACAAATATTTCGTACTGTCCCTTTAAATTATATTATGTTCAGAAATGTTTAAAACTGACCTACTTTTAACAAAGCTATTAACAAATGAATGTTTAAATTAAATGTTTTAAACAAATGATTTTTTTTGTTTATTAAACATATATAGAAGTAGGAAAGTAACATTAAACACAAAGGTACATGTATATGACAATACATAGGAAAATCTTGGAAACCATTCCAAAGATCAAGGGCGGAAGAAATATAACAATAACCAAGCAAATATTGAGAAACATTATCACAAACAAAGGAAAAACGTCAATTAGATGGCAAGGGGGTGATTAAAGCACTGAAGTGTAGGCGTATTAAAAAATAAACAGACATTCTTTGTTTATTAAATTTTTTTACTGTTTAATGGACATATAGAAATAGGCATAGGTAAAGATGCACAAGATATGGATATACTATTTCTGATATTTATTGACTGAACGTTTCACATGCTCATACAGGCAACATTATGTAGAGAAATGAATAATATTTTAAGATTATTAATATATATAATAGTATATAAATGAGTAACCTTTATCAAGGAATAGAAAGGCCATGGGATAAAGGAGGTATTTAAGATCAAAGGATGAACAGGGGCTATAGTTAATTAAAGACTAAATAATATGCTGTATCTATATTTAATTCAGGCTTATGTCTTTAAATTATTTGTAATATAAATTTTCAGTAATATATTGTAGCGCGGAACTGTTTTTAAATATGTTTTTATATGTTATATACCACCCGGGCAGATTATTATAAAACATCAGCTGGAATGGTTAGCACATTACATCTTGGCAATGTTTCTTGTAGGAGTCTATTGTTGTAAAATTCAAAAGAGGTTCTCTGGCTTTTGTATATGATGACTTGAAAACAGTTTCTTTTCCTATTTTCAGTCTAATATATTCGACTTTAACATATGATACCTACCTCATCACAAATATTATTCTAGCCTTGACGGTTTTAATGTTATTATCGGTTCAGGTTTTTGTGATATTGAAACTACCAAAGTGTTCCCAATTATTCTTCAAAAGCAAGAACAATTCTTTGAATCTCTTTATTTCCTAATATAATCTTATTAAAAGAAAATGATCTGTCTAGGGTTATTTTGTGTTTTAGACTGATATGATTAGAACCTTTAATTCTACTATTGTACTTTGAAAGTAGCTTAGTTAGCAACTTTTCTGTCTTGGAAAGTTTGTGAATATATCAAATTTTGTTGAATATATAAGTTTAAAAATAGTTCTAGTCAAATTCAATTCGTTTTTTTTTTCATTTCAAATAGACAGACATTAACTGCGTTTCCACTTAGAATTGTGAAGTAAAGCTAGCTTTATTGCTGAACACACTGTGTTTTCACTTAGTTTATCTGGTTCCCAAACCATTTAGTCTCGATCAAAAAAGTGGCACATTATTAACAGTTCGCGATGTACAAGACTACCGATGTTGCGCGTGCGACCATAAAACTAGTACTTCTCTATTGCTGAACGAGAAAAAGGCGGCTTTTTGTGTTTCCACTTGTTTAAAAAGCTGGCTTTAAAGCTAGCTTTCAGTTGGTCCCCGATAATTTGCCGAACGAACAAAGGGAGGTTTTCGGTTCCAGAACCTTAATGGTTTGGCAATTTGGAAACACAGAAAAGCTAGCTTAAAGCCGGCTTTTTGGCCAAGTGGAAACACGGTTAGTAGACAATAAATGTTGATTATAGAAACCATGAAATTACACACAGTTACTACAGGAGTCAGTACAAAATTTTCAAATATTAAAAAGCATAATTTTGATAAAAAATATCAAGTATTATACATCTTTAGAAAGAGTAGATTATGTGTGATAAGGGCATGAAAGAAATTAACCCGAAATAACTTAAAGCTAAATTGAAATTCAAAAATCGGCTAACACACGACATTAAGCAATCAACTGCAGGTGCATTTTCTAATGTATCAATAATTTTGTACAGTATGGTACACCATGCCTTATCTATTCTCATGTTAGGAATGACTGATAAGGTGATTCAAATATAAATTTTAAAATACTTTACTTCCAAAAATTTCAACCAGAAATGTCCCGAGATTTTGACTGATAACGTTTGCACATTTTATATTAGTATCAATACAACTTACATTAGTAATATTTTGCATGAGGTATATTAGTTTTTATAAAAATAATCGGTATAATTTTATACCTCTTAGTAGTATCTTAGTCATAGGGTCATAGGGTTACATATTTTTAGTAATAACATTTCTATACATCATCCACCTATTGGATCCATTTGCCCATCTGCACATTGGACCTCTATAAAACTCATCTTTACAATGTAAAACTATTACAAACTGCATCCAATTATCTCAACTGTAATAAGAGGTTTGTCAATTCAATTTATCAGGCCGGAAGAACTTGACTTGATTTTCATAATTTTTGATTAATTATTGTGATAGAGGTCATCTATTATATCTCAATGTTTGTTTTAGTGCTAGTGGTAAATAATATTAGTGTAATAACAATAGCACTAATGAGATTATGGTACCATTATATCTCAATGTGTGTTTTAGTGCTAGTGGTAAATAATATTAGTGTAATAACAATGGCACTAATAAGATTATGGTACCATTATATCTCAATGTTTGTTTAAGTGCTAGTGGTAAATAATATAAGTGTTATTATAATAAAGCACTAATAAGATTATGGTACCATTATATCTCAATGTTTGTTTTAGTGCTAGTGGTAAATAATATAAGTGTTATTATAATAAAGCACTAATAAGATTATGGTACCATTATATCTCAATGTTTGTTTGAGTGCTAGTGGTTAATCATATTAGTGTTATTATAACAAGTTAACTAATAAGATTATGGTACCATTATATCTCAATGTTTGTTTTAGTGCTAGTGGTAAATAATATTAGTGTAATAACAATAGCACTAATAAGATTATGGTACCATTATATCTCAATGTTTGTTTTAGTGCTAGTGATAAATAATATTAGTGTTATTATAACAATAGAACTAATAAGATTATGGTACCATTATATCTCAATGTTGTTTTAGTGCTAGTGGTAAATAATATTAGTGTTATTATAATAATAGCACTATGAGATTATGATACCATTATATCTCAATGTGTGTTTTAGTGCTAGTGATAAATAATATTAGTGTTATTATAACAATAGCACTAATAAGATTATGGTACCATTATATCTCAATGTTTGCTTTAGTGCTAGAGGTAAATAATATTAGTGTAATAACAATAGCACTAATAAGATTATGGTACCATTATATCTCAATGTTTGTTTTAGTGCTAGTGGTAAATAATATTAGTGTTATTATAATAAAGCACTAATAAGATTATGGTACCATTATATCTCAATGTTTGTTTTAGTGCTAGTGGTAAATAATATTAGTGTTATTATAATAAAGCACTAATAAGATTATGGTACCATTATATCTCAATGTTTGTTTTAGTGCTAGTGGTAAATAATATTAGTGTTATTATAACAATAGCACTAATAAGATTATGATACCATTATATCTCAATGTGTGTTTTAGTGCTAGTGGTCAATAATATTAGTGTTATTATAACAAAATAACTAAAAGAATTATGGTACCATTATAGTGCTAGTGGTAAAAAGTCTAGTAACAAAAGTGGTAAAGATCACTATCATAACAACATAGAATATATAATTACATATATTTACATTATGTTACAATGTTGTGGTAGTGGTAAGATTACTACTTAGTAGATTATAGTAGATTATGTCATGATATTTTCCAATATACAGTGGTAGTGGTAAAGACTTCCGACAATAGTGGTAAAAATGTAATGGTATATAAAATTATGTTATTATATTTTTCCAGTGTTGATTATAGTGGTAGTGGTAAGAATCCTAATATAAGTGGTAAAGACTCTACTATGTCTGTAGGATCAGAAGGTAGTACTAGTAGTAGTGAAGATAGTGATATAGAAGGTGAAATGTGTTTATCAGATTCGACTAGTGAATGTCACAGTGATGGAGATTCTAGCTATATCTCTCTTCAGGTTTGTTGCAACCATCCTAAAGTGATACTGCATTAATAAGCATTAAATTTATGTTCTCAATAATGGTCAATATTAGTATATATTCATCAGTGAACTTACCTGGTGTCATAAAGTAACTGAATTTCCTCTAAAATCTGGAAAACTCACAAAACAAAATAATTATTGAACAATGATTTATCAATTTATTAAGCAGTTTTCAATAATCAGTCCATTTTTATGGACAATTACTAAGTTCTTTGGATTAATTGGATTATATAAGGATTTTATGTTCATTCCAAGACACAGTACTCATTTAACCATTTAAACTTGAACTTTTTGTTTAGGACATCTTTCCTTCCATGAAAACAGTATATAAATATGATATTTTAGAACCATCTAAACGAGATCAAAACTTATATGAAAGGTGAGATAAAATTACATTTTTTAAAATACATGTTGTGTAGAGTGTAGTTCAAAGGTACATCATCATTCACACAGAAATAAATATTGCAACAAACTTAACGGGATTGTAAAGAAGTTTAGTAAATTTTTGTATATGAATAGAGGACACTGATAGTATTGATATGCACCTTTATGATTTTCAATCAGACTTCTGTGGTTCTTGCAATTCCAATTAAACAATACGTCACTATCTCAAAGATTCTTATACATCAATAGAGACTTTTGCAATAGTGACGTCACAGAACACTTACTTTTTACTAGAATTTTACGAGCTACAGATGTTTGATTGAAAAGATGATTGGTACAAATTGGTGCTATCAGTGTCATAGATACACATGAAAATTGTAATCCCAGTAATAATGGTATTACATACTCAGCATTTCTTGTTGGAATAGTCCAGTTCATGTTATTTATTACAGATGCTATTTATTGTAGATATGTAGACTTGGGTAAAGTTGACAGTCTCAGTGAAGCCACTGACAAGACTGAGCAAGGTGATGAAATGGTAAAATTAAAACAGGTGAAACCATCTGTGGAATTGTAAGTGGCATACACATTTTATGATGGGAAATTTGTCTTGTTCTATGACTGATAAGCAGATTTGTTTTGCTACTGTTGGATACGGAGATGTTTATACTATTTTCCTCAGAGTTTTCTCCATCGGTCATTAGAAACATTTCAGAAGTGTTGCTTTAGAAAATAAACCTTTCCAGGAATACTGCAAAGCTAAACAAGGTATAAAACAGTGGAATATTATTTTCAATTTATTGTATGTATTGTAGGTTTGCAGTTAGTGCTTTTAAGCTGGATAGTTGTTATAGTGTACAACCACCCCCAATCAGTAAACATGCTCGGGATATTTACCAAGCTTATATTGATAGAGGTTGTCATGGAGCTGGTAAACCTAGAGATAAAGACTACATCATGTATCAAAAATATGTTGGTTCCAAATATGGATAACATTTTTATGTGGCTTTCATGATAATTTTTTATTTTTATACGCCTTCATAGAAATGTGGAGTATAGCCTATTGCCGTCGTTCCTTCATAGAAATGTGGAGTATAATGCCGTCGTTCCTTCATAGAAATGTGGAGTATAATGCCGTCGTTCCTTCATAGAAATGTGGAGTATAATGCCGTCGTTCCTTCATAGAAATATGGAGTATATTGCCGTCATTCCTTCATAGAAATGAGGAGTATATTGCCGTCGTTCACTCATAGAAATATGGAGTATATTTCCGTCGTTCCTTTCGTCCGCCCGTCCTCATCTCTTATAACCAGGAGGCTATAGTTTTAATTCGATTGTGAAGACAAATGATAGTATGAGGATGGATTTTCTTGTAGGCTACATTTTTATCTAACCCTATTGAAACTTGATTTACATGTATATATTGATAAGATCTCGGTCAAGTTTGAATTTGGTATTAATCAGTTGAACGGCATAGGAGTTGTTGCCCTTGACTTAAAACAGACCAAATTTGGCTTGGAGACTCATTACAGTCTAAATTATCAAATCTAAAAAGACAAACTATCTTGATAAAACCTCAAAAAGTCATTATAAAGATATTGAATATGTAAACTTTTGACTTCAGAATCTATGATCCTGACAGCTGTCAGTGGGCGTATGTTAACTTGTCTGGCAAGCTATCTCCAAGACATATGTAATAATTAAAAGTTTCATGACCTTTTCCCGTCTTATTAATGATTTCATGAAGCCAAGGGACCAAGTAAAGTTATTATTTTATCTTTTGATGTTAAAAGTTGTAATATTGACCCTGTTATAATTACAGAATGATATTTACGATATCTGTATATTATTTTACGTTCATTAACGTATTTTGATAAATAAAAAAATCCTTGGTGCATTGAAATTTTTATGTGATCACGGTTATCTAGTATTGTGGGTTTATTTGCTTTAAATCGAAAGAGGTGGGGGGGGGTGTGCCTTCCTAATAGCAATAGAATTCAGTGTGGGAAAATAATCTCAACGCTGGTAATGACCATCCGAAATAAAAGGATGGGGCAATAGCAATATGACAACATATTTGAGTTTCGATACACAACAATTCCTTACTTTATCGAGTAATAGGTTGAACATGACACGCTTTTGCCGCGGTGGGTTCATTATACAGACTCCAGACTCCAGACTCCAGACCCGGTCAAGGTCAAAGCCTCGTTGTAGCAATCAAGGGTCATGGAAAGTGAATAATGTGAATGGGACGTTTCGTACTCTACGTGGTATTTATTAGTGTGTCTAGTATCTTCATGGAATAACAAAGCTTTCTCAAGAATAATAAATACTATTTTCACAATTTTGTATTGAAATAAATAATAGGCTAAATACCAATAAATATGTTAATCATATTGTAACAAATTTAGAAGTTGTTGAAAAGAAAATATTATTATAGAATTAACTGTTGTCTGAACAAGTAAGAGTAACATCCCTTCCCCTTTCTTCCACGCCTTTTCAATTTCACCAACAATGTCGCTTAGCAAATTTCTTTCCTCGGAAGAAATATTCCAGACTTTGATATTAAATGTCAATTATGAGGCAGCATGCTCCAACCCACCTGTGAATCCGTCGTCAAGTAGCCAATACGTCGTAGACAAAGCGACAAACGAAGACTGGAAACACACCTCTTCATCCTGGACTAACGTCGCCGTGAAATTGCCTTCTTCATTAATGTTGATTACTGTATGAAGACCAGTGGTTATAATTAGGTTTCTGTTAAACAAATTACAATAGAAGAAGGCTATTTTATAATAATTTTTTTTCAATATTTTACATTATGTTACTGCACACATTTCACTTTTTATTCTAATTACAGAAATTCAGAAACTTTGACAAATTCTTCTAGTGATACCGAATATATAGTTGTTAAAGCTTTGCACCTCTGCAATTAGCCGCTTCACATCGACATATTTTGGGTTTCCATGTTTGTAATATGTCAATTTAATGACGTAGCCAGTTCCATTACAATCATTTGCTTTCATTTTGCCAGTAGTTGTGGCTGTGTTTATCCATTTTTCCTCATCATCAGGATCGCGTTGAAAGAGGCGATATTTCACGGCGACGTTAGTCCAGGATGAAGAGGTGTGTTTCCAGTCTTCGTTTGTCGCTTTGTCTACGACGTATTGGCTACTTGACGACGGATTCACAGGTGGGTTGGAGCATGCTGCCTCATAATTGACATTTAATATCAAAGTCTGGAATATTTCTTCCGAGGAAAGAAATTTGCTAAGCGACATTGTTGGTGAAATTGAAAAGGCGTGGAAGAAAGGGGAAGGGATGTTACTCTTACTTGTTCAGACAACAGTTAATTCTATAATAATATTTTCTTTTCAACAACTTCTAAATTTGTTACAATATGATTAACATATTTATTGGTATTTAGCCTATTATTTATTTCAATACAAAATTGTGAAAATAGTATTTATTATTCTTGAGAAAGCTTTGTTATTCCATGAAGATACTAGACACACTAATAAATACCACGTAGAGTACGAAACGTCCCATTCACATTATTCACTTTCCATGACCCTTGATTGCTACAACGAGGCTTTGACCTTGACCGGGTCTGGAGTCTGGAGTCTGTATAATGAACATGACACGCTTTGATTGGTTAAACTTAACGTAATTTAAACCAGACTGTTGCAGACGTCCGATTCCTTTGAAGAAGAAAAATAACAAAACATAATATACAATTATAGAACGCAAGGGAATGAATTATTGTATTAAGCTCTTCTTTAATAGCATAGAACATATCGTTTCAACACAATTCAGACCTAACGTCATCAGTATAAAAATAATATGATAAATAGAAAATAAACATCTCCATGGATTTAAATACTGAATTCTAATCGTGTAGGCTATACAGTAACATAATTCAAATCATTTACAGCAAAATTATACACAATAGCTAACGTGATTGCATTATAATTATAGTCTCAGTTCGAAGCTAAACATTTTTTAAAAATCTAATCGACCTTTTACAAACTTGCAATAATACTTTCCACACCACCACAATTGTTTAAAGGCATATATTGGTTTATATTTGAGAAGTTGAATTAAAGACAGTTCTATTGACAGTATGAAGTGTTAGAATTAAACCCTGGCGTTTCATTCTATCCATCCAGTCCAACCCAACTTTACTTGTAAAACAAATAAATGGAATAAATCAATCTGTAATATGTCATTTTCACCTCCAGTGAGATTTTATTTAATCCACAGACATTGTGTTAATATCTTGCTGAATGAGATTTAAATTTCAAGTGTAAATTGTTTTTTTTTTATTTATATTAACGTGTATAGCAAATACCACGTAACACGTAGACAGCTCGTATTGTAGTATTGAAAAATTATTTGAAAATTTAAACGGGTATTTCAGATGAACGTACGTTGCTCGGACAATATCCGAATTTTGTGTCCAACGCGAAAATATTTATAATATCCAAATCATTCTTATATATTGACCTACAGTTATCAGAAATTTATTTCACTTTTAAAAATATACCCATTTTAGTATACGTCCACATGGAATGGGGGCATGTTTTGCCTTCAACCATGTCCCCCTGTTTGTCTTATTTTTAGAACATAAACAGACCCATTTCTTGCCCTTCTTCAAAAAAAAACCATGCTAATATTGTTTAAGCTAACGCTAAAGAAACTCTAAAGATGTTAAGACTTAAGGTTGGATATTTTTTACTGGGGATTGTTTCTATTCTTGAGCTTATGGATATAGACGATATCTCAATTCTGTGCCAGACCTTAACTTTACCATAAACAATGCAATAATCATTAATTTACTGGACACAAGCAAGCTTGATAAAGACGTAAGTAACTTCGTCGAAACGTCGTTAGTTATTTAATAAGTAATTGTTATCCATATAATATTGTGTTATTACTCGGTTACTAAATGCCACTAAAAGAAGTGAAAAGCAATTATCATATTTTAGGTTTTATTTTGAATAATTTGGTTTAAAAGGATCTTTTTCGGTTCTGGATCAACATCATTTGCACTCGCTATGACATATCCTGTGTGTAAAACATGAATTGAATACAAATATATTCCTCGAAGCATATAGGGTTGGACGGTTAGAATGCTAATGCTAAGCCATCGTTTCATAGTCGAGAATATACTAGAGCCCGTGCGATGTACGGTTCGAAAACACACGATTCAACTAGTTTGTGGTATCAATATCCCTCACTGTACCTTGTCTGTTCCCACCTTCCTGCATGTCATCGTCCATTTCCACTAGCCAATTAAAATCATTCCATTTGATGGACACTAGCACCTATGTCCATTCATTTTACTTTCATCCCCTGTAACTATAGGCTATCATTCTAAAGTTTTCAAGTTTTTACATAATCATCTCTTATTTGAAAAAGTGCAGGAATCTAATTTCAGCATAATGAGTTTAGGAATTTAGGTTTTAGGAATAGGTTTTGTGTGAACATGTTATTAGATTTTATTTTAAAAGGTTTTCATGACTGCGTTTTTTTCATTAAGACGAAATAAACTTATTATATCTTTTTTGTTAGACAAAAAACGTGACCTACAAGTTACAGGTCCTTATAGAATGTACGCTTCGAATAAATAATGAGAATTTATTTTAAGTTTACAAGGCAATCCCGATTTATTTCATTTCGGATGCGCAGACATAAAGGCATTGACTGTGACGTCACTGTTGCGGCGTTATAACATTTAGTAACAGCACTTTAATTATTAGGTTACACTAGGGGATTTCTATAAAAAGAAGAAATGTTGCAAGACACTATTCGTGTGAAATTGGTTCTTGACTTTTGAGGAAAAGGGCAAAGGCAGTTATAGATAGGGAATCATGGGGGCAAGGCATTCTACCCCTCACACCGATCAAAGTTCTCCTCCTTGCAGAAATTGCTGGCTGTTTTCGTGTTTTACCCGCAAGAAATATCAGGTGGATAGAAATTCCGTTGAAAGTACTGAACCGGAAGAAAAACCCGATTTACCAGAAGAAGAATCAGTTATGGTTGAGGGGTATAATCAGAGGCCAACACCGCGTCGTCCTATATTTAAACCCAAAACTGAACACTTTGAAACTTCTTTCAGTTCAGATGGCGATGATATTAGCTATCTAAGCATAGGTCCTGACTTTTCGTTCTCAAAAGATGCATTCAAGCAGAAAACCAACGGCACTCCCCTGTCATCAAAAAGCAGTCTAGAGAGCGAGTTGGAACTTCTCTCGATTGGGTCAGATAGTGAGGATCTTCCAGAATTATCATCGAAAGTTACTGTTAATGATAAAGCCTTTGAAAAGAAGAATGAAAGATTTGATGGTTCCAACAAGCCGAGAATCGACTGTACCACCAAGATCATCAAGCGACATTATCAAGATGATCCCGGCTTACCAGAGCCAGCAAACAGTCACCATGACCTTATGGCTCAATTTGTGGAGTCAAAATCATTATCTACCAAAAGAGACATGTCTCATAAACCAAGCGATTCAGGCAACAAAGTCATTCCTCAGTCTTGGATGGGATCGAGACCACCGGCTCCTTCGGCAGCGGAAGAAGCATTACCCAGATATTCACGCTACGTGGAATACAAACCATCAATTCCAGTTTCAATACCAGTTACAAGTCCACCAAAGGTAAATGTTCCGAGAACTGATGTTGAAACAGAGAAAAACAAAACGCGGCAAGAGGGTGGATTGAAGACTGAAGGATTTATAAGGAGAAGAGGCCAGAATCCGGCGTTAGGATATAGATCAGGCTGGGGATAGATATATAAAATAATAATTTAAGGTTTGGTGCCGATTCCACAAAACCAAACTTTAGAAATGTAAAGGAATAGTAGTCCGTTTGGAATGCCGATTCCATACCAAACTGAACTCATTCCTATCTTCAAAATTTCTTATTTATTTTTTTTCTGTGAGCGTTGGGTGATCCGGCGTTAGGATATAGATCAGGCTGGAGATAGATGTATAAAATAATAAGTTAAGGTTCGGTGCCGATTCCTCCAAACCAAACTTTAGAAATGTAACGGAATAGTAGTCCGTTTGGAATGCCGATTCCATACCAAACTGAACTGATTCCTATCTTCAAAATTTCTTTTTTTTTCTGTGGGAGTTAGGTGATCCGGCGTTAGGATATAGATCAGGCTGGAGACAGATGTCTAAAATAATAATTTAAGGTTCGGTGCCGATTCCACCAAACCAAACTTTAGAAATGTAACGGAATAGTAGTCCGTTTGGAATGCCGATTCCATACCAAACTGAACTGATTCCTATCTTCAAAATTTCTTTTTTTTTTCTGTGGGAGTTAGGTGATCCGGCGTTAGGATATAGATCAGGCTGGAGACAGATGTCTAAAATAATAACTTAAGGTTTGGTGCCGATTCCACCAAACCAAACTTTAGAAATGTAACGGAATAGTAGTTCGTTTGGAATGCCGATTCCATACCAAACTGAACCCATTCCTATCTTTAAAATTTCGTACTGTAGGCGTTAAGTGATCCGGCGTTAGGATATAGATCAGGCTGGAGATTGATGTATAAAATAATAATTTAAGGTTTGGTGCCGATTCCACCAAACCAAACTTTAGAAAGGTAACGGAAAAGTAGTTCGTTTGGAATGCCGATTCCATACCAAACTGAACCCATTCCTATCTTTAAAATTTCGTACTTTCTGTAGGCGTTAAGTGATCCGGCGTTAGGATATAGATCCGGCTGGAGATAGATGTATAAAATAATAATTTAAGGTTTGGTGCCGATTCCACCAAACCAAACTTTAGAAAGGTAACGGAAAAGTAGTTCGTTTGGAATGCCGATTCCATACCAAACTGAACCCATTCCTATCTTTAAAATTTCGGTACTTTCTGTAGGCGTTAAGTGATCCGGCGTTAGGATATAGATCCGGCTGGAGATATATGTATAAAATAATAATTTAAGGTTTGGTGCCGATTCCACCAAACCAAACTTTAGAAAGGTAACGGAAAAGTAGTTCGTTTGGAATGCCGATTCCATACCAAACTGAACCCATTCCTATCTTTAAAATTTCGTACTTTCTATAGGCGTTAAGTGATCCGGCGTTAGGATATAGATCAGGCTGGAGATAGATGTATAAAATAATAATTTAAGGTTTGGTGCCGATTCCACCAAACCAAACTTTAGAAAGGTAACGGAAAAGTAGTTCGTTTGGAATGCCGATTCCATACCAAACTGAACCCATTCCTATCTTTAAAATTTCGTACTTTCTGTAGGCGTTAAGTGATCCGGCGTTAGGATATAGATCAGGCTGGAGATAGATGTATAAAATAATAATTTAAGGTTTGGTGCCGATTCCACCAAACCAAACTTTAGAAATGTAACGGAATAGTAGTTCGTTTGGAATGCCGATTCCATACCAAACTGAACCCATTCCTATCTTTAAAATTTCGTACTTTCTGTAGGCGTTAAGTGATCCGGCGTTAGGATATAGATCAGGCTGGGGATAGATGTATAAAATAATAATTTAAGGTTTGGTGCCGATTCCACCAAACCAAACTTTAGAAAGGTAACGGAAAAGTAGTTCGTTTGGAATGCCGATTCCATACCAAACTGAACCCATTCCTATCTTTAAAATTTCGTACTTTCTATAGGCGTTAAGTGATCCGGCGTTAGGATATAGATCAGGCTGGAGATAGATGTATAAAATAATAATTTAAGGTTTGGTGCCGATTCCACCAAACCAAACTTTAGAAATGTAACGGAATAGTAGTTCGTTTGGAATGCCGATTCCATACCAAACTGAACCCATTCCTATCTTTAAAATTTCGTACTTTCTGTAGGCGTTAAGTGATCCGGCGTTAGGATATAGATCAGGCTGGAGATAGATGTATAAAATAATAATTTAAGGTTTGGTGCCGATTCCACCAAACCAAACTTTAGAAATGTAACGGAATAGTAGTCCGTTTGGAATGCCGATTCCATACCAAACTGAACCCATTCCTATCTTCAAAATTTCTTATTTACTTTTTTTTTGTGGGCGTTAGGTGATCCGGCGTTAGAATATAGATCAGGCTGGAGATAGATGTATAAAATAATAATTTCATGTTTGGTGCCGATTCCTCCAAACCAAACTTTAGAAATGTAACGGAATTAGTCCGTTTGGAATACCGAATGAACTCATTCCTATCTTTAAAATTTCTTAATTATTATTTTTTTCTGTGGTCGTCGTGTGATGGGTTGGTTGGTAGGTAGAAGTTAGTATTTTTTAAGCTCTACCGATTACCCCCATTAATTTTATTTTCGTATAAACTAAGATGGAGTAAGGTTTGAAACAGCTTGAGTCTCAACAGTTTAAATTTCCTATGTGATGTTTTTTGTACTATATTTGTTTTTTGGTTTATACACAGTTTTATCTCTATCAATGTTTTTTTTTTTAAATCTAACAATATTAGCATCCTAAGGTTTATCGATATGACAAAAATATATGTTGGGAACGAGTTCCTCTTTCAAGCAGTGAAGTCATAGTCAAGTTGTTATGTAATGTCCAACCATTTCTCTGCCTTGGAATCGTATCATCAACCACTTTCCAATCTCTATGGAGGAGGGGGCAACATCATTCAATGGACAATCAGTCTATATTTTGCACAATTAATGTGCTGTTCTGAATCTAATCTGGTATCCAATAAGCTATGTATAGACACATCAATTGCTGCTTTTTCTTTCTTTTTTGCTTCATTGAAAATAAGTTATTGTCTTGGAACCCTAAAGCTTACAGATTTAATAAAACACGCAATTGATTAGATAATTAATAGTTTTCCATGTAAGTTTCCCTGATAAATTAATGTATTGCATTTAGATCTTCCGGGAATATGAATAACTAAGTCATTGTAATGAGGTTGTCAGTGTGAACGTGACCAATTAAAATAGGAAGTAAAGTATAGGTCATTGTTTCCTAAGGAGTATCTAAATTAAAGATGCTTTTACCAATTTCTAGGCCTTCTGTATTTACCATTTTAATTTTTACCAATTTACTAAGCTCAAAATCTCTATAGGCCTAGAGGTTTGTGTATACTTAATTATACACGACTGTTAAGACAATATTTTAATTATATGAAAGGAGGCCTTATACAATGTTGATGTTTATCTTAATGCTTAATCTTTATTGAAGATATTTTTATGGAGTAATATTTATAAATTCTATGTGTTACATACTCTTATGAACCTTATTGGCTTATGTAGACAATATCATGCCAGAAAAGTGGCCTACTCTTTTTGAGATTTCCAACTGTCGAGGATCTTTAATGTACACAGCATGAATCACACGGTAGTCCCTTCTGAACGACTAGACAATTTTTCCATTTCAGTCCCTCAGAACTGCATTAATGACAAGGAGAAACCTGGTTGGAAAATTCGAAAGTTTATTCGAAAGTTTATATCGACCTTTGCCAGCTCTTTAATGTAAACAGCATGTAGCACACGGTTGTCCCATCTGAACGACTAGACACATTTTCTATGTCAGTCCCTCAGAACTGCATTACTGACAAGGAGAAACCTGGTTGAAAAATTCGAAAGTTTATCTCGACCTTTGCCGGATCTTTAATGTACACAACATGTACCACACGGTAGTCCCATCTGAACGACGACTAGACACTTTGTTCATGTCAGTCTCTCAGAACTGCATTACTGACAAGGAGGAACCTGGTTGAAAAATTCGAAAGTTGATCTCGACCTTTGCCGGAGACCTTTGTCTTTAATGTACACAGTATGTAGCACACGGTAATCCCATCTGAACGACTAGATATAAGAGTTGATTGTTGGTGTTTGGCATTTATTAGTTATAAATATATGGCTACCCTTGGTTCGAGATGCTCCAAAAGTGATCCTTTTAAAGTATGAAGATGAAAATCGTATATGAATGTCATAGCTGGTAATGAGATCTCTATAGGGTTAATATTTGTAGCATTTTAGAATAACATTATACTAAAGTAATGTTAGAGATTGCCATTTCGAAACTAAGAGTAGATCTATATATAACTTGACGAATCTGTCGAGCTGTTGACATAAATGTGTTCTAGGTACTCAGGCGAACAACAATTATGCTATATCACGTCTTATAATTTACAATTATAAATTTATTGAAGAGAAATAAATTTCCTTAGTGGTTTGTGTATAATATATTGTGCACGATTGTTAAGAAGCGTAATGATCATTTTAAAGAGAGCCAATACCGTATTGTTAAAATTATAATTAATTTAGTTAGATTGTTTTGTTTGAGAATTAAATTCTGGATAGCGCAGTAAATGCCATATAAATAAGTCTACAGCCGAGCGCAAAAGAATTAATTGGAGTGAACTTGTTTTTATCACATTACTGTTCCGTGATATTGTAGATAATTGGGAAAGTTCTTCGTATGAAAACGTACGTATATTTCATATAATCACTTCTAATCCCAGCCCTTTAAATGAAAATATATGTATTTATTTAAAAACAAATTGATGAAAAAAGAGCGATAGCACTTAATTATATGAGCGTCGAGTTGATTCTATGCAAAGGTTTTATTTTGATAACATTCCAGTTCTAGACATCATCATCGTAGACTTTTAGTCGTTCCTGATAATTTTTATAGAAAAAATATTGTTTATTTCAACTCATTCTATAAGCCGAAGGAGATAATTCGCCTTATTAGAATTTGTTGACATTCTTATACAAAAAAGATTTGTCTATTATGGCAACATCATGACGAAATAGGACACAGAGACTCCATCTCAATGAAACTCCGAGTTTCCTGCAGAGACAAGTTATTGGACCACCTCTTATAGAATAAAAGAAATAAGGACATAAAATTTATACTCATAATTGGTCTATAAGAGTATTATAACATGTATCAGTTGAACTTAACATGACTTGTCTAAAGAACAGAATCTCTATATAAGACGATATATCCATTTTACTAAGTTATTATTGAAACGCGCGTAGTTTAATGGCTTAGTATTTAGTTGGATTTATTGGATTATAGAGAGATTCTGTCGTATAGTTCCGACATCTGGTAAGTCTACGCATGGATAAAGTCTCATTTTTTTTGCAAAGTTTTATATTTTAAACTCTGTCGAAAAGGAAACACTTCAATAAAAGTACAAATTGAAAAAGAACTGCTGAAGGTTGAACAATGAGAAATTGTATTTTTGTTTACCAAAAACCACTTTTATATTCTATGACCGTCGACAAACATATTCCCGTGAGAATTATACATTTGTTAATGTTCTGAAGACAGTTTTACTTTAAGCATACAATATTATCTCATTTACTGGCAGATATATCATGGCAAATACAAGCCATCTTTCTTCATCGATCATATTGACAACATGAATAACAGCACATTCGATTTTGACATATCGTTTCCACGTCTGTCAGTTTTCCAGACTTTGGCTGATCAGTATTTGAGCTTTGTCAACTTATTTGGTTGGACAGTAAGGAAATTTGGCCTAAAATCTCAACACGAATTAAATTTTCGCTTTGAGTTAGCAATGCCGATGCGAGGTGACATCATACCGTATAGTAGAAACAAAAAATACCTTTTGCTGTTTTGTTTTCTAATTCGTGGTTAAATAAACTTTCTTCTGAGCACCAAGATTACGGAAACCTAGCGAAAACCAATTCGACGTTTCAAAAGCTACTATAACTTTAATATTGCCCCTGATATGGGCCACCAATATTAAAGCCATCTTTGCAATGTCAAACTATTTTTTACTTCTAATGGTTTAGGCTACAGATTTTCAGTGGAGGTTTCTTATTGGCGGTATTCGTTTCAATGCAATCAAATACTTTCGGAATACATGAAATAAACTGAATGATGTCGGAGATCAGAGTCCGGCGCTAATTATGACTAACTGACTTAATAGGTTTGGTGTCTGCTTCGATTACCAAACCATATCGCAGAAGTTGAGTAAGGAGCGACCTGTCCCTGTGGCTTCTTCTGTATCTTGATTCTTCGTTCTTCCTTTGCAACTGTCTTTTTCTTCTTGTAAAGAGCGATGTGCTCTTATGACTTCTGAATCTGTCCTACTGTAAAGAGCGATGTGCTCTTTTGACTTCATCTGTCCCTTCTGTGATTCTTCTTGACGCTTTATCGAAGACTGAGTCCACGTTCGACGTCATACCTACAGAAGAGCAGGACGCTCTTTTGATGTACTACCTAGGTGATCACTCCTATTTCTTTTAAGAAAAAATAAACTGATTCACAAATTGCCAACATACCCTCTCCCGTATGTGACATAATATTTTTCAGATAAATCGACCAGAGTTGGCCTCTCTTCCCTTAATTGCTCACAATGGATTAACAGATGTTCTGTGGTGCCAGCTTCACCGCAGGGACATAGCTTTAGTTCGTATTTGTGATTTCTTACCTCACCCATCATTCTCAGACGAGCGACCGACCTACAGATCTGTCGATTGGGATGGTGCAAGATTATTTTACTGCTAATGCTATCGTTTAGTCTGAAGCGAAACGTATCAGCATCCACGAGAGTTTCTTCCCATGCAGATTTGATGCTTTTACCGATCATGCTCCGGACTTCTGATAAACTGTAGTCTATCGGCTCAATTCCCGTTAGATCTCGTCCTTGTTTTAATAGTTCATCTGCAATCTCGTTTCCTTGTATGCCAACATAAGACGGGATCCATGCCAACTCGATTGATTTGCCTTGACGATGTATTAATGAGCACGCTTGCCTGATTTCATTCACAAGCCCCAAGTTGGAACTCGAAGAATCAATGGCAATCGACATCAGGCTGCTAAGCGAGTCGCTTAATACTACATAATTTGGATTATAGTGGCCTGCAGAATATTGCACCGCATAGAGGATTGCAAGTATCACTGAACTATACACCGAGCAGTAATTGGGTAATCGTTCGATTATTCTTTTACTTCTCGAAAGGATATAAATCTCCAACCCGGTCGTACTATTTTCAGGGTTATCATCAGTGTAGATACGGGTGCTTTCCGACCACCTAGTGTCCATATGAGTTAAAGCAATCATCCGAGCGATGCAGGGATCGTCCCGTTTCTTATCCAATCTCGTAGCGAGAGAGGTGTCGACAAGAGGAGGCGTGATCGTCCAGGGAACAATTTTGGGGGAGAGCAAACGCTCTGATGGGCGACCTATCTAGCCCATATTTTCAAACGGATTCCTGAACTGCCCGACCAAAGCTTATATTCTTTTTGGCTTGTCTGAATCTCGTGATCTCGAGGTAGTGTGGGGGATGATTCTCCAAGGTGCTTGATTCTTTACCAGTATCTTAGGGCTTGCTCCTCTCGGCGGAATTCGAGAGGGACCTCACCAACATCTTGGAGAAGCGACGTTTTTATTCCGATACCTCCTCCGGTGGCTATGCGGAGTGCTTTGTGCTGTATTCTCTCTAGTTTATGCATAAGCATTGGTCTAGCATTCATGAATGTCTGTGAACCGTAGTCTAAGTTGGGCCGGATAAGTGCACGATAGATCATCATGAGCGTCACCACATTGGTACCATTGCCAGATATATTCCTCATTAAATTCAGCAAAGCTTGGCACCGGTGTTTGATATTTGTGATGTGGGGGTCACCTGGGGGTCTGTGCAGACCAACATTCCCACTATTTTGGCTTTGGATATTCTAAATCCTCAGTCATTTACCCACTTTGCAAAGCGATCCAAGCATAGTTGCATCCGTCCCTTTAGGTTTGCGTATAAGTAACCATTGCTCCAAAAGTGTTGTCGTCAGCAAACATTGCGATCTGACATTTGTTTGACAGGTATTTGGAGTTGCGGATATCATTGACCATTATGCTCATTTTCCAGACTGAATTCATTTTTGTTTGCCGTGGATTTCTTCCCTCCTTAATTGACACTTATAAGTAGTATATATTACTAGATGATCACCTCCAAGGGTCTCGGTCGAACTGACTTGCCAGTTGCAGTGTGCAGCTATATTTGTCGAAGCGATAGTATGGAGATATGGATCAAGGTAAGCCTCCCATCGTTCAAAAAGCACTATGAATTCGAGTAGTCCCATCTTGCTTTTTCGATCCCCATGCGACGTGTTTGAAATTGAAGTCATCACAGAACAGGACGTTCCGATGTGATATTTGTAGGTTTCGATATGAGCTTGGTTCAATGACATTCTTACCAGGCGGCAGATAAACATTGACTATTGCTATTTTCTTTGCATCAGCAAGGGAGAAGGATACTCCGATAACCTCAAATTCATTACTATGTTAATACGCTTTTTATGTGAGCCAAGCCTATCCAGTTTAGAGTAGAGATACCTGGGCCTGAGACCCCATCTACTCCAGGATAGAGCTTGGTTTTCTGGAAACAGAACGTCGTACTGGGTGGTACGAAGACATTTCCTCAACTCAACGAGCCTGGCCCGAAGGCCATTAATTAAGGTTATGCTGCAGGATTTTAAGACTGCGATCCATTGCGACAGTACTTAAGATGCTAGTCTTTTCCTGTTCCGTTCGAAGTAATTTTCCGTGCTTCCAGGATCGAACATGTTCTTCCATTACCTCTCCTCTCCGTCGCTCACTTCTGGACAGTAATCTGACTCTGAGTCAGAAGCCGTTGTGTTTGAAATAGACGGCTCTATTGACCGTTCTGACATACTTGAAAGCTGATCTGCTTTTATTTGTGTCTTCGACCGATGCATCAGGACACGATTCAGGACTTCCTCGTGCATCCTTTTTCCGTTTTCTAGAGACGTCTGTTTGGCTACTTACGGTGATGGAGGACTCCTTAAAGTTTTGCGATGTCCGGCATCAAGTTTAAGAAACTATCTGCATCCCGAAACACTGGTGTGAATCCGGACCCCTTAAACACTATTGGGGGGGGGGGGCGCTCGTTTCCAATACTTGAGTGATCTTTTTCGGTTTCTCTACCTTCGAAAAATGATCTTTCTTGTTGGGTTTCGTTGCCTCAAAGTCATCCCGAATCTAAACGAGAGCTGTTGCCTCTTTGAAGGATATAGCCATCTTAGCTTTAACCTTTAGCGTGTGATTGACCTTTTGAAATTTCGGACATTTGGGGTCTCCCGCCATATGCCCTCCATTACAGTTGGCGCATTTCGTTTTCTGTGCCTTGCATGCCTCCGCGGAGTGCACGCCACCATATATGCCGCACTTTTGGGTCCCTCGGCAGTGTTTGCCAAGATGTCAAAAATTTTGGCATTTAACTTCATTGCTCGTATTTTTTGTATTACAGAATGAAGTCATTCGATTGGATTTGACGCTGACGAATACAACCAATTACTGACTTTCTTTAGGGTGCTCCCAATTGTCTATATTCGATAGATTACAATGAATTTGCTGTCATAGTTTGACATTTTGAAGATTACAATCAAATGAATTTGCTGCGTTTAAAAAACTTAAGTAACATTTTGACGATTTTGGAGATATACATACTGGTACAGAAACTTGGTAGGAGTCTTTGTAATCACCCAAGGGTGAACCCTATTGAAAATCAAACCAATCCAAAATTATTTACTATGTGTTATTGCACTTTTGACGATTTTGGACATATAAACTGGTCAGAAACTTGGTATGAGTCTTGTAACGACCTACAGATCTGTCGATTGGGATGGTGCAAGATTATTTTACTGCTAATGCTATCGTTTAGTCTGAAGCGAAACGTATCAGCATCCACGAGAGTTTCTTCCCATGCAGATTTGATGCTTTTACCGATCATGCTCTTCTGATAAACTGTAGTCTATCGGCTCAATTCCGTTAGATCTCGTCCTTGTTTTAATAGTTCATCTGCAATCTCGTTTCCTTGTATGCCAACATAAGACGGGATCCATGCCAACTCGATTGATTTGCCTTGACGATGTATTAATGAGCACGCTTGCCTGATTTCATTCACAAGCCCCAAGTTGGAACTCGAAGAATCAATGGCAATCGACATCAGGCTGCTAAGCGAGTCGCTTAATACTACATAATTTGGATTATAGTGGCCTGCAGAATATTGCACCGCATAGAGGATTGCAAGTATCTCTGAACTATACACCGAGCAGTTATTGGGTAATCGTTTGATTATTCTTTTACTTCTCGAAAGGATATAAATCCCCAACCCGGTCGTACTATTTTCAGGGTTATGTGTACCATCAGTGTAGATACGGGTGCTTTCCGACCACCTAGTGTCCATATGAGTTAAAGCAATCATCCGAGCGATGCAGGGATCGTCCCGTTTCTTATCCAATCTCGTAGCGAGAGAGGTGTCGACAAGAGGAGGCGTGATCGTCCAAGGAACAATTTTGGGGGAGAGCAAACGCTCTGATGGGCGACCTATCTAGCCCATATTTTCAAACGGATTCCTGAACTGCCTGACCAAAGCTTATATTCTTTTTGGCTTGTCTGAATCTCGTGATCTCGAAGGTAGTGTGGGGGGATGATTCTCCAAGGTGCTTGATTCTTTACCAGTATCTTAGGGGCTTGCTCCTCTCGGCGGAATTCGAGAGGGACCTCACCAACATCTTGGAGAAGCGACGTTTTTATTCCGATACCTCCTCCGGTGGCCTATGCGGAGTGCTTTGTGCTGTATTCTCTCTAGTTTTATGCATAAGCATTGGTCTAGCATTCATGAATGCCTGTGAACCGTAGTCTAAGTTGGGCGGATAAGTGCACGATAGATCATCATGAGCGTCACCACATTGGTACCATTGCCAGATATATTCCTCATTAAATTCAGCAAAGCTTGGCACCGGTGTTTGATAATTTGTGATGTGGGGGTCACCTGGGGGTCTGTGCAGACCAACATTCCCACTATTTTGGCTTTGGATATTCTAAATCCTCAGTCCATTTACCCACTTTGCAAAGCGATCCAAGCATAGTTGCATCCGTCCCTTTAGGTTTGCGTATAAGTAACCATTGCTCCACAAAGTGTTGTCGTCAGCAAACATTGCGATCTGACATTTGTTTGACAGGTATTTGGAGTTGCGGATATCATTGACCATTATGCTCATTTTCCAGACTGAATTCATTTTTGTTTGCCGTGGATTTCTTCCCTCCTTAATTAACACTTATAAGTAGTATATATAACGGCTGGGGATCTTGGTATCACATGAATGACTTGAACTTGAATTCCCCGGGTTGGCCGTATGGGAAAATAGGCATACTGAACTCCATCATACGATCATACTAATAAATTCTTCAATAGGTTACAGTTTTAATCTTACTGGAGTACGTAAAAAACTTTATAGCGATACACAGGTCTTGCAAAAAATACTTGAATTTCAACTTGTTTTTAGTGTTGCTTGTTTACAGCGTCATTCATTTCCTTACGACGTCATCTATAAAGCACGTAAACAAGCCACACTAAAAATAGATTACATGTATATGGTCCGTCACATGGCTCCCCTAAATTGTCTCACAATTTACACACAGTTATTTAAAGTCATATGCCATGAGTCTTTAAATAAAACATTTAAAACACATAAACGTAGAAGGGTTCAACTACGACAAAAAGTAATCATAATAATATTTTGATTATAATGGCTCCCCTGGTGGGGAAGTACCCCGAATATATTTAAAAAAAAAAGAGTCTCTAATCTTCCTTTGGTACTAACACTACAACTTGGTGTATTGGTCTATCCAGATAGGTACTTGATTTAACAGGCCTTCCATATTTATTTAATGTTCTGTCACCTATTAATAGTCTTATTTTACGAATCAGTCCATCATCACTAGGATAGGTATTAACTACACGGGCTAACTTCCAATTGTTTCGCGGTTCATCTTCACTTTTCAGGATAACTACATCATCAATTTGAATGTTTCTTCGGGTTCTATTCCACTTCTTTCTTTCTTGAAGATTATTTAGGTATTCTTTTCTCCATCTTGTCCAAAATTGGTTCGAAAGTGTCTGTACACGTCTCCAACGTTTCTTGCTATAATTGTCTTTATCAGAAAATACACCAGGTGGTGGGCGTACCACTGTTGATTTCATCCACAATAAATGATTTGGTGTAAGTGGGCTTGGAATATCGGGATCACAAGTAACAGAAGTTAAAGGTCTACTATTGACTATTGTTTCTGCTTCAACGAAAAAATGTTCTCAATAACTCATCGTCTAATTCATTTTTATGATTGTCCAAAATAACATTTAAAAACATTACGTACAGTCCGTATCTGCCTTTCCCAAACTCCACCCATGTGACTAGAGCATGGTACATTCATCTTGAAATTGATTAGGTCACATTCATCTTTTAACAATTCTTGTCTTATCCTATTATTGTCCATTTCACTTAGAGCAATTTGTAATTCATTTCGAGCTCCCACAAAATTTGAGCCTTGGTCAGACCTTAATTGCCGTACAGGTCCTCTTCTACCAACAAATCTGCGATATGCATTGATGAAACTATCAGTAGATAAATCATTAGATACCTCTAAGTGGATTGCTCTGGATACGTTACAAGTGAACAGGATACCATATCTTTTGATTTCACTCCGACGTTCTTTGATGTAGAACGGGCCAAAACAATCTACTGAGCAATAGGTGAATGGTGGAGCAGGCTCTAACCGATCTGCAGGTAACTCACCCATCTTTTGTTCTTGGGCACTTCCTCTCAAACGTTGACAAGTGACACATCTTGAAATAGAGTATGCTACCATTGAACTACCATCAATAATCCAAAATCCAGATGACCGGATCTCATTGTGTGTCATACCTCGACCTTGGTGTCTTACTCGTTCATGGTAGTGACGAATGATTAATTCCGTGATGTATGATTTTCTTGGTATGATTATTGGATTCTTGGTCTTGTCTTCTAAAGTGGAATTCTTGATGCGACCACCGATACGAATTATTCCATCTTGGTCGAGAATTGGATCTAATTTGAAAATCGAGCTGGTAGACTTAATCTTGAATTCATTAGACTTTGTAGCGACTGCAGCATTCATGGTTTTCAATTCTTCACCAAATTCTTGTTTCTGTAGGAATTTTATAATTTTCTTTTCAGCATGCTGGATTTCTTCGACATTCACAGGTATGTATTTTCCACCATTATTGATCTTTTCTTCTACCAGTGTGTGGTTTGGCTTTGTTCTGAAGACGAAGACATACTGCTATAGCTCTTTTAGCTTGAAACCAATTAGAAAATATGGAAAGTCTTTCTAAAATTGAATCTTCATCTATTATTGTCTTGAAAGAAGAAACTGATTTTAATTCAGGATCATCAGGTAGTAGTTCAGTATCTTCAATATCAGGTAAGTAGGTTTTATTCCAAAGGATTCTGGTCCTTTCCACCATAATGAACTCTTCACAAGTCCTTCCGCTGTTAAACTAATTCGACTAGCCAAATCAGCTGGATTATCTTCAGAAGGAACGTATGACCATTGGTTCGGTTTTGATATGTCTCTAATAGCTTGAACTCGATTAGCAACAAATATATGAAAACGCCGAGCTTCCATTAGATATGTAACCTAACACCACTTTGCTATCTGTCCAATAGAAGTTGGTTAACTCTGGATAATCCAGATTATTCAGGAAATGCTAACTTTTGCTGACATATGAGCTGCGGTCAGCTCAAGTCTTGGAATTGTTACTGGTTTTAAAGGAGCTACTCTTGCTTTAGCTATTACTAAGGAACAGTGAGATTTCATCATTTTGATTGACTAGTTTCAAGTACGAACACTGTCCATAACCATCTTGAGAAGCATCTGAAAAATGATGTAATTCAGCTTTCTTGATTAATCCAAATGATGCCGGTTTATAACATCGGGGTATCTTTAATTCTGCTAATTGGAAAATATCGTTCCGCCATTTCTCCCATCTTGATCTTAAGTTGTCTGGTATCTTTTCGTCCCAATCAGTTCCATGACGACAAAGTTCTTGCAAGATTCGTTTTCCAACAAGTATAAAGGGGGAGACTAACCCAAGAGGATCAAATACTGATGAAACCGTTGATAATACTCCTCTTCTTGTTAAAGGTTTATCCTTTAGTGTTATTCTGAACATTAGGCTGTCGGATTCTACACACCATTGTACGCCTAATGCTCTATCTATAGGGAGTTCTTGCTTCAAAAGATCTAAATCCTTGACGCCTTTAGCCTTTTCTTCTGGTGAAAGTAGTTGAAGAAGTTCTTTTGAGTTTGACATGAACTGTGTTAAGTTAAATCCACCACGTTTACATAATCCCCTTGTATCCTGAATGAGTTTATAAGCTTCTGAAACTGTGGATACAGATGACAAACCATCGTCAACATAAAATTCGTTCCGAATAAAATGAGCAGCATCTGGACCATATTCACTTTCGTAATCATCCGCTGTTTTCTTGAGTGCAAAGTTGGCACATGCTGGAGATGACGTGGCACCGAAAAGATGAACAGTCATGCGGTATTCAACTGGATCTTTGGATAAATCACCATCTTCCCACCAAAGGAACCGTAAGTAATCCCTGTTGTCTTCTTGTACATGGACCTGGTGAAACATTGCTTCTATGTCACAGGTTATAGCGACATTTTCTTTCCGGAATATACATAACACTTTAGTTAAATTGTTGGTTAAAAAAGGCCCTTGGAGTAGATTTTTGATTTAAAGATTGGTCTTGGTACTGAGCGCTGCAATCAAAGACAACTCGAATCTTGTTTTTCTTTGGATGATACACTCCATGATGAGGAATGAACCATCTGTGACCCTCCTTCTTATTGATATCTTGAATAGGGACTTTCTCTGCAAATCCATTTTGAATAATCTTGTTCATAAAAGTTAAATAGTCTAGTTTATAGTTACCATCAGAATTTAAAAGTTTCTTGAGTCCATTAAGTCGTTTCAAAGCAAGATTTCGATTATAAGGTAAAATAACATCATCTGTCTTAAAAGGTAAAGGAAGTTGGTAATGGCTATTATCTTTGATGGGTGATTTTGTCTTGAGCTATCTTCAAAAATCGTTTGTCTTCCCATGATAAACTTGACTTTGCTTCATTTCTCTCTACGAAATCTAAGCCAAACATTTGGTTGACATGAGTAATTAACTCTTTAACTGTAGTCCTGTAAACAAAATGGTCTTTCTGTTCAACTTCTTTATCACATCCTGATATCTTATGTTGTTGATGACAAACGGGATTGGTCATACCAATTACACTCCATCCTAACAAAGTCCTTACTGCATAAGGTTCATCTATATTTACCAGGTATGACGCTTATAGGTTTCGTGGCCCTTGTGCAGTTCAATCCAATCAATAACCCAATCTTGACATGTGGTTTATAAGGCATTATAGTTGATAAAATATCTTGGAAGTGAGGCCATTTCTTGCAGATTTCTAATCTTGGTATTTGTCCTCTTCTTACAGGTATTGAATCTTGACTATAAACCGGGGGTAAATCGACTTCAGAATCTTCATAAAAACCTTTGACTACTAATCCAGAATACTTCATAGTGTGTATGATACTTTTACCAGTTACTGTAGATAATTTCAACTCAACGTTTGTACCATTTAAATCTAATGCTTCAGGCAAATCCTCAATAATAAAACAACCATCAGACTGCTCGTCAATTAGTGCGTATATTAATTCTTCTTTTTCTCTGTTATCCTTGTGAAATATTCGAACTGGAACTATCTGTGATGTGATATCAGAACAATCTCCAAATTCTTTGATGCAATTCGTGACAGTTTCTTCTCTGTAGTTAATTTTCTTCTCATATTTCTTCGCTAAATCGTCATCATGTAAAGACGTTGGATGATACATTTTACATTTTTTACAAGTCTTTTTGATTCTACAATTCTTTCTCATATGACCATAAGTAAGACATCCATTGCAAAGTCCCTTCTGATTTAAAAATTGTCTTCTTTCTTGTAATGGCATTTGCAGGAATTTAAAACAGGAGTCCATATCATGCTGTTCTTTACATGAATGACAATATGGTTTTCTGGTATCATTGCTAGCTGCTCTACGATCCATTTCAATAGGGATTAGATGATTTGTCAACGTGTGTTCTAAAGCTGTCGAAAATGTTGAATGACTTCGTCTTCTATAATTAGCAAACTTATGATTTCTCTCTCTCTCATCTTTAGTTTTATTCTTTTCGTCGCCATCTTTCTGGGAAAACGTTTTGAAATGATTGGATTACAGGATATTCGGCTTTCCTTCTTTAAAAATTTACAAAAATCAGCAAAACTGGGGAAAATGTCCTTTGGCTTTTCGTTGGTTTGTGAAACTGTAATCTTCATCATCAGAATAATCATGGGTAGTTATACAATCATCGACGATGCGTCCCCATCGATTTACAATATGGTTTGGTAATTTCTTCAGTAGTTTTTCATTTTCGTGTGGATCATTTAATACTTGTAAATATTCTACTTCTTCCATGGTTGATTTACAGTGATGGAGATAATCAGAAAACTTCCGTAATCCAATACTATCTTGTGAGGATATCTTAGGCCAATCTTTTAGTTTCTGTCGAACTTCTTGTGCCAACATAAACGAGTTCCCAAATCTATCACTAAGTGTCTTCTTAGCTTGATAATAGGCATCTTTAGTATTCAATTGTAGTAATCCACTGATTGAATCTCTTGCTTCTCCACTAGTGTATCTTCCTAAGTAATACATTCTTTCTTGTATGGATTTTATTCTGCTTTCAACCAGAGTCTCATATGCATTGATCCATTGAGGGAATTTCATTAAGGAACCACTGAATACTTCAGGTTCGGGTTTAGGTAGCGAACCTTGATCCCATCGTTGAGATAATAAATCAACAAGCTGTGTAAGTGTATTGTCGTGAGTAAGAATAGGTGTAGGTTCAGATATAGGTACAGGTGCAGCAGCGTACCTCTGTGTCGTGGTAGGTCTAATTTGTATTTCTGGTTCTGATGATTCAAATATGTGATTATTAGACTGTAAACTTCTGGACTGCGTTTCCAAATAATCTTCAATTAAATCTTTCTTAATCTATGCTTCTTTGATTAAGAAATGAATTTTCAAAACCCTTATTATTATTTGAACATTCGGTTTCATCAACAGTGACTAGACTCTCTGTCATCTCTCTCTCAAACACATCTAATTCAGCATTTGTTTTAGCCAATTCTTTTTCTATTTGAATTTTTTTTAATTCAGCTTGGCGCGAGACCTCTAAATCATGTATTTCAGTTCTGTTTCTAGTACAGCTTTTCTTCGTGCAGCGTCTAATCTTATGGAATCTGATTTCTTAGAATCAGCTCTTGAAAATGCTCTTGAGGAGCGTCTTGATTTAGAACTGCCCGATCGTGAGGCACCATAATTTGATTCATTGTCTATTCTGTATGAATGCTGACTAATAGGAATTCTTGGAAAAGAGATGATATTCAAGCTTGATCTTGTCGACATTTTTGGTTCTTGGAAATAATTTATCTAAAGCTTTCTTGAAAAGCGAGGAAGCCTAACAGTATTTTCGTCGGAGAATATCAACACTATCGAACGCTACAGAAATTATTTCATGTAACGCGCTTATTAGGTATTTTTTACAGTCTTTTACGTTAAAAATAAATGTAGATAGGTCTGCTATTTCTCACGGCGCTTTGCTTTACAAAGTCTTGATTCTTGACTCAACTTAGTCTTAATATTTTATATAAATGTTAATAAATATATTTACCGCTGTTCCATAGAATTAATATCCTTTGAAAATACACAAACACTTCCTAGTTCCTTGTAGTCTTAAATGTATCAACATTTATAAAGTTTTTTACTATAACGGCTGGGGATCTTGGTATCACATGAATGACTTGAACTTGAATTCCCCGGGTTGGCCGTATGGGAAAATAGGCATACTGAACTCCATCATACGATCATACTAATAAATTCTTCAATAGGTTACAGTTTTAATCTTACTGGAGTACGTAAAAAACTTTATAGCGATACACAGGTCTTGCAAAAAATACTTGAATTTCAACTTGTTTTTAGTGTTGCTTGTTTACAGCGTCATTCATTTCCTTACGACGTCATCTATAAAGCACGTAAACAAGCCACACTAAAAATAGATTACATGTATATGGTCCGTCACAGGATATATTACTAGATGATCACCTCCAAGGGTCTCGGTCGAACTGACTTGCCAGTTGCAGTGTGCAGCTATATTTGTCGAAGCGATAGTATGGAGATATGGATCAAGGTAGGCCTCCCATCGTTCAAAAAGCACTATGAATTCGAGTAGTCCCATCTTGCCTTTTCGATCCCCATGCGACGTGTTTGAAATTGAAGTCATCACAGAACAGGACGTTCCGATGTGATATTTGTAGGTTTCGATATGAGCTTGGTTCAATGACATTCTTACCAGGCGGCAGATAAACATTGACTATTGCTATTTTCTTTCCATCAGCAAGGGAGAAGGATACTCCGATAACCTCAAATTCATTACTATGTAATACGCTTTTTATGTGAGCCAAGCCTATCCAGTTTAGAGTAGAGATACCTGGGCCTGAGACCCCATCTACTCCAGGATAGAGCTTGGTTTTCTGGAAACAGAACGTCGTACTGGGTGGTACGAAGACATTTCCTCAACTCAACGAGCCTGGCCCGAAGGCCATTAATTAAGGTTATGCTGCAGGATTTTAAGACTGCGATCCATTGCGACAGTACTTAAGATGCTAGTCTTTTCCTGTTCCGTTCGAAGTAATTTTCCGTGCTTCCAGGATCGAACATGTTCTTCCATTACCTCTCCTCTCCGTCGCTCACTTCTGGACAGTAATCTGACTCTGAGTCAGAAGCCGTTGTGTTTGAAATAGACGGCTCTATTGACCGTTCTGACATACTTGAAAGCTGATCTGCTTTTATTTGTGTCTTCGACCGATGCATCAGGACACGATTCAGGACTTCCTCGTGCATCCTTTTTCCGTTTTCTAGAGACGTCTGTTTGGCTACTTACGGTGATGGAGGACTCCTTAAAGTTTTGCGATGTCCGGCATCAAGTTTAAGAAACTATCTGCATCCCGAAACACTGGTGTGAATCTGGACCCCTTAAACACTATTGGGGGGGGGGGGCGCTCGTTTCCAATACTTGAGTGATCTTTTTCGGTTTCTCTACCTTCGAAAAATGATCTTTCTTGTTGGGTTTCGTTGCCTCAAAGTCATCCCGAATCTAAACGAGAGCTGTTGCCTCTTTGAAGGATACAGCCATCTTAGCTTTAACCTTTAGCGTGTGTTTGACCTTTTGAAATTTCGGACATTTGGGGTCTCCCGCCATGTGCCCTCCATTACAGTTGGCGCATTTCGTTGTCTGTGCCTTGCATGCCTCCGCGGAGTGCACGCCACCATATATGCCGCACTTTTGGGTCCCTCGGCAGTGTTTGCCAAGATGTCAAAAATTTTGGCATTTGTAGCAGCGGCGGACCTTGTCCACGTAGGGGTAGGTATTTCGAATAAGAAACACGATTCCGATTTGTCTGGGAATTTGCCATTTCGGGAACGATAGACCTAACATTCCGTCCGCGGCGCCTTCCCTGACTTTGAATCGACGTATATAAGAGATGCTAACTATAGGTAATAATTACGTTTTATACATTAACTTCATTGCTCGTATTTTTTGTATTACAGAATGAAGTCATTCGATTGGATTTGACGCTGACGAATATAACCAATTACTGACTTTCTTTAGGGTGCTCCCAATTGTCTATATTCGATAGATTACAATGAATTTGCTGTCATAGTTTGACATTTTGAAGATTACAATCCAATGAATTTGCTGCGTTTAAAAAACTTAAGTAACATTTTGACGATTTTGGAGATATACATACTGGTACAGAAACTTGGTATGAGTCTTTGTAATCACCCAAGGGTGAACCCTATTGAAAATCAAACCAATCCAAAATTATTTACTATGTGTTATTGCCCTTGTTCTTGGCTTCTTTGTTGACACGATAGAAGGTTGGTTTCTTGATTGATTCTGACAGACTTGGTGTGAGTCTTTGTAATCATCCAAGGATGAACTCTATTCAAAAGTTTTCATTATACATGACGCCCGTCGAGGACATAATTACCCGCCATGGACTCAATGCGGTTATTTATGCTGACGACTCACAACTGTATATCGCCTGTGATTCCCGAACAGACTCTGCCACAGTCGGTCGTATAGAGGGCTGTGTAGATGAAATACGACTATGGATGCGCGCTAATTTACTAGCTTTGAATGACAGTAAAATTGAAATAGTCCAATTTTCATCGCGGACCAAGGACGCAAGTGTACGGATAACAGTAGGCGATGTGTGTGTTGGTGAGGAGTATGTTTCCCCCTCAGCAACTGTGCGTAACCTAGACAGACATCTTTTAGATCAGGCCAGCACTGAGAAATTAGTTCATGGTTTTATCACTTCAAAACTCAATTATTTTAATAGTTTATATGGGCTTCCAGATTTCAAAATTAGAAAAATCCAACACATTCAAAACTCGGCTGCTAGGCTTGTTACCAGACGAAATCTTGAACGTCATGCAGATATGACACCTATACTTAAAGAGCTTCACTGGCTACCGATTGAACAACAGATTTCTTTTAAAATTATATGCATCATTTTCAAAATTATATATAATAGTGGGACGTCACCCTCCTACCTCAAAGATATAATCCCTGTCCACAATCCAGCATATTGTACAAGGAATAGTGTTGAGATGAGATTAAAACCTTTCTCCTTTAAAGACCATTGTAAAAAAAACATCAAACCAGTATGGCGATCGTGCCATAAGCGTAGCTATAATAATAATAATAATAATAATAATAATTTATTTCTATAGCGCCTATAATCCAGCAAAATGCTGCTCTATGGCGCTGTTGTACAATATAGCATATTACAGATCAACATAACAAATATACACACACATAATATAGAAATATACACACACAACAATTAAACTTCAAGCCCTATCAACCTACAATAACCTAATGTATCATTACAACCATATGTAATTAAGAATAATACTGTATGAATAACTCAGTTTTTAGTTGCCTTTTAAAAGATTGCAAAGTATCAACATTTCTAAGATTGGCAGGTAAACTATTCCATAGATAAGGAGCAGCATATGAGAAAGCACCTTTACCCATCTTCGAGTTGGGCTCAACTATCTCGAGAAGGTTAGAATGCCGGGAGCGTAAATTACGTTCAGGGCGATAAGGCTTAACAAGGTCTTTTAAATACTGAGGGGTATTTTCTACATTTAAGCTTGAATAAGTCATTGTTAAAACTTTAAATTCAATTCTTTTGTTTACGGGGAGCCAATGTAAATTCTTCAAGACCGGGGTAATATGTTCACGCAACTTTGTTCTTGATACTATTCTGGCTGCTTTGTTCTGAATTTTTTGAAGCTGATAAAGTTGTTCCTTAGAGATGTTAAATAAGAGAGAATTACAGTAGTCTAATCTGGAAGTCACAAGAGAATTCACTAGTAACTTAGCCGTATCATCGTTGATCATGTTCCTAATTTTACCAATGTTATATAAATGAAAGTTAGTAGTTTTACAAATATGATTAATATGAGAGTTCATTGACAGATTGTAATCGAAGTATACACCAAGATTTCGAACTGATTGAGAGTATGACACGTTTGATTCGCCTATATTTAAAGAATTACTGGATACACCTGCCAAATTTTTTCCACTTCCAATTTTCATTAGTTCTGTCTTGTCGTCATTAAGTTTTAAAAAGTTATTTTTCATCCAGAGTCTTATCTGTTTCACACAATGTTCGAGATTGCCTAGCTGCTCATGTTCATTCTTTTGGTTTAGAGATAAATACAATTGGGTGTCGTCAGCATATAAATGATATCCAAGATTGCAATTTCGTATTATATCTCCAAGAGGTGTTGTATATGCTGAGAAAAGTAGAGGACCAAGAACTGATCCTTGAGGAACGCCATACTTTAGCACAGTCGGGTCAGAGGCACTACCTCCAATCACTATCGACTGAGTCCTGTCCTGTAGATATGACTGAAACCATTTCAGAGCACCACCTTTAATGCCAAACCGTTCTTGTAACCGTGTTATTAAAATGGATTGGTCTATCGTATCAAATGCAGCACTCAGATCCAATAACACTAATACTGCAACGTTTTTCTGGTCAACAATATTGATCAAGTCATTCTGTACTCGTAGTAGAGCAGTCTCTGTGCTATGATGTTTCTTATATGCAGATTGGTACACTTCGTTTAAATCATTGGACTCAAGATGGTCTTTAAATTGATGGGAGATAGCTTTTTCAATTAATTTAGACAAAAACGAGAGATTCGAAACCGGTCTGTAGTTTTTTAAAGTTTCTCTATCAAGGTTAGATTTTTTTAGTAGGGGGAAAACAAGAGCTTCTTTCAGAATTTTAGGTACCGATCCGGTTATCACTGAAATGTTCACAATATGTGTAATGATGGGGACTAATTCATCAAGGCACTGTTTTAGTAGACGCGTCGGAATGGGGTCAAGATCACATGATGCTGAGGAAGATGACAGTATAATTTTCTTGATTTCAACTTCAGAAATAAGCTTGAATTCCGACAGGGAAGTAATATCAGAAGAATTTATATCGGTTACAACACTCGTTTCACTAGGAATTATACTAGCCTCTAAACCAGATCTAATTGTGCTAATTTTGTCGTTAAAAAAGTTAGAAAATTTCTCAGCTAATGGTTTAGCATTTGCAAATGAAGGAAGAACAGACGATTCAGTGGGTCCTTTGAGAATACCATTCACTATGTTATAAATGTTTTTAATATTATGGGAATTTTCTTCAATTTCCTTCAGAATAAAGTTCTTCTTTGCACTGCTGATAAGACTTGTAGTTCTGTTCTTTGCTGTTTTATAAATCTGTTTATCAATTTCTAATTTTGATTTTCTCCAAATCTGTTCTTTTTTGCGTCGATCTTTCTTGCTCTCACGTACTTCATCAGTGAACCATTTTCGCCCTGGTCTGATTACTTGTTTCTTTTTCGTTAATGGGGCATGTCTGTCTAATAGTTCTCGGAGAACTTTGTTGTATAGTTGAATTTGACTCTCCACATCTTCTAGTTGCAAAACGTCATTCACAAGATTAGAATCCAAAATATCAGACTTAAACTGCTCAATATCAATGTTTCGAGTTTTCCTGAAACTTCTTAGTTCCGTCACTGGCTCAGCTTTAGGTATTACCATATGATTTAATATGCAAAAATGGTCGGAAATTAGATTGTTTATCACTTTGATGTTATGGAGAGCGGTTTCATCTGATTTTGTAATTAGTACATCCAAGATGTTTCCTTTTTTATGTGTAGGTTCCTTGATATGTTGAGTCAGATGAAAAGTATCCAGCAAATTGTAGAACTGTTTGGTATCAGTATTGTCCAATTTATTTAGATGAAGGTTTATGTCACCGGCTATGATTAAACGTCCGGGTGCTGTTGAAAGATCGTGTAGAAGGTCCGAAAACTCATCTAGAAAAACATTCACTGGAATTTTATTAGCACTGGAATATGGAGGGCGATATAGAGTTACCAGTCTAATAATTGTATTATGACAGTTAATAGAAATTTGCAAGATTTCAAAGCTGGTGTACTTATTGGATGGGATGGAAGTCACTTTCAATGTCTTTTTGTAGAAAACACCTAGACCTCCGCCTTTGCGACCAGGCCTGTTCGCTAACTCTGCTTTGTAATTAGCAGGTAAGAGTTCTGTGAGCACTGAGCTGTCTTTAGACTTAAGCCACGTTTCGACTGCTATGAATATATCCAAATCATTATCGATGATGAATTCTTGAAGATCATAAGTCTTGTTACAAACAGATTGACAATTTAAGAATCCAAAAGAGAAGTCATTATTCAAGGCCTTATTAGAAGAGATTATCTTATTAGGTATGTTTTCTGTTTTGACAGTTGTAAGATTGTTGTAATTAACACCTTGAATGGGTTTCTTTGAGATAATCCTGTTTTGTGTTGTTATAGTTTTTATACGCCTCACTAGTTTCTTTCCTGCTCTAACACCTCTCCCGCTAAAACAATGGGAATTTCTCAGCGGATCACTGGTTTTGAATAGACTATTGTAATTTGACACCTGGCAATTATCACTGCTGCTATCAACCATAGTTCACAGAATCAATTCAGTTCACAAAATTTCAGAACATATGAGATGAAATTATGCATATTCCTTCAAAGATACAAATTCAATTTCAACACAAATTTTAGTAACTTGTTAAACAGTTCCTGTAGCAGCACCTTGCAAAAATCCAATAAGATAGAATCAACAGTTAAAGAGAAAATTTCAAAACTAGAGAGAGCTCCTAAAACACAACCAGCTGCCTCTAGGCGCATATACAAGATGCCCCAAAATTATGGAACAATCTCCAACTAGCCTTGAGATCAATTTCACAGTTTCCTAATTTTAAGTCAAACCTAAAAACTTATATTTTTAGAGATTATTATGACCAGTTTTAGACGTTAGCACTTTTTTGAAATCTTTCTATTTCACATCTATCTAATACTTTTTTATATCACTATATTTTAATTTGATTTGTTTTGTATGTCTTTAAGGATCACCCAAACTTTTTACGTGTATTTTTTATATTTTTGTATGATGTTCTATTATTTTGTTTTATGAACTGTACAGACTGTTGAGACTTATGTGTAATGGTCTTTAAACAATAAATATTATTATTATTATTCTATTAAAATCAAACCAGTCGAAAAATATTTACATTTACTATGAGTTATTGCCCTTGTTCTTGGGGATTAATTAAAAATCTGAGAAAATTGTTAATTTACCGATATTTCGTGTCAATCTCCAGGACAAATTGGTTAATTTTATAAATATGGGCGTATTACGATGGTCATCGCTATATTTTTATATCACACCATATTGATCATGCCAATTTCAGACAGCGAATGATAACAGAATTACGAGAATCTGGTATAATTTAACCACCTTGGTGCGTAATTAGGCCGGGCTTTATTAGCGCGTGAAATTACATAGATGTATTGTAAATTATCTATACGTTTCATAATATAATGTTCAGACTCTATACCTCTTAGCGAGACAAAGCATTTATTTCTTAATGCTTTCTCTAAGGCACTCATTTCCCACCACGAGTTATAAAAGTTCTTCGGACGTAGGAAAATAAAATGTATTTTACCGTCCTACTTTTTTTGTCAGATGTAGGATATTTTTGTGAGTAAATGAGTAAACATTTACATAGATGTATCAGTGAATATAAATGAGAATCGAACCGATTAGTTAGTCCATATATAGAAGCGTTAATGTCATCTGGTCTAAATCTTTTAAATATCAGCTTACCTAATGGAAAGCTATAAGAATCCAAAAATATTTCAGAGGGATCGTTATATTATAATGTAAAAATGATATGTTTTAATTGAATTAAACCTGAAGCGAACATCACACACCGGGAAATCTGAACCGTGCGATTCCTTAATAGGAAACGTGAGTGGTTCTAGTATTTATACGGCTATCACGAACATACTCCATCATTCTTCAAGTCTTAAACGATAATTAAGACTTGTGACAAAGAAAGAAACCTAAGAAATTGGACATGACGAAGAAATTTGTGATGATTGGCTTTATTTTATCTGTAGTACTTAAGTGTTTATATATAGTGTGATAAAAATTGAACACGAGTTAAATAAAACAAGGTAAGGAAAGTATTTGGTTTTTTTATTTCTAAAGTGAAATTTAGTCAAACGTTCGGCTTATAGTAAGGTGTCTTAGACTTTTCGGGTTTCATACAGGTGGCCTGATATTGAATATTAAATGGAAATAACACCGAAATACCCAGTTGGGTATCTGTAAAATTCAAGTTTAAACATAGCGATATATCTGCTTTACATTGAACACCTTGGCCTCCTCATCAGCATTAAGATAAAGAGCAGCAAGGCGTGAATTCCGATTGGCTCCAATATTGCAACGTATAATCATGCACATTCATAATAATAGTCTATTGTACTGGACATCTTTTCATTAATTCTTGATTCTTGTAAATAACTAAAGATGGTCTTGTCAGTTGTCACATCTTGTACCGAGTTTTGTTTCTGGAAACTGTCCAGTTTGTAGCTCTTGACATGTAAATAGATTGTTTTAACTTGTAAATAGTTGTTTAAAGTCATTGAATTAATCTTTCGTCAGTGGAATTGTATTTACATCATAGTAAACAAAGTGTCAAATTAGTGTTTATCACTTTGTGATTTAAGATAAATAGAAGGAATATTGGCAATAATTGTTCTTCAACGAGGTGTGGTATTCTAATGAAGACTATAGTGACTTTTCATTAATCTCTATTACAAACAGACCATAATAGCGTTGACATATGGTAGGTTTAGCAATCTGGAAACACAGTTTAAATTTAGCAAATAATAATTGCAGGAATTGAGGCGGCATGCGAAAGGACAGTATAAAATCCTGTACGGAACGTTGAGTTTGTGCTCTGTTGATATTACGCGTTGGATTCCTCCAGCAGAGGTAAGTAGAGGTTGAGATAACTATTATAACGATGGGCCTTATTCTCGAACACTAAACTACTGATTATTTTAGTATTTCAGTCATCTGATTATAATCACTAAAATCAATTTTAATTATTTATCTTTTATTTAAATTTTATTATCTAATCAGATTATTGTATTTATTGAATATGGATTTGTATCTTATTTAAGTTTATCAGAATAAGGTCCCTGTCGTGTGGTATATTTTGATTTTCAAAATTAATTTTGAAGTAAAAGAAGTGTTAATGTATCAAAATACTTTAATGTCGATTTGTCTCATATTTTCATGTGTTAGAAATAGACACTATTATATCAGATAAATCTATAAAAGAATGGTGAAACAAATTGAATTGATTAACGACTGGTCTATGTCCTCTAAGTAGTATATTAAAACAATGGTCGCTAAAAAGCTACCTTAATACGATTTGGGATTCGTCCTTTTAATCATTTTGTATTTGACTGATTGCAATAATCTTCGGCTTGTTTCCGAAACCTTATTTATATTGTGTAATTTAATAAATATAATATAATCAATGAATAAAGCATTGTTACGGTTTTTGATGTCAATAAGTTCACCTTTCTTCCTTATAAGGAAGCCAGTTAATTGACATACGCAACCTCTCTATTTGGATGGAATTTTTCATCTAACGAGATAAAAAATACAGGTTTGTTGATTCTCTCTCTTCGTGCGTACATCATGTATCTTTATTTCTATGATTTATTTGAAATGTGTCTCTGGAAAGATATCTTCTTTAAAACTTGTGATAGTAATAACTGCCCATGGGTGGTAATTGTAGGGCAACGGCAAACCATTAGATCATATTCTGTAATGGACTCAAACTACTGACATCGTAATTGGAACACTTATTTTCCATAATTTCTGACTTATCTAAACTAGCGAAATTTGACTAGTAGGCCAACACAGTATATTTTCTATGAAATGAAATGTAGAACTGAATGCCTGTTGATTACTTTTGAAATTGGCCTAATGGACAAGATATTTCAACAAAGGTGACTATCTCGATGTCATGGTTTTATTACAACATTGCTAAATACATTGGAAAGGCGATTTAGAAATAATATTTATCAAGTTTTGTTGCATTAGAAATTCATATTCGACTAATTTAATTGAAAATGTCAAAACGACAAATCTTAAGGCAGTGTTGATAGGTTCTGTCGCAAAGTGGTGCCAGGTGTATGAAATACATACATTTAATACCGCTTTCGTGATATTGCTTGACAGCCTTCTGAGTTGTATTGGCCTAGGTCTAAAGGTACATGGAGAACCTGGTGAAAAATATGCGCTTCACCTGCTATATAATATTACATAGACGTCTACATGTTTAATTTCATGGACGGAAGCGACGACTAAACATGTAATCGTTATCAATACGACGATCAAATCATCGACAAGACCCATTTTTTATTGTTGCTCACAAGTTTGTTTTCAATGTATCATAGCAAAGAATTTGAATCTAATATCAAAATTATAACAAGCTTATTATTAATCGTTTATTTACTCATATTAATCCATTATTTCGTCTAAATGCTTCCAAGATCTTTTTTTCTGTTTGTAAGAACGCACACTGCCAATAAAAATGACGCTATCAAAAATAAGCCTTGCATATCAAAAGCATATGTGTAAGTAATTTTTAGATTATAACAAGATTATCGTTTCTCGCTTCTTGGAACACATAATCCATTATTTCATATCGATTGGAGAAAATAAAAATTTTGAAATGAAGCACGTGATTGACATATCTCTTGATCATATTAACGATTTCCATATCTAAAAAAAGTTATTAAGAAAATCAACTTAGATTATAGAAATAATCTCAAATTGTGCAGATAACTTTACAGGATTGCTTAAGTACCATAAAGACTGGTTGAACCAAGTTTACAAGCACCCATCCCTAAGGAGGTCCCCAACCCAAGAATAAATAACTTATGCTATAAGGGACAATGTTGTGAATATATTAAAATGTATTAAAATTGACAGTCTTTAAAGTGACTTACTATTTCGTTTGTCTTTAAGTAATGAGTACCTGATCTGTCCTAGTTGACAGTCAGTTTCCGTCTATTTCATTTTGATTTAACTAAAGGTAACATGATCTGTCCTATTTAAAACTGTGTCTTTACATCAATTTCATTATTCTTTAACTCTAGGTTACCTGATCTGTCCTAGTTAACAGTCAATTCACATCCATTTCATTTCGCTTTAACTCATGGTTAACTGATCTGTCCTAATTAACAGCGACTTCGTTATCTATTTTATTTCGCTTTAACTAAGGGTTACCTGATATGTCCTAGTTCAAACTGTCTCGTCACGACTGTTTCATTTTGCTTCAACTGAGAGTTACCTGATCTGTCCTAGTTAGCATTCAATTCACATCCATTTCATTTTGCTTTCTGTGAGTGTTACCTGATCTGTCCTAGTTAACAGTCAATTCACACCCATTTCATTTTGCTTTCACTCAGGGTTACCTGATCTGTCCTAGTTAACAGTCAATTCACATCCAATTCATTTTACTTTCTGTGAGGTTTACCTGATATGTCCTAGTTAACATTCAATTCACATCCATTTCATTTTGCTTTCTGTGAGTGTTACCTGGTCTGTCCAAGTAAATTCACATCCAATTCATTTTGCTTTCTGTGAGGGTTACCTGGTCTGTCCTAGTTAACAGTCAATTTACATCCAATTCATTTTGCCTTCTTTGAGGGTTACCTGATCTGTCCTAGTTAACAGTCAATTCACATCCAATTCATTTTGCTTTCTGTGAGGGTTACCTGATCTGTACTAGTTAACAGTCAATTCACATCCAATTCATTTTGCTTTCTGTGCGAGTTACCTGATCTGTCCTAGTTAACAGTCAATTCACATCCATTTCATTTTGCTTTCAATAAGGGTCACCTGTTCTTTCCTATGTCCTGATAAAGTCTATCATATTACCCCCTTAGCCTTATTTAGCTTGCCTCCATTAAATGTCTTGAGATGGGGCTCGAGAAGGTTTTATTGTTAAGTCGATATTGCCTCAATGTCTCAGGGACATTTTCTCCTGGTTTCACGATTTCAGGCCTTATATAGATCAACGCGTAGTGATATTATCCACCTGTTTTTGAGCAGCTACAAATGGAGACATTTCTCAAACTGTCTACCCTTGACACATTTTGTACTTGTTCAAGATTCACACAAGACGCGCACTGCTTGACAGACTTGTTGACATTTGGTACAATATAAAGAGCCAACATAGTGTCTGATGCAGTTTCAACTGATCCACCTAGTCACACTGACAATCTCACAGAGAAAGCGACTTCTTTTAACCTGCTACGAAACACTTACGGTAGTTTCAGACAAAGCCTTCTTAACTGTTGGTCCAAAAGAATTGGTTGAGGATGGTTTGTATCCAAATTTATTCTCCAGGTGGTTGAGAGACAAAGTAAAATTTCCTAAAGCCCAAAATCTAATTGATACTTGAATTTTCTTATCATAAATAGTCACAAAACAATGTTTTTTTTTTTAATTATAGTTTGTTATCAGTTTGAAAATAAAAAAACACATACATTTTGCTTTTTAAAGCGGCATTTCTACTCAGCTCAGTGAAATTTTCAACTTGGTAAATGCAGAAATAATTTTTATAATTTGGCAGGATGTATTTGCTTCTCAATTGCCAGTTCTAAAATCCGAAATGGAAACTTTCTACTGTATACCTTTTGACAGAGCTTTAGATAATAACTATAATATATTTACAATATTGTATGAATATTTTAAATGATTACTTCAAAAATATAAATGTACCAACATCTACTATAAGTAATTGTACTTGATAGTTACAAGAATTTAGAACCGAGCGAAGTTAAGCTTCGATTTGTTTCTAACACAGCACCTTATCTATATGATTCAATACTTTGTAAAATATAGAAACCAACAATTATCAACAATATTTTAGTTATTGGGATAACACTTTCTTGGTATAGCACAGATTCTAGTGCTGAAATTTGTCTGAGACCCGAACGGGTTTCGAACCAGCGATCTCAGAGTCAGGCACCTAATCGCCAGCAATGACCACTCGGCCAACGGACCAACAATTATCACTGTAATAATATTTCTCAATACTTTGTAGCAATATTGCGTGTTAGAATGAACATAGAATTTAACAATTTAAACTTGGCCAATAACAGCATAATTTCATCAGTAGATAGAACTGCTGACATAAATAACATAACAGAATCCTTATATAATCTGATAAATCTAAAAAACTTAGTAATTATCCATGAGAATGCCATTGATTATTGAAAAACGCTTAATAAATTGATTAAGTGTTTTTCAATAAATACTTATATTTGTGAGTTTTTAAGGGATGCTGTTACTTTATGACACCAGGTGAGTTCACGGATGAATATAAACTCATATTGACCATTCTTAGGATCTTAAATTCTATGTCAATTTTGGGACGCAGTATACATTTAATATTTTTTTAATCGTTATCTCAGTCGAGGTTATTGGCTATATAATGTATAACAAAAACGTTATTATGATATTAAAAGCTTTTTAGTTGTTCTATTTTTTCTTCAAATCATTTCAATTATCTTTTTTTCAGTGTGTAGTGACTACAATTGTATCATCTTGACAATTCCGAGCTCTCACAAACTTCGTCTTTTACTTTAACTGTAATTCACCCGTATATATAGTTACCTTTCTTGTGTCACATAAGTTTGTAAATGAAGTTATTAGATAATTCGTTGACGAGTACAGCCAATCTATGTAATGTCCTGAAAATCTGTCAATTATAAGCCATAAATAGTTGCATTGCGTGATGCAAGTAGTTCGTAAAAGATAATTTTTTACACAAACAACAATCTGATGAGGACTGGTGAACAAACATCACCGCGAGTATAATGATTTTATTATATATATCAGGTCTATACTCCAAAGGCCTAAGCAAAGTACATAGCTAATGAAATTGATCCAAAAAAACTCGTCGAGATTAAATGCGGAGATTTCAGTCTTGATGATGAAGATAACAAGTTGTTGATCGAGACAATCTCAATGTCAGTGAACACTGAAACATGATTATTGACTTTCATAAAGCTGGAGGTTACAGTAGAGCATTACAGCTCATAACTTGACTTTTTGATTTTTATTAGCAAATAAATAAGCCTATTATTAAGAAGTCTTTAAAAATTCGATCTTTACATTAATTTTTTTTATTTGTACAAGATATGTGATTTTTGTTCAGTTAGGTGAGAACAATCCGAACCAAATGTGACTCTAAAGTACAGATTGTGCCGCATGATTATACCAATTATCGCCAATCAGTGCCATTCAAGATGAATATTGACAGGGTATAGAACAGTTTCGATCATGATGTAACAATGTGATATTTGATACAATTGTGATGATATTGGTGTTGACATATCAATCTGTCAATGTAATAGATGATGATAACGGAAATGAAATTCCTTACTACTTCCGTTTTAAGTCTGATTTCAAGCTACCTTTTTTTCATTTATTAAAACACAATCCTTGAAAAGACTCATAATCAACTGTCTAAAAATAGTACAGTATGTCTCAGACGTTCTAATGCAAATATCGTGTTCAATCACGAAATTTAACCTTCTATTAATTTGTCCAGAATCATTCCTTTGAAAGCCTGACCAATACGTATTATCTGCTCCTAAAACTTAATATATACGATAACCATGACGTCTCCAGGATAGAAGATCGACTTGTCATATTTGAATGAAGCTGATATTACAAACCTGTCCTAAGAAACCTCTGAAAAATTTAATGAGACATTTTCAGAAGAGTAATCAATTGATTTTGGACATTTCATTGCATTTCAATGAAACTCTTGACCTCCGTGAAGAGTTTAAACGTGAGAAAAAGTCAATAATATGACATTAAATAAAGCAAGAAAAAATATTTCTCTCGCTGTTGATAAGTGTACTTATAATCCCTCATTTCCGTCTTTTTCTCAGTTTTGGTCGACAATAAATCAATGAAACTCAAATTTATCTAAAACATTTAATTGAAGTATTTCAGTTTTCTCTTGAAATAATTTGTATAATCAACGTCAATTCCTAAAATGTTAATATTAAGACGGTCAGTAGTTTGGAAAAAATTTTTTTATTTCTATTTCATAGGATGTTTGTGGCTTCATACAGATAATCATTATCACTTACTTTCAATATACATCTGGCAGTAATACTACCTTAACGAATCGCATTGCCTTTAACAAATTGGATTTGAAAGGGTTTCACACGACAACTACATTGTACTTTTATTTCAAAAAACGTATTAATATCATTGCATATTATATAGTCTGGATGCTGAAAACTGTTATTTAAGGGACTGTGAAGAGATTTTTCTAAATTTTTCACGTGTATCCAGAGCAATGATATCACCAATTTTGACCATACTAGTATTTAATATGGTTTCTGCAATTCCACTAAATATTTGATGATGTCACTAATTGCCTTACTAGGGCCTTTAATACAAGCATATTTAGCATAAGTGACATCATCAAACACCTAGTTTTAGTGGAACAGCAGACAACCGATGATACAAATCGATGTCTCCGATGTGTTTGTTTTAAGAATTCCTCTTTCCAATCATTTTAAAATATCACATTTCATTCGCATGCCCATGTTAGTAGTATATAGTTGTTTCTTTCTTTTTTTGTCTTTCTTTTTTTTCTTTATGTATCATTTCAAATAATAACATGGACAAATCTTGGGTTCAATTTTTGATCTGACTTAGAAATTTTGTCGATATTATTGTGTGGAGTGTTCTAATTAGGCAGATGTGAATTAAGTTGTCGGTCTCAAGAAACATGTGATTAAGATGGACCCTTATTCTAATTTTACAAGAGAAAATATTTTGATAAGCCATACTAATGAACTAAGTCCAGGAACATGCAGATGTGTGATTATAACCTTTTCGAATGGCTAATTAAATTATTTTTCTGATACTTTACATTGCAATCACAATTCCGATTTCATCTAGTTGACAAATGAAGTTTAACACCCTACTCCCCTGCACCGAATGGGCTAGTGAAGACGGGCAACGTCATGAAGGGTGCATTGAGGGAGAGATTGCTAAGAAAGCCGCCTTAGCCTACTATTGAACGTGTGCAGTCTGAAGCAAATGGACCTCGGTTTATTGTCCCCGTAAGACTAGGGGCCTTTTTCCATGTCAGCCCCTTCGACCTGTATCACTAACAGGGGGAACTGCGCTGAAAAATCCGGAAGTTCATCTCGATCTTTGCAGGCAATTGAGCCGCAAATATTTTGGCCCGCTCGTTGTATATATTCTAACAGTATGTCCAAAACTAGCCATGTATCCCTATTATATATTTCACCGTTGCCTAAGGCATTCTGGCAGACTGTTAAGAGCTTAACAGTCTCACTTGCACATGTTATCGACGTTTTTGGTAAATTTCTAGAATAATAATACATATAGTACTTCAACTAAGTAACCTGTAATTAAAGAACCATTGTATATCATTCAGGCCATTTCGCTGTACACATTACAGTTTCAAATATTTCTTCAAATAACATAAATACTAATCATTTGATATTCAGGAATCCATGAACAGTTTGTTAGGCTGCCAAGATGGCCCGAGGTTCTCCCGTTATGGGTTCGGAACGTAGGGATTCTAGCCCCTCAGTTAGAAATGCAAATCTTGAATTGCTGTGGGCGTACCATTTGGAAACTGTACTTGGTAATGTCCCTGTATTGGCTAAAATATAGGTATCATCTTATGAATTTTCAAATGAGGAAGTATGTTCATCATGTAGAAGGTAGTATTTCACGACGAAGTTATAGCCTGTCAGTAAAGAGCTAACATTATAGTGGTTTCGCTTATATCATTTTAATTATCACCCGAACCTTCTCATCCAGCCAAACTTGATGGGATTAATAATTTATGTCGACACAAACGATTATACATTGTTCGATCAATCTGAGCCAATTGAATAAACACACAACTTAATTCTGGTTATGATAAAATTTGTATACGAAAGGATGAATCTCTTTGTTCACATCCTTGGCCAAAAGACAATCAAGTTCAGTAGATACCTCTATGTTTTATTTTGGCATTTTATCAATTTATAAACAGATAAGGAAATGTTTTTAAAAAAAAAGGTAAACATTTACTATTTTGTGAATAACCGGTTTAATTGGGCCTGTCGAACTATTAAATTATATTAATACTACTTTACTAATGTTGTTATAATAATCATGAACTGTTCTGATAGTTGTGTGAGGAATTAGAAATCCCGGAATTATAAATTTCTGAAAATTATCTGAAAATTATATACACGGCTTGTCAATATTAGTTTTATACAAGAAAGTTATCAACATTAAAGCCAAAGTCCACATGGGCGATTAAAGTACTAGCGACCCAAAAAAATTAATCGTATGGTTTTATCGCCAGAAAACTGAAATCGCAGGTAGTCGCATACTTTCCTAAAAAAATTAATCGCATGTGGCTTCAGTGTCCACTTGAGCGACTAAATAAAGAATAGCAATGTTTGGGACAACACGTGATACAAATATTTACAATGAAAAAAAAAATGGCAGCACGGAGTTGACAGATGCGACAAGAAAGTAAGCGATTAATATGGATATCGCAGGGTGTATGCGATTAAATATCAAACACGTTGGTCTCATGGTCTCACCAAAAAATGTACACTTGTCGTATGCTTTTATCCTATTAATCGCATGTGATCGCACAGAAACTTTAACTATTTAGTTTCCATTCTAGCGATTATATTTAATCGCATACTTTACACCATGCGACAAGCGACATGCGATTAATTTTCACTTTAATCGCACAAGTGGAAATTGGCTTTTACACTATTAATGTTAATCTCAACATATCATGTCATATTAGTTTCAATATTTCATCTTTGCCAGAAGAAAAACTTTTAATTAAAAATATAAAAATGAGTTATTTGACATTTGAGATAAATTATTCCCGCTGTTGACAAGCCTTTTATCTCGTATTTCAATCTTTTTCTCGATTTCGGTCAATAAGCAATTATGCAATTGCAGTTATATTTATAAAACAATTGTTTCTATTCATTCCTGTTATTGAATCACATGGAGATGACCAGTATGTTCTTTTAAAAATCATAATGCTTCATTCCTGGTCGGGTCAGAAATGACAAAGAGCGTCAACGTAAACCATTTATTTTGTTTTGGAGTTGGTAAACTTATGTGCGACAAAGTACACGCCAAGTTGTCTCTTTCAGGTCCTGGAAGTTAACATAATATATTGAGCTGTTAATACCCAACACCAATACTAGTTGAACTGCTGACTTGACTATTAGTCCTATTAAAAATGTCGCTAATTATAACGGGGTTTAGGACAAGACAGTAAGTCAATTACAGGTTATAAAACCACTGACATAAAGCCTGTTTGCTGAATAAACTGTCTTAGTGGCGATTAGACCACGTATAGTGTTTCACTTATCAATGTATGAAATACCTACGTATAAGGTCGTGCTTGATATGATCCTTGACAGTTATAGGCCTAGTGGGGGTTATTTTGACGCCTAAATGATAGAACAGAAGGTTAGAATGTTAATCTCAGTTCTAGGGTATTATATGGTTAAATTAGTACAACGCAGGCCTGTAGCTCCGTGGGGGGGGGGGGTAGGTGAGTGGATTTCCCCTTGAAAAAAATTCTGACAACCGACCAATTTCATTACTAAGACCATAATATCCTGTACCCCTTCGAACAATGAAGTCTGACTAAGAGCATGGGGCAACCCCATGAACATCAATGAAGAAGTTTTGCAATTATCTTATTTCCGACAATCTTTGAAACTCGACGATTGCCCGAATGAGTAAACAGCGGCAAATCTGTTGAAAAATTTGAAGTTACTGAAATAGGCATCATACCAAAGTACGTTACCGATTTAAAAATAGTCTAAAGTGCCTTTGACTTGAACGTCATTGATTGGTCGCTCCCCTGGGAACAGACATTCGTCCTAATGTGTACTGATGACCAATGAAAGAGTGAAGAAACCGTTAGAAAAGTAGGTTAAGTAATCTGTAAATCATCATAACCAGTATATATCTCATCTGAATTGAAATGCATTAGTCTGAAATCCTACAGTTTAAACCCTTGCCGATTGACAAATAATCCGTCTAAGCAGTGATTAGTCAACTCTCAATAGTGATGGTCTACTTGTGTTCAAGGAGAAATGTTGAGCAGTTCACATGATTGAAGCAACCAAACTACAATGCATTCAAAATGTTAAACATTTTAAGAGACTTGAAGACATTTCTAAAACAGAATAATAGAACTATAGTTTGTTTAAAACTGGCCTTTTAACAGATTTTCTGACATATCGATTATATCAAGATTGGACCTTTATATATTACCATATACCACAGAGTTTATTTTCTCTCGATGTTCGATGTACCAAAGGTTATCATTGGCGAAATTATTTTTAGTTAGATAGGACACCAGTTCTGATCAAAATCAGCCTCAGATCCTTAATGTTGATCTCATTTGTATGTACAAAAGAATTGGAAGATGTAGCGATAAACGTATCTGAAAAACAAGAATAATCAGAGAAGAATTCAGACATCCATGACATATTGCGTATTAAATTCAATGTCTTGTTGGAATAAAAGTTTGAAAATGAACTGTTTTGTCTGATGAAAACAAGCAACTAGATGCTTTGTGCAATGAGAAGTATGTTATCAGATCAATCACGTTCAGTGGTTAGGCACGACCTTTTTATCAATATTATTCAATTGCAGCAACTGGACGCTTGTTCCATGTCAGCCCTCCGATCAGAATCACTGATATTTGAGAAACAAGGTAGATAGGTAACCTTGAAGGTTAACGATCAATAAGATGTAAACGACATACAGATCAGACAAAATTCATTAAACTTGTGGTGAATTGTTGACTCTGTTTTTCTCATTACTTGATTACTTAATTTACGAGAAAAACAATTATTTACGCGACTTGCTTTATGGATTTCATTTTATTAAAAAAGTTATTTTTAAATCAGATTACAGATTTTTAGCGTCTAGCAATATTCAATTAGAAATGTTTTATACGTGAAACTGGTTTGCATATCAAATGGTAAATGGAGTTTAATCACAGATTTTCATTATTTTTTCTTACCGTTAATGAGTTCTTAACACCTACGATCTCGTGGTGGTATTACCATAAATCTTCAATGATAACATAACGGGATCAGTAAATTTCGTCTGGTGGGAAGACACCGTGAAGTTGAGGTTTCAAAATAATGCTATTACTTCAAATGTTCCATGAGTGTCCTAGTTTTTCTAGTTGATACGTACGGTATTGTGTAGCAACATTTAAACATGTTTACCATCCGTTTTATCAATCGTACCAAAATTTGCTAGGTCTAACTTGTAATAGTTTCACAGTTTACGTCGTAATTGAACTTTCAAATCCATGTGTGTTCAGAATTATCCGCGTTTATAAGTTAAAATGACCTTATATATTGTAAGGACATAATATATTGAATTTAAATTCTTATTGAAATTTCTATTTAAGTACTTTCGCCGGAATTATGCTATTTTCCTGCAGTTCTAGTACTTCAACAAAGAATTTACATGACCCAAATCAGCCCCTACGATGACCTTTTAAGGAATACTACCTCTTAGCGAAGACATTTAAAGTCTCCAACTTGAGTATATATTCATCAGTTGGACTTACCAGGTGCCATGACTAAGGAATATATAAGACGATATATCCACTAAGTAAGCACTTTTTAAACACGCTTAGAAGTGTGTTTCAATAATTCAATTAGTTTAAATAGTTTAATAATTGATGAGTTAATGGATAATTACTTAGTTTTATGTATTCTGTGGTGTAGTTTTGAAATTAAGGAAATTCTACTGATAAAGAAACTACGGCGTGCTTTGTCTGTATTATTATCAGTGGTACCCGGATTGTTTGTATATTTTAAATACACGTTGGTTGATAAAACTAGGAAGAAACAATATTGCTTGTTGAAATATAAAAGATTTATTTATTGTTTAGTTTCGACATATATACTATAACGATTTGGTTTAAACGCCATGTACAAGCGAGAAGCACATATTTTTATAACACAAGATAAAATAATTATGAGATAAATACACGCCTCTACCCTACATGGGTAGACCTACATAACGTTTCAACACAAGTCAAACTTGTCGACATCATACTGCTTCATAAAAAAACGTATTTTTTTCTATTAGCGAATATCAAGTCTGAAATGACATGGCGGGATGTCGTAGGCGAATCAAGACACCGTGGTCAATCTATCGTCAATGGAACTTCTGACGCTTTCAGTACAATTATACCACTCTGAAATCGATTTTGAACAATTTTACCTTTACACATATAACCGCTGGTAATAGACTTTTTCCGATTTTTTTTATTTCATACTTTTTAACCCTAATAAATATTGATAAATATAAGAAATATCATTAGACCGCCCGTCTCTTTTGTGATTTGATTGAAAAATATTAATACTGATGATTATCATTGTCCTTAATGCGTTTATTTTCTTTTTCATTTACATGTCATTTCCTGAGTACAAAACCCTTAGGTTGAGTGATGCTTCACGTAGAGGAATAATGGGATAGGAAATTAAAAATAAAAAAACATGGAACGAAAAGTCACAATATTGTTGTAAAGTTCATTCGTAATAATCTTCGAATGACATTTAGAAGTAGGTGGAACACTAACGCAATTAGAACACTATTATGGATATACTATACTCCTTCCTTTATTTTAAGCTACGTTTTAATTCACATACAGGGATCTTTATCAAGCACACACAGATTAATTTTTTCTTTAGGGCGAAACTTGTTCGAAATTTGAGGTAATGGTGAACGAAACACGAGCCTGCATTAGTCTTGAGAAAAAAAAGTTTATATAAATATATACGTCATGTAATAATAAACTGTTTATTGATTTGTGTTGCATTTCCGCTAGTATAGGTAACGATTTCCTGTCATATTTCTTTATTATTCTTTGATATCATATTATTATGGTGACCATGAAACCTAACCAAATTGAGTTAATGGTCAGTTTTGTCAGGGGTTTCATCAGCTAAGAAAAGGATGCATGCAAGTTGTTCTACTTTACGTTTAAGTCTTAACATAATTTTTTATCAATGTGGCAAACCAAGCAGAAAATATAATAAAAAAGAACTCGAAATGATCTGAAACATTCTTTTTTTGGCCTTTACAGTCTGAAAGTTAAAGACAACTGTATGTATGTGTCAATTGGTGGTAAAGTGATAATCGAATTGTTAAAATCACGTTTTTAGCGAAGTTGTGTTACATCAACCAGAGACAACTTTAATATAGAAATTGTGTGTTATAGTCTGTGTATGACTAAGAGTGAAACAGTGTGAAAGAGTGTGAAATATAAATTGTAAAAATATACTGGTTAACAGTAATAGAGCTTTGATGAGGAATCTTATTTTTACAGAAAGCACATTTAAGACGTAGGCTAAAATTTTCAGATATTACACGCACGATATTTAGTAATGTCGCATGACAAAAGCTATGTTTCGGTGATAAATAGCTGTGAAAAACAGAAAATTTATATAAGTTTCAGTAAAAAAATAATAGGTTTCAGATCACGTGTTTTTACAGTATTGTTCTGGTTTCTGAAAACAGTTTGTTCTCGACTTTTTTTTTGTTAATAATAAGCTGTATATCCCTATTTGCTAAAAGCAACGGAACCGTAATTTAAAGTAAAATTTAGGGCTGTGAAGCGTTCACTTTCAAATTTCATAAAACTGAACTTCATGATAATATTAAGCAGTCATAAGGCATAATCTTTAAGGAAGAATGTGTTATGTGAATAATGTATATCCTAATAACCAAAATTTTCAGAATGATTCTAACAGAAGAATAAATTATGAAAGGGGCTTTGTCGTTTAAAATAAAGATTTACCGGGCGATAGAGGTTAATGCGGCAACACATCTAAAACGGAATGGAATATTTGTCTTGCATTACTGCGAATGAATTGTACACGAACCGGACTTCAATATATATTCTGAACTGTGTCATTGGTAGGCCGGCGAACGGTACAGTATGAGATAATTAGGGTTCCTCGCAGCGCAGCGCACTATTATTTCTGTAAAGATTATTATTATTATTATTTTTTTTTTTTTTTTACACATTTGAAATTCTCAAAATCTACCGGTGCGATCTTTACGAAACTTTCATATTTCCTGATAATGTTGTTACAACTTAGATTTTAAATGTAATTCCAGACTTCTGCGCATGCGCTAAGAATGCGATTTTGAATGCGTTTCCATTTTTACAAATGTCGTTTTTTCTCAGCAACTAATCAATGGATTTGAAAAATGATTTCAGATTATACACCGGGCAATGTTAACGCAAAAATAAGCTTCTTTGACTTTTCACTTTTATGCAATTTTTCAATGTCATTTTTTGAATTTTCAAAATTTCAATTTTTTACATTCTCAACATTTTTTTCAACGTTTGCAGATGTATATTGACTTCTTATACATACTCATACAAACATGATTGTGATAAGTTATCTCCCCTAATAGATAATTGCATAATTGCATAAATGGTCATAACTTTGACAAATATCATTCAATTTGTATAAAAGTGGTGTCAATAGATGCCAAATTTAAATACCTATCTATTGGTACCAAATTTCTTGCCATATGTTGACCGGAAGTGACCCGAAAGTAAGAAAAACATCATTTTTTACAATTTTTTGATACTTAAATTGCTACTAGTCTTTGGATTAAATTCAAAACCAAAAAAGCATTATTGTATTAAATAATACATTTATTTTACTAACTTTTGCTCGAAGGGAATTTTGAAATTTTTTTTCGTTTTTGAGAAAATTGAGTTTAAAGTTGAGTAACGTTATAAGATTTACTATTGCTGTTGGGGTTATATCAGATGACCTTGAAATTCTCAAAATCTACCGGTGCGATCTTTACGAAACTTGAGTGGAACACTGTCACGCAATATTACTGGAAGTGAGGCCAGTTGAACTTAATTTGAATGGCAACACATGAATTGTTAAAGAGTTCTAATATCACTTGATTTTGTTAACATTTAGACATATGTTAACTTTTTAAATAAAACCTTTAAGAGGAACCCTTCAGTACTGCAACGCAGTTCTAGTTGCTTCTTATATTTGTTTTGAATTTTTAAATAATGGCTATATTTTATTTTAAAAAGCCTTTACTTCAGATTTAATACACTTTGTAAAATTTAATATGTGATTTGAATGCTACGTTGAAATATAACATCATTTATCAAAATTTGTCTCCTTAAGTCGCGAAAGATATTCTACATGGCTGTGAATTACGTTCGTATGAGTTATTTCCATGAAGGAACCATACGTAGTTTCCGTATGAGATAAGAATACTGAAAGAAAAAAAAACATAAAGCGAAGAATAAAATAGATTTCATGGGAACCCGGAGACAAAAATAAGAATAGATTATAATAACTCTAATCTTTAACATTCAGATAACAGCATCAGGTTTCTTGACATCACATTTTTGGACAAAAAAAGTCAGTTATAATATAGTGAATTTTTTCACAGAATATTGTGTCAAAACACATATCGCTCATGTTGTAATATGTAAACGTATATTGCCAGAGCCAGTCGGTCGGTCAGACCACAATTAGTTTGTGAAGGGACAGTGGCTACCGATTATATAGTGGAGATTATATCCTTACAGAGATCTTGGACAGGTTCGCCAAAAGGTATGTCAAAGTTTCAACTCGATACACTTAAATTATGTTCAATGTAGGTTGTGAATGAAATAGAGGCTGCAATTTTTATACGTCCACATGAACGTCTGTCCGTCTGTCCGTCCGTCCGTCCACGATTGCTCGTAAACGCTCTAGAAGGCATAATTCTTGATAGATTTTGACGTAATTTTGAATGTTCATAATCAGCCAAGGATAAACCCTATTGACAAGTAGCGATATCGAAAAATATTTAGTATCAGTTATTGCCCTAGTTCTTGAAATGCTCGTTAACACTCTACAATGGCAATTCTTGACGGATTTTTATGAAATTTGGTGTGAGTACTCATGGGTGAAACCAATCGAAAATCAGCGAAATCGAAAAATATTAAGTTATTGCCCTTCTTCTTGAAAACGAGTTCAATTTTAGCTCGTAAACACCCTAGAAAGCACAATTCTTTACTGATTTTGATGAAACCCTATCGAAAAAATATACCATAGAATATTTAATGAGTTATTGCATTGTTATAAGGTAAAATACTTGACGGATTTTTATGATACTTCATTGTTAGAAGAAACATAGTAATATTGTACATCTATCACCCAAGAAAGGAAATAATTGAAGTTTTGTACAAATTCAATGGTGCCAGTAGGTGTATACTATCTTGTCTTGCAAGCTATCTTTATCCAATTGTGGTATCTTTTTGACAATTTCAACGTAAACGTGTTTAACCATTGAATTGTACTTTCTTTCTATATACATGTACCCAATATAAGAGCATCATTTCGGCATACATCTGTCCAGTCTGCCCAGTCGGTCCCAATCGGTAGTATTCATTGGATTTTTTTTTTATCGTAAAGGACCACTGAAATCAGAATTGTTGAATTGATTTTTAATGGGTACCGGTAATCCGGGAAAAGGCCAGCTTGTGGACAGATTCCTTCAGTCATGATTAACTAATCATAAAAGCACCTGATTAACTAATCATTGATGCGCCTGATTTACTAATCATAAATGCGCTTAATCATCGAATATTTCTATACGCTACTATTCTACGGAAATCGTTTCAACAGATTTAATGATGTTATCTACGATAAGCTTGTTATTAATATAATTTCTATCTTTCTTTTGAGTTCTCAAGTCATCAATATGATATATTACAGTGAATATTTATAAAAATCAATAATCGCCGACGCCTTTACAGCGATATTACGAATTGATTATAATATTGTTATTATAAGAACAATAGAAGTTTTTTTCTTTCTATCAAGAGCGTCTTGCACTCGATAAAGTTATGACATTCCTGAATTGAGTTGCTCGTTCACATGATGAAGCGTTTATAGAATGAAGAAATATTGAGTTCTTTGTATATGTATGTATGGAATTTTTATTTCCATCATTCTCATCTCGAAAATGACAAGGGGAGCCGCGGCAGCTCAGTGAGTTAAATGACTTTTTGCTACAGAATATTCGGATGGGACAATAAACCCCACGTGCTGAAGGGATTATATTCTATAGTTATGTCAACTGATGAATATTGTACTTGTATTTTCCGAGTTTCAGAAATTAATATGTTTTCATTCACAAAAATGTTTTCCTTTATAATTATCTATACAGTTTATCTCCGATATCAAATCAGAGAATGAATCTGTTATTCATAACGTCAGATGAAATATGAATGGGTGTTTTTGTATAATTGCACAAAAAATAAATGTATCAATTGCATTCTAAGATGACTGCCTGTATATTTCAATAGGATTAATTTTAAAACCCTACTCACCATTTTTTACTGAGTGACTGAGTGTTAAATATATTGGGATAAATGTCTATAATTATGTAAAAATTACTCTTCTTAACAAAATTGAATTGGAGAAAGGTTCAGTGCAGTGCAAACAAAAGTGAAAGAAACTTTTGAACCATATGAACTTAGAGCACCTTTGTTTGGGTTCAAGAGGACGGGTAACTTTCATGCAGTGTGCTACAAGGTTTCGTTTGCTAGGACAGCAAAAAAGGCTATTCTTTTTCGATTTTCAATATTATCATAGGATTTATTTGTACACAGCCGGCAAAGCATGGGTCTTCGGTTTATTATCTCGCTCCAACGACTAGACGCCTTTTCTCTCCGGCCTGTATCACTGTCAGGGTGCTAGGTGGAACTATCTGAATGAATTTTCTTGAATCATGCTGAATTCTTACCCTTCAGATTCACGGTACGTGTTATAACTAGCAATACCTCTTAATTTACATTATATTAATATGACTTACTATCTAGACATACATTCAAACTAAAAAATCACTTGTTGATAATGTACACTTTAGAGTTTTGAGTGCCATCATTTAAGTCGACTGAAGAATTGAAATTCTACCAAACCTATTATGTAAAAACATGTTTAAACTAACAAATAACATATTATAGTTTAGCAGAATTTAGTCGTCTAGAAATTCAAGGCAGACAATTCTGTCCAATTAAAATCTTAATTATTCTTTTAAAATGATCGGCAGCGCAACCCAAGAATTAAACGAAAGTCGCAATCATTTGTATGTAAACGGAAGTAGTCTGAAGAAAATAATGAAAGATATATATTGATGGATTTAATTAGGGACAATCCTTCATGCCTTATGTCTCAAGTATAAGAAGTTAATAGACAAGAATCCTGACTGGACTTCCCATCTTTCACCAGAAAGGACAATGTCGTCTTTATACTCCATATATTATGTGTTGTGTAGACATCTTTGTCGTTAAAAATTCACATCTTGTGATATTTCATTAAGTCTCGTTCATTTTAGTTTTGAATCACGAACATAAGTTAACTAATAGTTCAGTGAAGCATCAATTTGATCCAAGTGTTTTTTTTCTATTTTCGTTGTGCTAAAGGTAGGTTGATAGTGTCAAAGATGTTTTGACAATGCTATATAGTGTTAAAGAAATCTCTTATACTTTCTATTGTCAGAGATGTTTGGACAAAGTTCTATAGTGTCATAGAAATCTCTATACTTTCTAGTGTCAAAGAAGTTAGGACAATGTTTTATAGTGTCACAGAAATACCTTATACCTTCCAGTGTCAAAGATGTTTGGACAATGCTTTACATTGTCAAAGAAATCTCTTATACTTTCTAGTGTCAAAGATGTTTGGACAATGTTTTATAGTGTCATTGAAATACCTCATAATTTCTAGTGTCAAAGATGTTTCGACAATGCTTTATAGTGTTTAGAAATATATTATATTTTCTTGTGTCAAAGATGTTAGGACAATGTTTTATAGTGTCATAGAAATATCTTATACTTTCTTGTGTCAAAGATGTTTGGACAATACTTTATATAGAAATATCTTGTACTTTCTTGTGTCAAAGATGTTTGGACAATGTTTTATAGTGTCTTTTAAATATCGTATAATTTCTAGTGTCAAAGATGTTTGAGCAATGCTTTATAGTGTTATAGAAATATTTTATAATTTCTAGTGTCAAAGATGTTTGGACAATGTTTTATAATGTCATAGGAATATCTTATACTTTCTTGTGTCGAAGATGTATGGACAATGGTTTATAGTGTCATGGAAATATCTTATACTTTCTTGTGTCAAAGATGTTTGGACAATGCTTTATATAGAAATATCTTATACTTTCGTGTGTCGAAGATGTTTGGACAATGCTTTATAGTATCATGGAAATATTTTATACTTTCTTGTGTCAAGGATGTTTGGACAATGCCCTATTATGTACCTCGACGAGAACCCAATTCATTTTCAAGGTTAAGGTATTATATAATATTAGAAGACAAATTAATTTTTTAATGTTTAAATTAAAGGGGCACAATCTTGATTTTTAGGGGTCGTTTTGGGCCTTTGTTACATTTAAACAGTTCTCAGAAATACTAAAGCTCTAAGAAAATCGCAAAATACCTTGAAATATACCTCAAAAATTTCACTTTTTATTTTTTTTCCGTGCTGTACGCGGCTGGTCTTCAGTCAGTCTGAAAATTGTGTGTCCTGTTGACAAAATCTACAATTGTTATTACATGTACTTTCTTTTTGTTTTATCAGTGTGGGCCTGCGCAGTAGTCTATAACTCTTTGATTTTTTCAATATGGCGGGACGTTCATAATATCTTAAGACATTATGATTTTCAAACACGGATAAATATGTATACCCATGGATTTGAAGGCTCAAATTTCAAAGGTAAGCTCTGTAGACTATGTCTGATTAGCTAAACAAAAGATTTCATGTGTTTGCGGCTGTCGGATGATTGTCCGAAACAAATCAAGCCTGTGCCCCTTTAACGAGACTTTTCAAACAGGCCATTATCTAACATGTTCATGACGGTTATGTGACATTTCATTATTCTGATCCATTAATAGATTCTCAATGTCTTCAATGTAGGAGACCTATCGTCTATATAATTGGAAGTTATTGCCTGAAAGAGATTGTTTCTCGTAGACTTGGGAATTTAGTTGACAATGTAGGTGGTTATAATTTTTTTTAAAGGGATTGTACAGAGGTGTGTCTAAAGAGAATATTTTGTCTTTCGAGGACACTAAGAGCACCAATTTGCACCATTCCAATTTTCCAATCAGACTTCCTTGCTCCTGCAAAATTTCAATTAAAACTGAACGTATTATGACGTGACTATTGTATGTGACTTCATAAAACACCTAGCTTAAGTGCTGGATCTACTGAGTGTTTGAAAATGTACCAGTTTCGCCGATACAAATTCAAATGTACAATCCTTCAAAGCTTTGATACATATTCGAGAGATCAAACAATAAAATGCTTGTAACCCTCCAGTAATGAATTGATTATTACATCATCACCCAACAGAGCGACTGAGGCTTTCTAAACGTAACAGCGAAAGAAAAAAAGAACTAATGTTACCATTTTTCAGCTTCACCATAATTTCAAATTCTTTGTTTCTTGTAAACCCTTTGACATAGATTTTACCAGGATTATCTGTCCCCATTATCGTTTCATAAAATTAACTACGATTAGAAAAATCCGATTTAATGGTAATAATCAATAGTGCGGCAATAATTAATAATTCAATTAGTATCATAATTATAAGATATCAGCACTCGAACCTGGAGATCCAGAGTTTATCTCGACAAAAATCTAGATGAACTTTTTTCAAGCTGGTTTCAGGATGCAGGTAAGAATCTGACATTAAAACTCGTGTTGTCTCCGCCGAAATTCTCAGAATCTGCGAACATTCTCAGATGATAGTAGATGTAGCCTCAATTCACGATAATTTGATGTAACTTTCAGCACGCAAAATATCACAGTATTACTCTTCGTCAATGACAACCAGACGCCCTCTCTCCTACTCGGTATATAAGTGAGCCCTTGATAAGACGCTTCCAATAATGTTAAGACACTTTCTTATTGAGGTTTTTTTATGCCCCAGGCTCGGTAAATGGCGTCCTCCTATCTTGTTAATTAAAAACCTTTCAAGACTGCAAGTCAGGTAATAATAAATGGATTCCATTTAATAATCATCGTCTCAAGTCAATATGGTTCGGATTTCACTCTTCACTTTTATATAGGAAGTTATATAGATATTAATAGAAGACAGATTTGATGAATCAAAGACATGTTATATAACTAATGGCAAACTTGTTAATAAATAGATTTAAACATTTTCTTATAAGAATCTTGATGTCGTGCCAGGGGCACAAGACGATACAATATCCTTTGAAACAGATTTGATAGCAAATGTCGGATAGAAATTCTTCTCAGGATATTTTCAATGAGTCCTATGTTATCTGATGTATCTGAATGATGTTTTCTAGTGTATCTGACTTATGTTATCTTATATACCTGAACGATGTTTTCTGGTGTATCGGACAGAATTATTTTATCTGATGTACCCTAACGATGTTTTCTGGGGTATCGGACAGAATTATGTTATCTGATGTACCTGAACGATGTTTTCAGATAATATAGCATCGTATTAATAACAGTATAGCATATTTAAGGAGTAAAAACTGTATGTGTATCAATGACAGTGGTATATCAAGCTGTGATTTCCTCTGGTAAAGTTAATCTAGATTTAGATTTTTACATCATTATCATACCTTTCAATATATTATGGCTCTGGCTTCTTTGATTTTATGCGACAGTGACGGTCATGAGATAAAAGGTAGGCCCTATCTGATGAAAATAGTAGCTGCACGATTGTAGAGATGGAAAACAATACTGGAAGACCTCTCACGGAAAGGCTCAAGTCTATCTTGAATGGGCGTGCAATTTACTTGATAACGATTGCGAGTATACACCAGAATAAAGGATATTGTTTCCACCCATGCCTTGTTTAAAAATTGAAAGTCGACTATGAGATCGTACTTCTCAAACATCCTGTCGAACAAGCTATCAATATGGCGAGTTGTGAACTTTGAAAGATTGATTTCGTTCGAGACCGGCCAGTAATTTTTTAACGTCAAAAACTATAGATCAAACTGTTTATTTTCAATTCTCTTTCTTAACTTTTTAAACAATTCTTAATTAATCAAGTACATGTACATTAAGAAAGCAAATATTTTTAAGTATAATTTTACGTTTTTTATAATGAAAATTTTGCATATACAGTCCCTTTGACAAGCTTTCCGTGTATTAGTTTTATCAAATTTGAAAATCGACCAGTCTTTATCAATATGTTTGGTTGGTAGATGACAAGTTAACGGACTCTTTCATCGGATGCTGATATCGCAAACTAATCAGTCTAAGATAGTGATTCAGAGGAAGTTGTCTTGATTTGTGGTTTCTCTTTCCGACATTTCTATCCCCCCTTGGACGCCTGTGGTTCCGAGATAAGGTTAGTTTGATATCAAAATCGTTTAAAATAAGTCTGGGTTTCAGGACCACGGACGTTTGGAGATAAATCGGAATTGTGTAAATTAAAGCTATATGTGTTCTTAATACAATATTTTAAACTTCTTTTGAATCACTTTAATTATGGCCTAGACATATTTCCGTTGAATATTACCGAACAGTGTTACAAGATGAAAGTCTTTGATTTAATGGCATTTGTCCTTTTTAACGTTGTATTTATAAAAGGTTCCTATATTTTATCATGATGACCAAGCTGTATACTTACTCTTTTAGACACCTGAAAGCACTTTTCAGTTGAATGCGCTGTAAATCTCACAGCCGCGAATTCCGATCCTAACAGGATCATTGCTAGACAGTCGCTCCCTTCGATTTATTATACCAATGGATCTATAACATACACAGTTGTAGCAATCTGTCATGTCTTGTGGGTGTATTCAATCGATAATTGCAGGCCAAAACGAGCCACTATGGAATTGATGATATATTTCTAATTCCTTTATATATGATATTTTTCAGAAAGTTGATATAAACACAAGGGAAGATACCTGTTATTGGAATGCGATGAATAAAATTGAAGGTTTATATCAGTGACATGAACTTTATTGATTCATGTACGGAGAACATACCGAAGCACTTTTGTATTTTTATTACAATTGGACAATGAATTCAACCACTCAAAAAATCAGTCAGGATGTGCTGAATTTAGCTGAAATTGTTAAGTACCTACAAGTTTATTATGTACCAACGATCATAGCTATAGGAATATGTGGATGCTCCCTTACGACTCTGGTGTTTTTAAGATCGGCCCTCAGAAGTAAATTTTTTTCACACCTTCTTGCGGCAGCGTCAATTTCCAGTTGTGGCTTTTTGTTAACGGTTCTCATAACGTGGTTGTTTGAACAAGGAATAGACGTTTACGCAGCACCGGGATTATGTCAGATTTTCGTCTTTTCCAGCCATTTCTTTCCATTTCTGACTTTCTGGATAAGTGTTATTGGTGCTTACCTTGTCGTTTTGGAAACAGTGTATTGTAGAAATTTGACGTGGATATCTCGGACGGCTGTGTCGAAAACCATCGTCGTCGCAGTGGCTTTGTTAAGTTTTACTTTATATTCGTACAAGACGTGGACGAACGCAACGAGAGCTGTGCTTAACTTTACAGTGTGTACTATTTTACCGGAGAACAAACCGGTTATAAAGGTGCTCAACATGCTCGATGTGTTAGTTCTTCTAATTCTTCCTTCCATTATTTTTTTCGTGTTCGACATGATATTAATTTATAACCGATTATTCGGAGTGATGAATTTAAGATGGAAATCATCACAAAATCAAGAAGTTTTGAAAATTGTTGTGAGCCATTCAATTTGTTATCATATATTAGTAACACCTCGAGCTATTTCCATGCTGATATTAATTATAAACCGCTTGTATCATGATACTTTTCCGCAGATTAACGATATTCTCTTTCATAAAATGTTTCAATTTTTATTTTATACGTATTTTACCGTCTTACCAATATTGCCTTTATTGGTGTCGAAGAGATTTCGCCGAGGATTAAAGAAGACTTTCGGCATAAAAAGAAAGAAAACGAGAATCCGATCATTTTCTCGCTCATTTTATCGCACGTCATTTCTCTAAGCTGATAAGTTGATTAGAGAAATAAAATATGTTTCTGTTATTAAAATGTTTTTGAAATATCTGCTAATCTTGGTTTTTAGCCTGTGGGCTGTGTTGTGAAATGCACCATCATATCCTTATACGGATAGGCAACAAGAAATAAAAGGTTTTTACATGTTTACATTACTAGTATGTTGAATGTCATCGCCCATCTTATTAGTTAAAGAGCTAAGGACAAGATCTAATGAAATGCAGTTTCAAATTATATAGTAAGAAACTTTCAACGGAGATGTGTATTCAGTCTGCTCGTTAATTTGCTAATGTGATCTTGAACATGCTCGAACAAACACAAATGAGTAATTGCTTATTATGAACTTTCCTACAAATCTTCACAAACACTCCATTCCCGCATTTTAAGATTGTTTGCATACACTTGTGTTGCTTTTCTCGGACGCTATCTCCTTGACTATTTATTACAACATCAATAGCAATCGATTACCTATTCGTGTATTTTGGGATTCAAAGACGTAGCTATCTTAAAACAAATTTCCACATGCATGCATTTTAGTGTTTTTAGAGTCAATTTTGAAAATATTTCAGAGGAATTCTTAAGAGATTCTTTTTTATTATGGTTTCTTTGGATTTAAATCTGAAGGGTTCTCGTGTCGACTGAAGCCGTGAGCAACTTGCTTTGTGACCCATGCAAATACGGGTGGAATGTGGATTGATCTGCACGCAAGACTGGGTTAATCTGACAATAATGTCAGCTAAAACTCGGATTATGTCTATCACTATATCACTAATAGCAACCTTCTAAACACAAATTGGTGTCATGCAAGTGTATCTTGAAGTAGTCGCAATAATACCTTCATCTAATATGATTCGCGATGATCTGTTTATATGATAATGAGTTATCTTAATCGGATTGAAGCAAAGTACAATCAATTTTAGCTTAAGGTGGTTGAGAAGTTACTTATAGAAGGCAATGCATGGCACATTGATGGAACAGTGTTCTCCAAAGAAAGGAATGGTTATTTTGTTAAAAGTAAATTCATTGTACGTCGAGCGTAAGCTTAATTTAAATCATATATTATCTGTAAACTAATTCTTAAGAAATTGCATTGAAATTAACTATGATAGTTTAGAGTTGTCGAAAGGTAACAAGTTACTACTAACAAAAGGTACTGGCACATGGTTAAAAAGGAGTTCACTATTGTTAATATGTTATAATGAGAATGCATAGTACTTCTAACATAGGCCTAAAAATTACCATATACATATATCGTATATCATTAATACATACTGTAATAATATCCACAAATACTAATTACCAAACCCAGGCAAACAAGATAGCTTGCTAGGCAAGGTAACATACGCCCACACACCAGCATTGATAAATATAAATAATCATTTATCAATTCTCACAACCTATTTCGTCAAAATCCATTGACAATTGTAGCTTTTTTTGCGATCACAAAAGATTTTGAACGGCCGGCGGACTGAAAATAAAGGGTAATTATTAAACCGAGCTAGTTAATTGGATAAAGCCTACCGTGGATAATGATATCACTAAGGTTTATAGTTTTAGAGTATGGGAATCTATTTGGCAACTAAGAATATAGCGTTTAACAGCCAAGAGAATCTCAGCATGCAGTACTGTTGAACTATGTTACAAATTGAATTATTTCTGAATCATATTGCATATTAAATCCAGATAGAGAAACGGTTTGCAGTTGGTTGATCATGAAGCTCTCAACGATTTGAGGTTGATTTCGTCTTTACAGATCACTTACTCGATTGGTGTCACCTTCATATCACTAAGACTTAGATTGTGGTTGGTGGAGTTGAAATGGTTACCAATCGGTGACCGTTTATCCGTTCCGAAAGATTGATAAAAAAAACAGGCAAGTGGTTAGAATACTTTTACTCTATTTCTGAAAGGGCTTTGCTTTTTATACTACGAAGGTATTGTTTAGAATACCCCCGCTCTCGCAATTTTGTGAAAACTTTTTGACAGGCATTATCAAAATCAACGGTTCTAGTAGGCTCTTTGATATCAGCCTTACTAGTTTCATTTAAATCCGGTCGTTTGAATACTGGTGGTGTTAAGAAAATCCACGCTGTGTTCGCTAACATTGATAGATACTGCCCGATTGAAAAATTTCATCTTGGAAGGGTCCATAGAATAGTGGTTTGATAGGAGAAATTTGAATTCTGCCATAAAAATATTTGCGTTATTGGGAGCGAATCGCTTGTCCGATAGTGATATTATTGTCTCTTTACTAGACCATCTTTTGATTCTACAAATGGAAATCAACTGCAATCATTCCAGAAAACATTACCCAAGGGAATGACATGGTGATGGCTGATCGACAATTAACCTTTTGACATATTGTCAACGTTACGAGCACATCTTATGAGAAAATTGAGCAATAATCCTCCAATGACACCAATTTCTTGACAGCTTGATCGCTGTGTTGTCTGAAGAAAACTTTTATTCCGTCAAACTTCCTTGCAACCATGCTACCAACATTGCGTTAATATAGATTGTTTTAGAGAAGAAAATGAAAACCCATCGACTTAGATTATCGAGCCAGTTCTATTAGTACATATCTTTAGAATCAGACTATAGCAAACATGGAGTACAGAGGAGCAAGTACACGCGTATTAAAGAACCATGGACGGACGGATGTATAAAACGTTTCAGGATTTCCTCTATGAGTATTCCAATTGACGTCTAAAATTATACCAGTTTTTCTTTCTTTTTATGGGACTTTGCTGAATTAATAATAAAAGCATAACATATTCATCAGTAGATATTTACATTTCTACCATCTCTCGCTTCAATAAATCAGTTACGCAAACTGGTGTTTATTTCCAATAACTGTAGTTTGTCACTTGACAATGACGTCAAAATTCATCTCCAAGACAAAAATGATTAAAAACCTTAAGATTTGTGGCAAAATAAGAAAAACATAAAACATATTTGAATGTAAATATAAGAATTAAATGTTGGTCTCACTAGCATTATTGGTGTGTAAACGAAATAGATCAACGACATAATGACATAAAGTTCGCTGATGAACATATTGAGTATTTTTTTTGAGAACATAAATTAAACGTCCATTGTGGGATGAAGAAGCACATTAATAAACTATTTAACCTCCTTTGCAGGTGAGGTAATAATAGAACCGGGGTTTTTAGTTTTATCTCTGAGAGGCGAAATGGATACCTGAACAAGCTTAAGCTTATGGAACATACCCAGAGATAAACCTTTCAGTTGATAAAATAACCGACAAAAAGACAGTCTACGTGAGAGTATATATTTAACGATTCTAATAAATGGATACAAGATCAACAATAGATATCAACAATTCTACAAATCATAAAATATCACAGTTTTCAAGGCCACAAGCATTCAAAACATAAATAAAATCTTATTTTTAAATCAAATATCACCATTGAAATAGCATAACATTAAAATATATATATATCTATGAAAAAATAGTTAATACAAAGAATACTACCTCTTAGACTTAGAAGTCCCAAAATTGGGTATAAGGGTGAAAATAAGGGAATAAGTCATCAGTTGGACTTCTTACATGTTTAATGGATTTTAAGTTAGTTTGATGGATATCTTGGACTATAGAGGGATTCTGTTATATAGTTTTGACAAAAGTAAAGTCCACCGATAAACAAAGACTCGTTTAAGTCGAATTTTAAAAAAAATTGGTCATCTTTAGAGGTAGTATACCTTCAAAAAAATCTAAAGGCGTGAGTGATAATCCTTATTTAAGGTAATGGTAAATATATTTTCAAAAGATGGATCAAGTCACAGCTCATTTCACAAGCTGATTTCAAAAATTACATCCTAAGAACATGGATAGTAAGTATATTAATCTACAGCAAAAACACATGAAACCGGGCATTTTGATCTGCAATTGATCTGAAATCGACTATTTCAACAATATTTATAAACATATCAATACTAAATACTATTTACTTTAAATATTACTTATATGAGAGTACTAAAGACAGAAAATCAGAAACATTAACACAATAAAAATTTGGCAATTGTAGGTGGATATATATATACTGCTCATCAAATTTGATCGTCATAAAAGTACTCACTTGAAACAAAAGAGGAAATAGGACACATGTGGTAGAGATCACAAGCATTAATAACAAATACATCTCATATTACCTCAAATGGAATGGAAATCAGAATCTAATGCAAGAAGTAATGACAAGAGCCAGGAAGGAAGCATTGATTTCAATAGAAAACTACATTTCATCTTCTTTATTAAATTGAAAAGTTGGAAGTATTTTATTTTCAATTCATGTTGGAAACATTTAGAATAAAGTAGAACACACATTTCTCTACGTCAATTACTCAAACTTAAACCCATATAAGACCAAAAAAAACCCAAAAAAAACCATAAGAGCAACTTTGAATGGTTTTATAAAAACTCTTCAAACAATTTGAAAAATTAATCACAAGATATTTTTATTTTTAAACTACAGATTATGAATGTAAAGATCGCTAAATGTTTTCTTTACTTCATAGTGATTAGGGATTCACAAGTTTTTATAAGTAGAGTTTTTTTTAACTTTCCCGAGATTGGCGTTCCTATAAATCTGGTTTTAGAACAGACAGACAAACCAGAATAGTCCAAAAAGTAGCCTTAAATGCCTCTGATACACATACGACAGCTTTTCAGAATCTTTAAGAGAGGTAAAAGCATTTGTTTTATTAAGAGAACATTGAATCAGATTCACACACTGAGAAAAAGATGAACCATTTAATTGAATCTTATGTAGATAAGAGCAGTTTATAACATTCAAGGTAATACTTCTATCGTCTGCTAAATACCCCAAAGTAGGGGTTTCTAATTTTAGTTCATTTTCATAATTAAGAAGGAATTTGTCCTTCTTTCTTTTATTCAATTATATGATAATGTTTCATATTAATATTGTGTAGTTCCCTAGTGCCAAATAAATTGTATATTTTTATTTGAGTGTTTGTTATAAATGAGAAGTTGGCTTGGTTTTTACTCAAGTATTTAAATACTTTCTTCTCAAACGAAACGAAATAGTGCAGAGAAGATCAATTGCATCAACTGACTTATTGTAAAATTGATATTTTTAATTACCAGTGTCACAATAACAGCAGAAGAGAAAAACAATGAAGGTGAGTCAAAATGTTATAATTACAAAGATCATTTCTTACTGAAGTTGCTCCTTACTTAAATGGGAATTCTGTTTCTTTTGTAAGTCGAAAACTTTGTTGGTTTCAAATTCACGAAAATCTAGCGAAGTATATGTCTCTGACAGTTTTAACTAAAAGTATCCAACCCTTATTTTCATAACACCTAAACTATTTAAATAGATCAACGGTTGTAAGAAAACTACTGAACAGATTTTAAAAAAATAAAGAGGTAATTGTAGAGGAATCTGTCTATTGAAGGTATTCTGAAGGTTTCAACAAATAATATTTAGCGAGTATACTTATACCCACACATCAACCCTTTTAAATAAATTCAGTTTGATCAAGTAGATTTATGGATGTAAATAGCATATATCATGATTAGTTTTAGGCATACTTTACGATATATTTATCGTAATAATACAAAAGCACATAAGTCAAAAAGAAAGAAATTTCACAACTTTCCAAATAAATGACATTGTATTCAACAAGAAATAAATTCAATACCAAATACCAATATAGAGAACTAATTAGGTATAATGATATACTGGATCACATTATCTGATTGCTGAAGTGTCAATATTAAAGATAAAAGACAAGGTAACGAATGCCCCCTGGCAGATGTCATATATGATAACTTTCTATCACGAAAAAGTGATTGAATACAAATTTAAGATTTCAAAATAAATTTACACATAAATACGATCTCATCAACATATTCGCATGCTATAAAAGTTTTTTCTGTTGTATTAACATTCTTAAGTAATTTGACAGCTGAAATTGAGCTCTCTAACGACATTTGAAGAGAATATAGTTAAAGGAATATCTGTCTAAAGGTGGTCAACATTTGACGATCAAGCTTTAAAGGGATTGTTAAGAGGGTTTTTTTTTTAAAAAAAAACATAATGTGTATGGGAAACATCCAATACATCAATTTACACCATTCCAATTTTCAATCAGAAATTTGTGGTTCCTACAATTCATCATCAATCTCATTTAAGTTTTAATGGAATTGCATGCACCAGACGTTATGCTAGTTGATTTAGTTTACTTGATGGATTATCTAGATAAGATATATATACAACATACAAATTATCCTTGCCTACCAATGTTTTTCAATAGAAAACACATTTGGCTACATTCTACATAATATACAGCCAGCAGATAAATAACCTTGTAACCAATAATTAAACCACCCAATTATAATTTGTGTATGAACTTTCTCAAATACCATAATTATAAAAATTATCACTTATTAACAATATTGATTTATAAAGCTCTTGCTATTACCGGGATTAATGCCTTGACTGTTATTGACTTTATTGGTTTTATTTCCACAAATTTAAAAGAACGAATTGAATGCAATGATCAAAATAAACCTTTTATACACTGGTTAACCTTTCTATTGGCAAAAATAATTTGAATTATCTACTTAACATTACAGAAATGATGAATTCGTCATACATGTATGTTGAAAGGGCATCTAATGAAGAAGTCATGTAGAATACTTTATTAGGACTTCTAGTGAAGAAATCATGTAGAAGACATCATTAGGACTTCTAGTGAAGAAATCATGTAGAATAGATCATAAGGACTTCTAGTGAAGAAATCATGTAGAAAACATCAAATCATGTAGAAAACACCATTAGGACTTCTAGTGAAGAAAGCATGTAGAAAACATTATAAAGACTTCAGTGAAGAAATCGTTTAGAAAACATTATTAGGACTTCTAGTGAAGAAATCATGTAGCATACATCATTAGGACATCTGAAGAAATCATGTACAATGCATCATTTGGACTTTTGATGAAGAAGTCATGTAGAATACTTCTTTAGGGCGTCTGATAAAGAAATCATGTAGAATACATCATTAGGACTTCTAGTGAAGAAATCATGGAGCATACATAATTATGACTTCTAGTGAAGAAATCATGTAGAATTCATCATTAGGACTTCTGATGAAGAAATCATGTAGAATACATCATTAGGACTTCTGATGAAAAAATCATGTTGAATACATCATTAGGACTTCTAATAAAGAAATCATGTAGAATACATCATTAGAACTTCTGATGAAGAAATCATGTAGAATACAACATCATTAGGAGTTCTGATGAAAAAATCATGTAGAATACATCATTAGGACTTCCGATGAAAAAATCATGTAGAATACATCATTAGGACTTCTGATGAAGAAATCTTGTAGAAAACATCATTAGGACTTCTGTTGAAGAGATCATGAGAATACATCATTAGTACTTCTGATGAAGAAATCATGTAGAAAACATTATTAGGACTTCTAGTGAAGGAATCATGTAGAATACATTATTAGGACTACTAGCGAAGAAATTGTGTAGGATACATCATTAGGACTTCTAGTGAAGAAATCATAGTTTTTCTTCGTATTTTGGGCCTTTCCAGGTTAACCATCTGAGTAATAATGCATCATACTTTGGGAATTTCATCTTGATTAGAAAAGTAACTTATTCTACCTCAGTTTTGATATTTCTACTACTGATCAATTTTAACAGTGACAATTATGAGTAATTATGAGTAAAACATGTTTCATTAGATTCTGTCGTTATATTTCTATATCACTTTACAATTGATGTATTGAGCACTTATATTTAAACAGTGAGAGATTTTTACAACTGTAACTTTTATAATCAAAAAAAGAAACAAGATTTGTGACCACTTAAAAACTTATCAAAAATACATATGATAATCACTCATCTCTTATAAAATATTGATAAAAAACTCATTTACTAATCAGCAATATTATATTTACTCTCAACTTTTCTTGACCTTTTATAATCAATGTTGTTTTTTTATATTCCAGTCAGAAATTAATTACTATTTAAGTAAGCTGAAAATTAATGTTAAATAGTAAGTCTAGCTTTGCCTTAAGGTGGATCAAACATTTTGATGAAAATTATACGTAATTTTTTCCTGGAAAATAATGATGTAAAAAACATTTTTATCAATTTCTCACTAAAAAAAATGTTCTGATTTTCAATACCATACATCATCCTAAAGGTATTTTATGACCCTTGTTACACATGGCATTAATTTTCAGCAAATCTAATTTCTGGCAAACTTTTTATCTGATTTTCTTCAATGCATCACCCAAAGGCATCAACTGCACTCTCTTGTAATCATATCTAATAACTTTATAACAATGATCAGTTTAACAGTTACCATATGAGAGTCAAAACTTAAATAGAAGTCGATTGTTTAGTAACTGGGTATGTTAACTCTATAAAGTTGACATAAATTTTGACTTACTTTGATATTTAGCTTTCTTCAATTGAGTTTGGTAAAGCAAAATTGAGCATTTATGTGAAATTTGTGTGATAAATCTATTACTATAACTGTTAATATTAATCACAGGTATACAAGGTTAAGTAATATCACTACAAAATGCTGATGTCGGTAAAAAAAAAAAACATAATAAATCAACAAACTTGCTTTATCAGCGTATTAATGAAACACCAAGGATGTTATATACTGGATATTAACCGATTACAAAAGTCAATTCTAAATCTAAGGCACTGGACTAAAGAATTACACAATTAAATGCTTTTTATAAAATCTCAATAAAATAAATAAAAATATTGACTTTTTTCGTTTCATAAATTTCCTATGAGTCACTTTACTCATTCAAGATCTCATGACAATCTTATACAATATTTGACATAATAATTTGCACAAATTACAAACCTCCTACAAAAAATCAGCTTAAATACAAGTGCATCAAGTGCAGGAAATCCAACAATAAGTTCAATTTTTGATTAGCAGGAAATCCAAATGGTCAAATTCGTAAAACACATATAGGAACACATTATTCAGATCTAGAAAGATTGACACAAACTTAACCAGACAAACACTAGATTAAAAGAACAATCTAGTGTGTTTATAAGACAAAAAGAAATAAGTATATGGATATATTATTTCTAAATTTATTAACTCAACATTGCATATGCTCATACAGATAGTGTTATCAAGAGAAACATTTTGTCTGTAAGAGCATGTGCAAAGTTGAGTTTATAAATATCAGAAATACACATAGTTGTGCTTCTTTAACTATCTAGAGCTTTATTTGGATTAACTTGCATTTACAATAAATAAATAGAACAAAAATCAACAGTGATTTAAAATAAGGTTTGACATTAAAGGGAGACTGCATCTTAGTATAAACATAAACTTTGAAACTTGGCCAATAAGAGCATATATATTCATCAGTTTTCCAGATTTTAAGGGATTCTGTTACTTTATGACACCAGGTAAGTTCACTGATGAATATATACACATATTGACCATTCTTGTGAACTAAAATTTTATGTTCATGCTAAGAGACAGTATCACTTTAAGGTTCAAGCCAACAAAATCACAGATACCATAAAAGAATAACACATTTACATAGATCAACATTAATAGAAAATAAAGTTTGTGATTTCACCTGCCATCTACAATCAGACCAAATCTTTCTGTATTACTTCAGGTCATTCAAATATTCAACCAATCAAATACCCTGTTCTAATCAATAATTACCCTTGTTCAAATTTGAGATCAAACATAAAATTGTATAACAAACCAACATTTAGTAAAAATTTTAGTAAAATGGTCACATTACAACAGGCACAAGTTATTTTGGCCACATTAATATGGGAACAAGGTATTTTGGTCACAGTAATATGGGCACAGTGTTTTTTAGTCACAGTAGTTCAGGCACAAGGTACTTTGGTCACTGTAATACAGGCACACAGTATCTAACCCTACACTTCCCTTATGACTGTGACCATAATACCTTGTATTTGTGACCATATTTTCAGTGAACAAATTACTGTGACCATATTTCCCGTGTCCAAAATTCCTTTGACCAAGTGCACTGGATGAAATAAGACAAAACAAAGTTACGAATAATAAGAACATGAATGTCAAGTAAAATGTCAAGTAAAATGTCAATAACCTATTGTAACATCTATTGGATTAAGTAATATTATATAATTATATAGGAGTTTTAACTAACAGTTTCTGTCTTGGCACCAATTCTCATGAGTCTGGTATGTTCTCTTTCATGTTCTCTCAATAAATACTTATCTTCCTTGGACAACTGACGATGCTGTTGTAATCTTAAATAACTCTCTTCTCTTTTAGTATGTAACTAAGGAAAATAAAAAAAAACAGAAATAATACTCTAGTGCTAAACCCAATTTCAGAAAAACAAGTCTTGAGTCATAAAAACAGACCAATTTATTTTCTTGAAAAATCTGTATAGTAACTAGGACAAAAAAAGGGAATAAACGTGGGATAGTAAAAAATAAATTAAAATCTTTAAAAGCCAGAATTGATTAAATCTAAATCATATTTTTTTTTATTGAAAATGTGAGTTTTTGATTATATTCTATTGTTTTCGTCGGAAATCACAGCTTTTTTTTTTGATTTCTTTAAAAAATTATGGCAGAAGGATCAATAAAAGAAGAAAAAAAATTGGCTTATTTCAATATAAGTAGCTTATCATTCAAAATAAGAATTAATAAGCAGATATCAATATTTGCACTTCGAAATCTCAATAATTCTGGAAGTGAAAATAGTCTTTATTCTCAAGATCAGGTTAAAATCCTGAAGTCACATTTCAATTTTGACACATACTTAAGAGAGCTTAAACTACTATTTTTTGAGACAGTTTTACAGATGATGAAAAATAGTAAGAACCCAAACCTTTTCTAACTCAGCCTTATCTCTCAGTATTTTCTGCTCTAATTGTAACTCAGCTGAATTTCTTTCACTTATTTCTTGCTTCAATTTGGCAGCATTTTTACGTTTCATTTCAGCTAGATTAAGCTCTAAACGCCTGACTTGTTGTTCTTGTTGTTGCCGATCATATTCTGTTGCTCTAACTTTACTGTACAGATCTTGTTCTATATCATCATCTTTATTCACCATTTTCTACAAAATAAACAAAGGAGATCAATCACACCTAGGAAGTTCAAGATTTTACATAGAAAGCTCACAATTATATTTAGAGAGCTCAAGATTATACATAGTAATCTCTTGATTATATTAAGAGTGCTCATGATTAAATTAAGAGTGCTTAAGATTATATTTAGAGTGCTCAAGATTATATTTAGAGTGCTCAAGAATATATTTAGAGTGTTCAAGATTATATGTAGAGTGCTAAAGATTATATGTAGAGAGCTCAAGATAATATTTAGAGTGCTCAAGATTATATTTAGAAAGCTCAAGATTATATTTAGAGTGCTCAAGATTATATTTAGATTCAAAATTATATTTAGACTCAAGATTACATTTAGAGAGCTCAAGATTAACATGTAGAGAGCTCAAGATTATATTTAGAGCTCAATATTGTAAGTAGAGAGCTCAGGTTATTATTTAGAGAGCTCAAGACTATATTTAGAGCTCAATATTGTAAGTAGAGTGATCAAGAATATATGTAGAGTGATCAAGAATATATGTAGAGAGCTCAAGATTATATTAAGAGAGCTCAAAATTAAAATGAAGAGAGCTCAAAATTATATGTAGAGGGCTCAAGATCATACATGTATATCAAGATATTATAAGATTATATGTAGTGATAATGCTCAAGATATTTAGATAATAATTATGAGCAAGTGATAATGCTTAAGACAATAAGAGAAATGCTCAGAATAATGAGCAAGAGCACAAGATAATAATGCAAGATCTCAAAAAAGAAAGTCAACAAGCCTTCTGAATGAAAATAGAGAACTTAAAAATAGTAAGTTGAGAGCTCTTAATAGTAAAGGAACAAGTCAAAAAGGCTCCTGTTAAAATGTAGGCAAGTTAAGACAGTAAGTTGAGAGCCCAAGATAGTAAGCAAGATCTTCAGCAAATAGAAAGCCAACAAGGCCCCGGCCCCTGATAAAAAAAATAGAAAACTTAGACAAGGTAAGAGGTCAATTTAAAAAGAAAAGTAAGAACGATTTCAGGATTTCAAGGAGACAGCTTGATAATTCCATTTTATAAATTTACAAGTTTGAATAGATCAGTAAAGATCTTAAACCCTAGTTACTTCCTTTACTAATGTACAACTTGAAATGCTTAATGGGAAATTTCTAATTGCAATGGCTTCATGTACAATCCTATAAATTTTGAATACAAATTTTCAATGTTAATTAAAAGCCAATGAATTTGTTAACAAGACAGCAATTAAACCCTTCATTGTACATGCAGTTCAATAAAAATCCTCCAAAGTAGTTACATGTATGTTAAAAAAAAAACCCAAGTGGTTGCCTAGCAAGATACACCCACTTGAAAGTATATTTTCTGTTTCAACACAGGTTAAAAGTCCAACATTATTTGGGCCTAATCCAAGATCTCATCAATATACATGATCACAGTTTCATTCAAATCAGATCAAAACTAGTCTCACAAGGTAATTTTAATGCATTTGACAAAGTCAAGGGCGATAACTCGAAAATCTTCAATTGAAAACTTGTTCAAGATCTCATCAATATAAATAATCATACCAAATTTCATTCAAATCAAATTTACTGAAGTCTCTATTGCGTTCACAAGCCAATTGTGGACAGACAGACGGACGGACAGACAGGGTGACAACAATATACAACCACATGTGGGCGTGTAAAAACAGATTCGATTTTACACTTATTTCCTATATTTTTTGGAAAAATACACAATTTTCAGTAACTTATGTTGCCATTTCAAAGCATACTATAGTTGTCTTTGTATAAGTTACAACAGTTTTCGTTGATTAAAACACTGAGCCAGAGGGGCTTTGCCAGCAAAGTGTGGTATTGAGCATAGACACTTTGGTTGGTAGGTAGATGTAACGTCTACTGAATAAAACCTATAGAATAAATGAAGTCAAGATGTAGCTACCTTAAAAAACTTAAGTGAGTCCTCATGTTCTCTTCTTTGTTGTTCATTTAATCGTTTCTTGAACCTGGCTTCTAGTATCGATTGTTGGCTCTCTCGTTTTGTTTTCTTTTCCTTTAGATTAGACTGTAGTTTGTTTATTCTTCTATCATTATGTTCCTAAAATGTATTAACACATACATTGTGCCCAGTTAAGGGGAAAAAATTGGGAAATTTGTCTTGAAAACTCAGGAGATTTTTTTCTAAGCATGAAAATTCATAAATTTTGAGACCCTGGATAGAAGGTTGATCCTAGACATCTAAATTATATGCCATAAGAGACATCTTTACTTGTACAAAATGAAGGGAAAAAATAATTTCCTGAAGCAAACTCATGAAATATTGAACTCAAATTGCAACAATCATTTTGACACTCTTCAGAAATGGAAAATAAGCCAGTAATGCAGGCAATAAAGGATTGATTACAGGCTACAGTAAAATTTCAAAATGATTTTATGAAGCGCAGTTCAAGATAATATTAAATTTAGACTTTTACCCACTCATGATAATCTACCGATAATAATAAAACATTCTGAAACAATGTCTAGGCCTAATATTCTCATAATATTGACGACTATTGCTATAAAATTACTTTGAAGATTACAAAATTTTTGGATGTCTTACTGTTAAGAGTATATTTTGAAATATCTATAGTATAATCAAAAATAAATTTAAACTGAAAATATGTTTTAAAAATCTGTTATTTAAAAAGTCATAAAAGAAGGATTTCTGTCTCTACTTGACATAAAATGACAATTATTTCACCATTTTAATAAAAAATATATAAGTATTAATGACAATTGAGAGACAGGATTTTCATTACTGTATTTTTTAAAGCTGAAACACAATTTAATAAAACTGTTGAAATCAATTACATAAAACTAAATAGGTAACAGTTATCAGGAATGGTGTACTGTTAGTATGTTGGCCTCAAGAAGATGCTGATATCATAAACTAGGTTAATATCTTTAGTTATAAAAGTTAGTAATAGGATTGGGTTAATTTGGCTGATTCTGTGTTGGGATTGTTATTAACCTATTCAACATTATACCTACAGAGCTCAAAGTAATGCGGTTAATTTGGTGTTATAACACAGTGTACTCTGAGTAACCCGACACAAATTTCATGTTATGTCATGATGTTAACACTAACAGGAACATTAACTCGAGATTAGACCTCACCCATTGTTTCCCTAGAGATATTAGTTGACTCTCTGAATATTATTAATTAAGTCATTTCTTGATAAAACGCTGCTTGTAAGAGCATGTAAAACGTTGAGTATCAGAAATAGTATATCCATATCTAGTGCTTCTTTACCTATGTCTATTTCTATATGTCTAATAAATAGTATGTGTGCTAGATTAGAAAAAAATTTTCATTTTTATTTTCTAGAATCAGAAAGCAGTACCTGAAGTCTTTGATTCATTTCTTTGACCTTTTTATCCATCTCTACATTGATGGCCTCCTCATTTAACAAGCGTTGAGTATTAGTATTATGGGATAGTCTCATTTTAGTATCAGTTAAACGACGCTGTTCTGAAATAAAAATTAGACCAAAATCAATATTGAAATACTTTACCCTTCTATATTTACCCAAACAAAAATGGTTTATTTCCCTGTACATCAAGATAAATCTTAACCATTATCATCATTGGATGAATTCATCTTGAGTGACTATCAACTCACTTAGCCACCACATGGGAAGTTGAAAGACAAGATAGATTGCCAGGGAAAGTAAATATATTCCCACTGGCAACTGTCAGATATAATAACAATGTCTTTAATAGCTAAATAGCAATTTTTCTCATATTGTAATGACTTTATAATACAATTAGAGTTCAACCATTTTGAATTTTTCAAAATAAATTACATGTAGGAAAGTTTTTTAGCATCATGTTTCAAATAATTGATGCAGCCTCTACAAGATAAAGAACTTAAAACAGTTCATCAAAGTTAAATCCCAATTCAACCTTCAGCAAATTCACATCAATCTATTTATTGGTATACCAAGATCAGATAGAAACTGTAGCCTTTATCGTATCTACAAATCATAGTTTTACTAAGTCAAGGGCAATAACTCAACAGTCATATATTCAATTAAAATTTTTTATGATATTTATTTAATATAAAACTTGAACTTCTGTAGCCTTTATAATCTACAAATCATAGTTTACTAAGTCAAGGGCAATAACTCAATAGTCATATATTCAATACCAGTATATGATGCTTTATTTAATTTACAGCCAAACAGTTAACAAGATCTTTTAAAAGAAGGTCATTTCTAGAACTCACTCTTTTTTAAGACTTAATTCCATCAAGGAAGATAAAAGAATTACGTGTTAACCTACCATCACGTTTTTTAATATCTAAATGGTGTTTAGTCCGACTTAAATCAGCGCTTAGTTTTCTATTGTAAGATTCAGTTGTTTTGATATCACCATCACTTTTCCTGCAAATACAGAACAAATGTTTTATGAGTGAAAGAGTATATATTAACTGTGTTTAATCCTCTGCAAGTGGCTAAACATTTTTTTTTAGTCAAGACAGTCATGTAAGCCTTTACTAGAAAAGAACAAGTTAGTTTTTATTTCCACCACAATTTAAAGGAACATGAACAAATTTGTTGAATAGGCAACAATAAGCAATGAATTTATATAAATTTCTTTTGAAATTAACCATGTTTACATCTTTAATAGACTTAATAGCATTCAAAAGTTCAGAAACCCTATTTCAGCAGGTTTCTTTCATAGTGTCCTGGATCACAATAGATAAAAGTTACAACACTTTTATTACAAATAATTAGATGACTGTTCAACAATTCTAATACTTACGCTAGTTGAGAAGAGAATTCCATATCATTATTTAAATCATCTTCAATTCTTTTCTTCTCATCTTCTTTATTCTTCCTGAAATTTCAAGTAATAGTTATTGGTAATGTAACTGTTAGTTTAGGCTTTTTTAGTTATATCTTTAATTGATAATGTAACTGTTATTGGTAATGTGACTATTTGTAATTATATAACTGTTTTTTGTAATGTAACTGTAATTACTTATGCAACTGTTTTTAATAATCAAACATTGGTAATGACGTTATTAACGGAAATGTAATTGCTATTAGTAATGTAATTGGTTTTTGGTAATAGTAATTTATATTAGTTATGAAATTGTTGCAATATTGTTATTGGTAATGTAACTATTAGTAATTATATAACTGTTTTTTGTAATGTAACTGTAATTACTTATGCAACTGTTTTTAATAATCAAACATTGGTAATGACGTTATTAACAGAAATGTAATTGCTATTAGTAATGTAATTGTTTTTGGTAATAGTTACTTTTATTAGTTATGAAATTGTTGCAATGTTGTTATTGGTAATGTAACTAACAGCATTTCAAAAAACAGATATATGTATATAACAGCAATTATATACATATATCTGTTTTTTGAAATGTATCTGTTAGTTATGCAACTGTTATTAATAATCAAACATTAGGTAATGACATTATTAACAGAAATGTAATTGCTATTAGTAATGTAATTGTTATTGGTAATGTTACTTTTATTAGTTAAGAGATTTTTGAAATATTGTTATTTGTAAGGTAACTATCAGTGGCGGAGCCACAGGGGGGGATACTATTACTTTTACACCAGTTCAACAAATAACTGATAAATCTCAGCCACAATTAAGTAGTTTTTTCAGGAAAACACATACTATTACATCTTCAGAAAGTAATCAGAATGTAAGTGAAGTAATTAGTGGCGAGCACAGTGAAGTGGAAACACATCTAATTGATGATTGTGACCCTTCTTCCCAATCAGCTAATGTATCCAGAGGCACAGTCTGTGAATGTTGCGATAAACCAACATGTTCCAACACACCTGATATAAGTGTAACTGAAATTCCGGAAAGTCCACAAGAATGTTCATCTGTTTTTGAGAAATTAATTGATTTGACATGTAAATATCCATCAGATCCTTGGCTCTTCAAGGATTCCAAAATCACTGATTCATTGGTGCGAGCAATAATAGAAATAGGTGCTTGTCAACCAGGATTTCATGATGACTTCGATGATTTCCCAATCGACAAAGATGGGAGACGTTTTCATGTGGAATGGTATCAGAAGACAATGGAAAACAGAACAAAATCCCATAGACAATGGCTTTGTTACTCTCAAGAAACACATAAAATGTACTGTCTGTCTTGTTGGCTCTTTGCAGAAAAAAATAAATTTTCATTTGAACGCACATTCGCAGATCCAAATGCTGGATGTTCTAATTTTAAAAAAGGGATTGAGAAAATTCGAAGTCACGAGGATTCTGAAATTCACAAAAGTTCTATGAGAGTTTTAATTGTCACAAAGTTTCGATTGCGGAGTGACCAGACAGTCTATCAAAATTTGATGAAAGCCAAAAATGCCGAAATCGAACGAAATCGACAAGTTATGAAGCGTCTGGTAGATGCGATACTTTTTCTGGGAAAACAGGGTCTTGCATTCAGGGGTCACAGAGAACATGCAGGATTAAGTCAAGATTGTAACGAGGGCAATTTTCTCGAACTTGTTAAATTCATTTCAAAATATGATCAAATTCTAGCCGACCATCTGATAAATGCTAAAAGGAATGAAACTTATTTAAGTCATCACATACAGAATGACATCATTTAATCCATTGCCAAGTTCTATTTGAAGTTCGTTATGCTAGATATTATGCTATTATTCTAGATTCAACTATAGATATCAGTAGAATTGATCAATGCTCGTTTTCGCTCCGTTACGTTACCAAGTCGGGAGATATCGTTGAGCGGTTCATCATGTTCGACGAATTGGGTGGTGCAAGTGCCGAAGATTTCAAGAACTTATTAGATAAGATGCTCGAAAAATGTTCTTTAAAATTTTCGGAATGTAGAGGTCAGGCATATGATGGTGCTTCCACTATGTCAGGTGATATTTCTGGGCTCCAACGACGAGTGAAAATTGAAGAGCCTACCGCAATTTATGTTCACTGTTGTGCCCACAACTTGAATCTTGTAATAGGTGACTCGGCATCTTTGTCTTGTGTACAAGCTAAACTTTTCTTTGGCACTCTAGAAAATATCTACAGTTTTATGACAAGTTCTCTTCCAAGACTGAAACTGTTAGATTCCGAAATTAAGCTACTGGATATAGCAACTTTGAAATTGAAAAGGCACTGTGACACACGTTGGCATAGCCACAAAGACTCAGTGAAAGCTGTGATAAGCTGCATTCCAGCTCTCGTGAAAGCTCTTGAACAAATTGCTAGTGGTGTATTACGAAATACAACACCGAAGGCACTTGCTGATGGTAATGGTATTCTGGCAACAATTACTAAGTTTGAATTTATTGTATTATTAGTTGTTTGGGATAAGATATTAGCATGCACAAATATACTCTCATGTTATTTACAAGAGTCCGATATTGATATTATGACTGCATCTTCACTTGTTCAGTCAACTCAATAGCAATTAGTCGAATTACGATCAGACGACGTTTTCAATGAAGTTGAAACTGAAGCAAGAGATATCGCATCAATGTGTGAAGTCGCTCCGGTGTATAAAGAGTCCCGAAACCGAAAAGTAAAGTTAATGCCAGGTGAACGAGCAAGGGATGACGCCGCTGGTGATGGTCGTACCAGATTTCTTCGAGATACCTATTATGTTATCGTAGATACTTTGACATTTCAGATGAATGAACGATTCTCAGATTTTACTGAAATTGCTAATAAATTTTCTGCCTTAGATCCTAAATATTTCTCAGATAAAAACAGTGAAACGAAATTGATTGAACTTGGAAAGTTTTATAGTAAAGATGTCAATACTGCCGAACTAATAGATGAATATAGACATTTTAAAATAGTTTTAGAAGATATATTTACACCCCCTTCATCGGTACTTCTAAAAGTCAAAGATGTTTTACCCTTCATTATACAAAATACTATGGATACTGCATTTCCCAATTTGACGATTTTGTAAAAAATATTTTTGACAATCCCTGTATCCAGTGCTGCCAGTGAGAGAAGCTTTAGTAGATTGAAACTAATAAAAAATTATCTGAGATCAACAAGACAGGCTCTCAAATTTATCTTTGATAAATATAGAAAGGAATTTTGCCAAAAATGTTGATTTCGACAAAGTCATTCAGACGTTTTCAACGATGAAAAAAAGGAGAAAAGCTATGTATGACTAAAGTTGATATCTATGATAATTGAAATTTTAAAAAAAAATCGAAATGATAAAATCCATACAAACATAACATATCCATTAGCCGAAAATCTCATTCAAAATCGGGTGAAAACAGTACATCCCGTAAATTAAACTGAATACTTATGGATCTCCTAAGGGGGTATTATCATGTGTTCTAGAAAGAGTGAAAATACTCTGCCAATAACAATAGTGTTTCTCTCGAAGAAAACTCTCATAACTAAGTTCGAAACTCGGGCAACCTCAGAAATCTCGCCCCCCCTGGGACGTAAACCTGGCTCCGCCACTGGTAACTATTAGCAATTATAAAACTGTTTTTTATTAAATGTATCTGTTATTAGTTATGCAACTGTTATTAATACTCTAACATTGGTAGTGACATAATTAACAGAAATGTAATTGCTATAAGTTACATGTATGTAATTGTGATAAGTAATAAAAAATTATGAAGAGGAACGTTAGGTAGTAACTGTTATCTATGAAAATCAATACCAATAACTTTGCTCACATACAAAACCCTTTATTGTGGTAAGAAACAAGCAGTGAGTTAGTGGTAAGATGACAAAAAAACCATAATTTTATGTGAAACATAGTAATTCTAAAAATCAATAAAAAAAACTACAGGAAAAGTTTAAACTGACATCACTTACAGGACATTTATAATGTCAAGGGAATGATGACAGATTAATAATCCTGGCACTGCATTTCAGAAGATTAGGACTTCAAAACTTAGTTTAGGGTATTATAAGAGATACTCTCCTATAGAAGCACTGGCTTACGTCACAAGTAGAGATTATGCTATTAATTTCAGTATACATGTACATCATTTTGATAAGAAATTTCTGGAGAAATTTACAAGATAAAGCAATGATAAAAAAAGCAAAGCAATTACTTCAGAAAATAATGAAAGGGGATCTAATCCACCATGTAAAAGGACATTTACTCAGATTTTGTAAGCAGTCACCAAACGTTTGGTATAGATATTAGGGAATTCATCCTGGAGTTCTTTATAAAAGCCTTTCATAGAGGACTTACTTTAATTCTGAAGACTGTTAAATATTGCAAAATATTGAGATATAACAGCTACAAAAGAATGTAATCTAAAAACTGTATATATTTGACTTGATTTGACATCATTTATGGAATGTTATTCCAATGTCACAATAATTTACACATACCTGGCAGTTTCAATCTGTTTTGTTTTCCCTTTTACAGTCTCCATATTTAATGATAGAGCTAAAGCAGCTGCTTCCTGCTTCAATCGGAATTCTTCTTTCTAGAAGTTAAAATTGGACGCAATCATTAATTTCTCATTGAAGAAGGAAAACCATAATTATTTAAATGTCTTTATTAAACATGAGAATATATTTGAGAAAAGTAGGAGTCCACAAACGTTACAATAGGATCTCACTGTAGGTTCATGCTTACCTCTTTTAACTTCAATTTATTTTCATATTCATCATTCAATCTATTGACTTCTGTTCTTTTAAGTTCTATCTCAGATAGTTTGCTTCTGTATTTACGAGCTAAATCTGTCCTGTAAGAGAAGCGATTTATTAAAATGATTAAAATAGAGGTTGGATATAGGTCAGTAGCATAGCATGATTCTGTTTAATGTTACTAATGATCAAGGTTGAATATAGAGACTGAAAGTAGAGACTTAAATTAGAGGCTGAACATAGAGGCTGAACATGGATGGTGAAAATTGATGCTGAAAATAGTTCAGGGTTCTAATTCTAGAAAACTTAAGATGACTTTAATAGGTCAGGGTTCTAATTCTAGAAAACTTAAGATGACTTTAATAGTTCAGGGTTCTAATTCTAGAAAACTTAAGATGACTTTAATAGTTCAGGGTTCTAATTCTAGAAAACTTAAGATGACTTTAATAGGCCAGGGTTTTAATTCTAGAAAACTTAAGATGACTTTAATAGGTCAAGGTTCTAATTCTAGAAAACTTAAGATGACTTTAATAGTTCAGGGTTCTAATTCTAGAAAACTTAAGATGACTTTAATAGGTCAAGGTTCTAATTCTAGAAAACTTAAGATGACTCTAATAGGTCAGGGTTCTAATTCTAGAAAACTTAAGATGACTTTAATAGGCCAGGGTTTTAATTCTAGAAAACTTAAGATGACTTTAATAGGCCAGGGTTTTAATTCTAGAAAACTTAAGATGACTTTAATAGGTCAGGGTTCTAATTCTAGAAAACTTAAGATGACTTTAATAGGTCAAGGTTCTAATTCTAGAAAACTTAAGATGACTTTAATAGTTCAGGGTTCTAATTCTAGTAAACTTAATATGACTTTAGTAGGTCAGGGTTCTAATTCTAGTAAACTTAATATGACTTTAATAGGCCAGGGTTTTAATTCTAAAAAACCTTTGTCAGGGTTCTAATTCTAGAAAACTTAAGATGACTTTAATAGGTCAGGGTTATAATTCTAGAAAACTTAAGATGACTTTAATAGGTCAAGGTTCTAATTCTAGAAAACTTAAGATGACTTTAATAGGTCAGGGTTCTAATTCTAGAAAACTTAAGATGACTTTAATAGGCCAGGGTTTTAATTCTAGAAAACTTAAGATGACTTTAATAGGCCAGGGTTTTAATTCTAGAAAACTTAAGATGACTTTAATAGGTCAAGGTTCTAATTCTAGAAAACTTAAGATGACTTTAATAGGTCAGGGTTCTAATTCTAGAAAACTTGAGATGACTTTAATAGGTCAGGGTTCTAATTCTAGAAAACTTAAGATGACTTTAATAGGTCAGGGTTTTAATTCTAGAAAACTTAAGATGACTTTAATAGGTCAGGATTTAATTCTAAAAAAAATTAAGATGACTTTAATAGTTCAGGGTTCTAATTCTAGAAAACTTAAGATGACTTTAATAGGTCAGGGTTCTAATTCTAGAAAAATGAAGATGACTTTAATAGGTCAGGGTTATAATTCTAGAAAAATGAAGATGATTTAAGTCATCTGATCGTTTAAAATTCAATTTTTAATAAATTTTTATTATCCAATCAGATTACAGTATTTCTAGAAATCTGAATTTTATCTAAATTAAGTTTTTGAGAATAAGGTCCCAGTTGTCTGAGGACTGCATATTGTGAACCTCTGAATAACAACATGCCTTAGATTCTGTTTTAATATTACTGCGGGTCATTATCAAACCACCCGGTCTCATATTCTCCATGAAATATAACCCCAACCTTGAACTCCCTCTTTCTTGAGAGGAAATCATTTCTTCCTTCTTTCTAATTATGGTTTCGAAGTAAAAAATATTTAAGAAAAAAGGTTTTCGATATCTTTTATGTGTAGTAAGGAGACCTTCCTAAAAAATTAATAACAGGTTTTTGTCCATAATTATAATTTACGCCAACAGGCTTGTCTGAAATAAATATAACTATCTTGCCAAGTTCTCTGGAATTCTAGGACTTAGAAAATGTTCTAAATAGAACAAGTGTTCTGATAGACACACAAAAGCCAGAAATGCATTTTGAGTAAAACAAAACTGAGTTGCATAAAATAAAGTTGTATTGTGTTATTAAATCTGATTTTTACCCTTAACATGATCATGGATTATGATTACTGTATGTTTATTGGTAACAGAAGGTTTGGAAGATTTTTCCCACCTGTCTGATAGCCAATATACTATAAAAATCCAAACATAGACAAGATATAATGTTTAAATTGGAATGCTAGAGTTTAAGGGAGTAAGCTGCTAGGAAATGGACCAGATTAGTAGAAATATAGAGAATTACTCAATAGGAAATGAGTTGACCTACATGAATGGATTACAAGTTGTCATTTATTATTAATGGCCAATTCGTATTTCCAATAAAGCTTACAACAGAACTATTCCTTGGTTTTCAGTACTAGAAGATATAATACTGGTAATAACCGTATATAGATATACTATCCTATTGTGATAAGCCTGACCAAGACAAGTTAAACAGTGTGGTTTTTGAATTCTCGCTTCTGAGTTTAAAGTTTGACTTAGACCAATTTTTTCTTTCATCTAATTAAGATTTTTCGATTTTTTGCCTTAGTCACAATGTGTACTATCAACAAATATTGTTAAGAGTGATTTATATACCAATAGGCCTACTATCAATGGTCATTGAATATACCCCGTTGTTCAATCCCAGCATGTTCAAAACTTTCCTGACCATCTCCAACATAATTATTTAAAAACAAAAAGATTGAAAGAATGAATGTTTTTGTTCTGTTTCAATCTAACTTAATACATTTACTTTTTTAGTCTCCATTGTAATCTCACAAGTTTTCTACTCCAGTTCTGTTCAAATGATGTTTATTTAAATTTTTCAAAAATTTTATGTCAAGCTTTTCTTTCTGGTATTTCTTTCTCCATTGAAATCTTACAAAATTTCTATGCCAGTCCTGTTCAAATGATATTATATTTGAACCTATCAAAGCATGTCATTCATGTTTTCAAATAACATCATTACAACAGGACATGTTACATTACAAAGAATAAACATGAAAATAACAAAAGGAATTGTTCAATCTAATTAGAAAGGTTCTGTTGTAAACCTTATTGAACTGAAGGTTAGGTTAAATACAACATCTAGAAAAGACTTAAAGGCTTCTAACTTACTTTGTTAAATCTAATTTTCTACCATCATCTTTTAAAGAAAGGTTTGTACTTTGTGATGTTTGAATTCTAGCTAAGGTTTTCTGAAAGAGCAGTGAGGATAGTGATACAGAGTGAATCCAGAACATATAAAATATACAGAATTGTCTTCCATCACAAGAGCATGTCAATGTTTTTGGGGGAAATATTCAAAAGAATCAAATTTTTGATTATCTTGGTACAAAATATATCTTGAAGAGTTTCATTGACGCTTACTTCTACTCTTATACTGTATTTACAATACAATTTTTTTCTTGGTTTGTTCTTATATTTTCTAGTCTAAATTGTAATCTAACAAAATTGTTATCACAAACCACAGTCATGTTCTTTTAACATTAATCTTAACCAATGCCATTAAGTTGATTGTACATAGATGTCATTGAGCTAGTAATTCATGTGAATTTTCAATTTGTTTATTTTAGGCCTTTTGTAAGGAAGACAGCTCTTTTTGCAGATGAAAAAAGGTTACTACCACTTACATGCATTTCCTATAATTAGTTACATCTAAGAAAGGGGGGTAAGAAGTACACACATATACATAAAAAGCTATATAATATATAATAAAAAAAATAATGTAGATATAGCAAAAAATGTTGACAAGAAATGCAAAGTGAACTTCAATTGTGATTTTCTATTTATCTAAGCCTTAAATGTTTTTTGACCTTTGTATATGTATATGGGGCACAGAAAGCATCAATTAGCACCATTCCAATTTTGAGGCAGAGGACAGTGGTGCCTCCAATAGTATTTCATACTTCAGCTTTCACATTAGATATCATAGCAGCTTTTACAATCTTGACATTATATACAGCAACAAATTTCTGTTAATACAGAAATCATAGACTTCTTTTGGCAAGTTAAAAATAGAAGCCATAAATGACACAGAAACACATATACCATTAAAAGCTTAAAACTTCTTAACTTTTCCTTATAGACCTTTAAAACTCTTATATGCTACTTATTTATCACCATAATATTCAAATTGGGATCATATGATCCTGATAGCCATCTTAGACAATATTAAAACTTTATCTTAAATGTGCTAACAGTTTACTATTTTTGTCAAAGTCTTGACCACGAAATTTTCTTTCCTTTTGGTTCTTCGCTTTTAGTTGGCTATGAAATATATACATATATAGCAGACACAGGTTTGAGGTAGAATGTAAAGATTAGAACCAGAATGTATATATAATCTAGCTACAGGAAAAGAGGGATTCTAATCTACATCAATAATGATTAGGACTAAGACCTAGACATACTTAGCTCGATACAACTGTCTTCCCATAAACTTTTCCTCTTCCGTTCGAGCAGTCTTATCAGATATTCTATACTTAACTCGCTGAAACAGTTATTCCTTCATTTTAAAGGGTAACTTCCAACATTATCATGAACAGTCCTTGTATTAAGGATTACTGACTACATTTATACAAAGGATATCTTTCAACAAGCTATAAACGTAGCCTACTATTCTTATATTAAGGGTACCTTTCAACAAATTCAAACTATTTTTATAAAGGATGTTTTTCAACAAATTATATACTATTCTTTTATAAAGGATAATTCTCAACAAATTATTTTTATTAGTCCTTACATTAAGGCTACCTTTTAACAAATTAATCCTTCAATGGTACATCAGAAGTACAGGTATAGATAAATAAAAGCAATTACCCTAGAATACTTATTATATATGACGTTTCAATGTGGTTCTCACACCGTCACTTGTACTCATTATATTCCTGATGATGTTGTGAGAACCACATTGAAACGTAGAAAATAATAAATATTATAGAAGTATCCATCCCTAATAATTGTTTTTATTTCAACAAATTGTAACTATTCTTATAACAAATTATTATAAACAAACCTTATATAAAAGCTACCTTTCAATAAAAAAAAACCTTATATGAAAGATTCCTTTTAACAAATTATTATAAACAAACCTGATATAAAAGCTACCTTTCAATAAAAAAACCTTATTTAAAAGATACCTTTCAACAAATTATTAAAAACAAACCTTTTATAAAAGATACCTTTCAACAAATTATTATAAACAAACCTTTTATAAATGATACCTTTCAACAAATTATTATAAACAAACCTTATTTAAAAGATACCTTTTAACAAATTATTATAAATAAACCTTATATAAAAGATACCTTTCAACAAATTATTATAAACAAACCTTATATAAAAGATACTTTTCAACAAATTATTATAACAAACCTTTTATAAAAGATACCTTTCAACAAATTATTATAAATAAACCTTATTTAAATGATACCTTTCAACAAATTATTATAAACGAACCTTATATAAAAGATACCTTTAAACAAATTATTATAAACAAACCTTATATAAAAGATACCTTTCAACAAATTGTAATGAACAAACCATATATAAAAGAAACCTTTCAACAAATTATTATAAACAAACCTTTTATAAAAGATACCTTTCAACAAATTATTATAAACAAACCTTATATACAAAATACCTTTCAACAAATTATTATAAACGAACCTTATATAAAAGATACCTTTCAACAAATTCTTATAAACAAACCTTATATAAAAGATACCTTTCAACAAATTATTATAAACAAACCTTATATAAAAGATACCTTTCAACAAATTATTATAAATATACCTTATTTAAAAGATACCTTTCAACAAATTATTATAAACAAACCTTATATAAAAAATACCTTTCAACAAATTATTATAAACAAACCTTATATAAAAGATACCTTTAAACAAATTATTATAAACACTCCTTATATAAAAGATACCTTTCAACAAATTATTATAAACAAACCTTATATAAAAGATACCTTTCAACAAATTATTATAAACAAACCTTTTATAAAAGATACCTTTAAACAAATTATTATAAACAAACCTTATATAATATAATCATTTTCATTGTTCAGCTGTTAATGTGAAATCATATATATGTTTTTCAAAATAATCAAAATAATTTTTTTGAATTTTATATTCCATTGTAAAGCACATCTAAGCACTTAGGTGAAAGATGCGCTATATAAAAAAATCTTAATAATAATAATAATAATTAAAAAAAAATGAATTTATGAAAATACAATTTGTATATAAAACATTTTTTACCTGTTCTTTATTGTGAATATGATCTTGTTGTAAGATTGTGTACTTCTCTAAAGAATGAGATAACTTCTTTGATTCAGTCATTTTCTTTTTATTGATAGCTGAATAAATACAAAAAGAAGAGTGTTATACAATAATTTTCTCCTGTTTTCTTTTATTTGTGCTCCACTTCTAAATGTCTGAAATACCAATTTTTGTATTCAATCAAAGTGAAAGAAATACTGCGTCTTAGAATGAACACAAAATTTGAAATTTGGCCAATAAGAGCATATGTTCATCAGAAGATATACCTGCTGCCATAAATAGCATAACAGAATCTTTAAATAACCTACATGTATTCCCATAAATCAAAAAAAAATTTGGATAATGAAATCAACTCTTAATATATTAAATAATTCAGTGTTTTTCGATAATTACTTAGTTTTGTGAGTTTTTCAGATTTTAAGGGATTCTGTTACTTTATGATTCTAGGTAGCCTGAGTTCACTGATGAATATACACTCATATTGACCATTCTTGAGAACTTAAAATTTATGTTCATTCTAAGACACAGTATCACTTTAATAGTGGGAGTAATCATTCACTTATAATAACTTTTTCTTAAGGCTTGTTACAATCATGTTTTGTTTAATCTAGATTTAGTTAATATTAGATTTATTTAAAAAATATACCTCTATAAGATAATCTGTGCAAAATATCAGTTTTAATATAGATAGACAACAGTGTAAATACGAAAAAATTCTTTGAGGTCAATATATTTGCCATGTATTTAAACATAAACAAATTATGCAATCTCTGGTTTGATTAACTTTGACACTATCATAAGCTAATATAAGCTTATCTGTAACCCTTCTAAAACTAATGTACACTTTGATAAGCTTACACATGAAAAGCAGATTACCAAATGACATTACATTCATTTTTGAATGATTCAAAAGCTTTTATAGTTTGAAACTCAAGGTTATTATAATTTCAAAATTTACATGTCAAATGAAATACTGAATATTCACTGACCATTTTCATAATCTCTCAATGTATGACGCACAGCTTGTTGGTTTTTAACAATATCTCCTTCTGTCCTCTTCAGTTCTCTTTCTTGTTGTTTATGTTGCCACATTAAATCCTATGAACATAAAACAATTATTAACCAATTCAAACTGGGTTCCAGAATTTTCCTGGAAACAATGGTACTAGAAGCTTATTAATGTTGAATTCGAATCTGAAGATGTCTGAGTTGCATCCAAAGTTGAGATTGCACCTTCAATATTCTTACCAAGTTTTGCCATTGAAAATAGTCTCCAGTCTTGCAGAAACAGTAGGAGAAAAACAGATTTTAGATCCTTTAAATTTTGAAATTCAAAAACCCTACCTCTTTGTAGGTAATTTTTACAATTTCCCTTATATTATGTTTGTATGAGTTGAAAAACTGACTCCAAAAAAAGCACTCAAAGAAAGTTGCATTGTTTTCAGGTTGATGAAAAGAGCCAACAAATGAAAACTTCATTGCATTAATATATGACTTTACAAAGGGATATTTTCAGTATAAAATGTGGGTCATTTGTGTTAACTAAATACAACACCTTGTATCTCTAGAACCCAAAGACATTCTAAAACAAATTCCATGCAATTGAAATATTATTTTGTGTATTTGTAAAATGAGAAAATAAATCTACTCTGAGCTGATTGTGTTTAAATGGTGATTTATTCTGAAATTTTTCTAATTCAGTTTAAGATTTTCTGGAACAAACCTCAATAACTTTCAGACATTTTTCATGTTTGTTACTGTCTTCTTCTGCATTTCTATGAAAAGTTATCAGATCGATTCTGGGTGAACTAGATGAACGTAGTTGGTTATCTTTCTTTCTTTGATAGGTGTAACTATAGCGACCGGAGTCAACAAAACCATCAGGACACACTTTTCTTTCTTGTTCCCTAAAAAGAAAGCACCAGATACCATAACTATACTGCATTTAATAACTTTATGTTTGTTTCACATTCAAAATAATGGTTCGTTATTTTCAGGAGTAAATAATAACTTGAGTCTAAAAAATTTAAATAGTTTTCTGAACTAATGAGTAAAAGTGTGTTTATAGTTTGCTGTCAATATTTAAGCCTTCCTATGGAGTAAGGAAGGGGATAAGGACAATCTGGCATATCTTACAATCCAAATTTGATGAAATTCAAAATTTGAGCTTTTTCCATTATTACCAACATTTCTACAAATTTTCATCAAAAACAAGAATGGTTGGTATAACTTGGCTGGGTGAACTGAAGAACAATGACCTTTATTTTAATCATCCCAGGTTTAAACTGAAATGAACACTCACTTAAGAAAGGCAGCATAGTTTTTGGCCTGTTTTCCCTTTTCATTTTCCACTTGTACCCCACTCTGTTGAATGGACTTGGTGACAATAGGGGCACTATCTGGTCTCTGTATTAAATGATAACGGCTCTGTAACAGAGAGTTCCTTTCAAATGGTAAATTTGTCAATACCATTTTGACCAGCAACAAACATCAATTCTGAAACAACAAAGTTAAAGAGCTGATGTATATGATATAGTGAAAAAGCAGCCTGCACTGGGTAAGCTTAATACAACTCATCTTAGAATATGATATAATCTTATCAGCTCCAGTGAAGTATCTAAATAAATTAATTCAAAGTGTATAGTAATATAAATAAGATGAAGAATATAAGAACATGAAAATGGCTTAAAGAAGATTATAGAGATGTTATGCAAAGTATTCATTCTAAAAAACATAATAAATTATAAGCTTACTAATCATATATTTCTAAAATAATGCGATTTACATTCATGTGTCTTTGATCAAACTGAATTTGTTTTAAAAGGATAAATTAAAACTGAAATGTACTAATCGTCCACAAAAATTTCAAAATTAACTGTTGGTTCGTTATAAAACATTTAAGAAACATTCGGGAACACACTTTGCTAGATTTTGGTTCGTTTTCATAAATTTTAAATTATTTTCAACCTAAAAAAATAAGAGTGTCCCTTTAACATTCACCAAATTATTTTGAGAGGATGAGAAATGACTCTGGTAAAGGTGATGAGGAAGTTTTAGTCTACCAAGAACTAGGTCTCATGGTACAGATAAACACATGACACTTGGGTGTTTTTCTTGAATGCTGTTACCGTATATTCACAATCAATGATATCTTTGCTAGTGCTGGCACGATATATGGTTGAATTGATGTATCGCGGTACGACATGCCACAATACGCATATTGTATCGCGGAGTCATGCATGACGATACATGGCATTCCATAAAAAAGTTGGTAATAGTGCTAGTCGGTGAGTTCAATCTTCTCCATTCATAAATTCCTTTTGCGCACTTCAAAGAAATCCTTTTTCAAAAAATGTTAAATTACTACTATTGTTACCTCAAAATATGAGAGTTAAAATTATAAAAGATTGAAACCTTGGAGAAAAAAATGTTTATCTATTACCCATATCGCAATACGTATCTATCGTGACCCTTGTATCGCGCTACCTATTGTATCGTGGCATGATTGGCAATACCCAGCACTAATCTTTGCTGCCTTCTGATTATAGGTTATATGTAAGGAGAGTTCCAAAAGTCAAATGGGCTATCCAGGCCTACCAGAAAATAGAAAAATCACGACATGATATTGTTAAATTTGAGTATCATAAATTTTATACCGGTACTACAAAACAAAATTATTAAATTTGACGGAATTTTTGTTGACGTCCAAATTCTGAAATCAAAATTATTTTTAAAATGAAAAGAAAAAGAAGGTAATTCTTGTTTTGCTCTAAGATATTTTTCTTCACATATCTGATTCAATTCATGCTCAGAATAGCAATAATCCAATTAAAAAAATGTGCAAGAACCCATAAAAATTTGTACATGATCACGACAACAATTACAAGGTTTTATAACATAGGCCTTCTCTAGGCTATAGGTAACGGACGCTATTGAGGTAAGTAAACATTTTAATCTAAAATAGAATGAATGTAATAGTCAAGTAATTGGATAGGCCTGATATATTTTCTATAAAACTAGGACTTCTAATAGATACAGAGCCAAATATTCATGAGATATAATATCATATAGTTATTGTTAGATATAAAGGTTGAAAGCATCGGTTGGATTAGTTCAGCTATATTTAAAAATTATTCAAATCTAACCAGAGGTTTTTTATTTTCGGTAGGCCCTATAGGTCAGTTAGTTTTTGCAACCCACCCGTTACCTTTATAAGCTTATAATAAGCTTGTCCAATGTTAAATAACAAATTTCAGTAAAGATATATCACTTATATAAGGGGTACAAAGGTAATGGGCCTTCTTTCATAATTCTTACTTAGGAGAAAATATCAACAATATTAGGTCTATATTGGTCTGAAAATAAATAAATAATTCACCTAATAAGCATCTTCATAAATTTTAGTCTTTGGCCTTTAAACACTAAACATCATAGGCTATGATTTTATTTTTGTATCATTTAGGTATGAAAATCAAATTCCATTGCATATAAATGTTCATAAACAGTTTCACATATGGTATTAAGCAAGTTTAAACAATGCCTTCATGGGCCACCATACTTTTCCTTAGAAACAGTAATTAAAGGCCAGAGAACCCGTCAATAATTGCATTTAAATTAATATTTTCCATACCCAACAATTTTATAACATTCATTAACTTTCTATCTGATCATATTTTCCTCTTTAAATCATTGTCAGTGAAAATATCAATATTTACCTAGAATTCTTATGTCTGAAGTCAAGTAAACACTGTACTCTGTAGTTATAAGGTTAGACATTCGATATGAAACAAATTCGTAACTATTAAATTCTTATGTTATTACACCAATTATATAATACGTACCCACACTGTCCTATTTACGAGAATGAAGTCAGTGACACCGATTACAATAAACGAACTGAGAATGTATTGGTTTTAGTTTTTGAAAGCCGACACCGGGTATACTCTCGAAAGCACTGAAAAATTTATGATATGACTTTAAAAAACTTAGCTGAAACATGTTAACTCTATTCCCAACCTCTGATAGATATGTGGACAGATATGGCTGGGGGAAATCAGAAAAACTAGGCAACAAAAACTTGACATTTAAACGTATTTAAATATCTCGAATCCACCATGATAAAACTAAGAGTTAATTTGGATCGATTTAGATAGAGGGGGGGGGGGGGACTACTATCTGGTAGTTCCGGGAAAGCACGAGACTAGGAATCAGACCTAATTTTTATTTCCTCGCAACGATCGGGATTCGAACCCACGCCACCTTGTCGCCTAGCAGACGACAGTCCAACTCGCTAACCACTGAGCCATTCACCACCCTATAAAAGTGGTTTCAGAAATCAGTTTTAACGAGAAGTACTGTCGCCTACACGATTCAAGTGAATGTTCTCTTACACCCGCTCGGGGAGACAGCCATATATCCTGGCACTGGCAGATTTAGATAGAGGGGGGGGGGGAGTTCCGGGAAAGCACGGGCCTAGGAATCAGAAATAATTTTTATTTCCTCGCACCGATCGGGATATTTGGACATACATTAGAGTTAATTTGGATCGATTAAGAGTTACAGAATTTAAAGTAGTTTATGAAGGTTGAGTTTACAACATATTCTGGGCCTTTACTTCTTGATGGCAGAAAGGTTCGTCTTTAAATCTGGCTTTGTTTGCTGATTCTCAAGTTTCTTCGTATTTCCTCTGATTTTGGTATTTTATTTTTTAAATCAAAGGGATAGCATTTCTTTTTCAGTGAGGTATATCTAAGCCTTTTTCTAATAAGTAATTATATCATAATTCCGTAAAAAACTGCAGTCTAGATTTTTCTTATAACACATTAGCCAATAACATTAAATTTGCGGGGTTATATACAGAAATCAAGAGTTTCGGACTTTATTATTATCTTTCCCAACATTGCCAATATCTATATTTGAAAACCCGACCTGCAGATTCGAAATAGAAAAAAGCCACAGTGAAATATCTTTAGTAACGCTTTTGTACACGAACACAAATCATATGGTTACGTTTTGGTTGGATACCATCGTTGTTACGGTAAACTATATCAACTTCCGGATTTAATGTTGATATTTTCCTAGAGCGAGAAAATAATTATTTTTTATCTGTACATTTGTTTGCTTGTTTTAAAAATGGAAGAAGAAGTTGCTAGCAGTGGTGACAATATTGTTACAGAGTTTAATACTTATGAAGACTTTTTAGATTCACAAATAACATCGCTGGATCTTTATTATTTAGAGGTAACGTAGATAGTATGGTGGCCCAGTTGATGCATTCACTATTCATGTAGGCTTTCTTGCATCAATCACGATATAAAGCTCAGTATGAAATTTCATTTATCACGATAAATCTTTTATTTACATTGTTTTCTCCTTAAAGGGATGGACTCTGTGTTAATTGTAGCTATGTCTTGCTTGGTCTCAGACTGGATTTGTTCAATTGTTTAGCAAAGTTAATGTTACAGTAATCTGTTATTCTGGCCTATGGCTATAACATTCATAGTTTACTGTTGAAATTTGAGCCTTCTTATCTGTGTTTAAAAGTATCAGGGACACTGATAGCATCAATTTGCACAATTTCAATTTCCATTGTGTAGATGTTGAGTTTTAAGCTTTATCATTTATGTGGCATTTAAACCTGACTTAAATTCACCTGCACTGTTTTATCTTAAGGATGAAGAGTTAGCCCGACAGTTAGTGGAATTAGGTTATAGAGGTAGTGGAGAGGTGTTGAAACGTGAGGAATTTGAAGCCAGAAAACAGGCAGCTGAAGCTAGTAGGTTGTCAAAACGCAGTCAACAAAAGTAAGTGATTGAGATGATGCATGTGTAAAACTATCTTTTAAAGGCATAAGGTTGAGGTATTCTGAATAGGCTTTTTTGCTGTGACAACTGAATGTGAACCACTTAATGCACCACATAGAATTCAAACTCTTGGTATTATGACATTGTAACAAATGTTAATAACATTGACATTGTTTTTGTAAGTCTGTGGACAGCTGAATGTAAACCACTTAATACACCACATAGAATTCAAACTCGTGGTATTATTACATTGTAACAAATGTTAATAACATTGACATTGTTTTTGTAAGTCTGTGGACAGCTGAATGTAAACCACTTAATACACCACATAGAATTCAAACTCGTGGTATTATTACATTGTAACAAATGTTAATAACATTGACATTGTTTTTGTATGTCTGTGGACAGCTGAATGTAAACCACTTAATGCACCACATAGAATTCAAACTCGTGGTATTATTACATTGTAACAAATGTTAATAACATTGACATTGTTTTTGTATGTCTGTAGACAGCTGTATGTAAACCACTTAATGCACCACATAGAATTCAAACTCGTGGTGTTATGACATTATAACAAATGTTAATAACATTGACATTGTTTTTGTATGTCTGTGGACAGCGGAATGTGAACCTGCCCCCTGTAAAATTAAATAATAGAAGAGTATCCTCTATTCCTACAGGCTATAGATAATATATATATATAATATAAGCTTATATGAAAATAAGAAAACAAATGTTTTGCTGATTTTTTTTTTATTCTATAAAATCCTGAGTTACATATCTGGAATTTTCTTTCAGAACTTTGGCAAGTTCCGGAAAGGAACTTAAAGATCCATTTTATAAATGTTTAGCTCAAAGAGAAGAAGCTAATAGAAGTGGGAAAATGACGGTAAACTATTTATTTGTTTGTTACCAGGAATACCGTGTCAGAAATGAAGCATTAATAAATAGCAATATAGTGATCTCAATGAATTGGTAACAGAGCAATAATAGTGATCTCAATAAATTAATAACAGAGCAATTATAGTAATCTCAATAAATGAATAACAGAGCAATTGCAGTGATCTCAATGAATTAATAACAGAGCAATTATAGTGATCTCTATGAATTAATATTAAACAGAGCAATAATATTAATCTCAATGAATTGATAACAGAGCAATTATATTAATCTCAATGAATTGATAACAGAGCAATTATAGTGATCTCTATAAGTTAATAACAGAGCAATAATAGTGATCTCTATGAATTAATAACAGAGCAATTATAGTGATCTCTATGAATTAATATTTGATGGAGCAATAATAGTGATCTCTATGAATTAATATTTAACAGAGCAATAATAGTGATCTCAATAAATTAATAACAGAGCAATTATAGTGTTCTCACTGAATTGATAACAGAGCAATTATAGTGATCTCAATGAATTAATAACTGAGCAATTATAGTGATCTCACTGAATTAATAACAGAGCAATTATAGTGATCTCTATAAGTTAATAAAAGAGCAATAATAGTGATCTCACTGAATTAATAACAGAGCAATTATAGTGATTTATATAAGTTAATAACAGGGCAATAATAGTGATCTCTATGAATTAATAACAGAGCAATTATAGTGATCTCTATGAATTAATATTTGATGGAGCAATAATAGTGATCTCTATGAATTAATATTTAACAGAGCAATAATAGTGATCTCAATAAATTAATAACACAGCAATAATAGTGATCTCAACGAATTAATAACAGAGCAATTATAGTGATCTCTATGAATTAATAACAAAGCAATAAAAGTGATCTCTATGCACTAATTACAATAAAAAATATTGTGATCTCTATGCAATAATCACAGCAATAATAATAGTGATCTCAATGGATTGATAACAGAGAAGTAATCGTGATCTCTATCCATTAATTATTAAAAAATATAGTAATCTCTAGGAATTAAGAAACAGAGCAATAATAGTGACCTGTTTGAATTTATAACAGAGCAATTTTGTGATCTGTATAAATAAATAACAGAGCAATAATAGTGATCTGTATAAATAAATAACAGAGCAATTATAGTGATCTCTATGAATTAATAGCAGAGGAATAATAGTGATCTCAATGAATTAATAACAGAGGAATAATAGAGATCTCAATGAATTAATAACAGAGCAATAATAGTGATCTCTATGAACTTATAACAGAGCAATTTTGTGATCTGTATAAATAAATAACAGAGCAATAATAGTGATCTCAATGAATTAATAACAGAGCAATAATAGTGATCTCTATGAATTAATAACAGAGCAATTATAGTGATCTCTATGAATTAATAGCAGAGGAATAATAGTGATCTCAATGAATTAATAACAGAGCAGTAATGGTGATCTCTATCCATTAATTATTGAAAAATATAGTAATCCCTTAGAATTAATAACAGAGCAATAATAGTGACCTGTATGAATTAATAACAGAGCAATCGCTTAGCTTATGAATGAATTAAAGAGAATATATTGATTTCAGTCTGAATCCTGTACCACTGATAGATTCATGTTGCTTCCATTGTTATTTTTCTGATTTCCTCCTTGTTTCTTTCTCTGCTAGTAATTCAAATTAGTTCTATCAGTTTCTTTAATTTTGTTAATTCTAAGTATGATAACTCTATTGATATATTTTAGACTATAGTATTTATAAGAGATAAAAATGCCAGAGGACAAGAAATATCAGGATATATAGATTTCGCTCATAGATTAAAAACAGAAGATTTCGAACCGTATTTTAATGGCAGAAAAAGATTACTACCCAGACCATCAGACCTCAGGTATATATATAAACAATATAATAGAAATCCAAATGTAGTCATTTTCCAGTTGTCAGTAGAACTGTTGCCAAGTTCGATTTTCCATTTCTAAGTGCAACTGATGGTCACTGTGGTTTTCCAGTTTTGTCAGTGCATCTGATGGTCACGTTCGGTTTCCAGTTTTGTCAGTGCATCTGATGGCTCCAGTTGTCAGTGCATCTGATGGTCATTGTGATTTTCTAGTTGTCAGTGCAACTGTAGGCTAATGTGATTTTCCAGTTGTCCTTGCAACTGATGACAACTGAGATTTTCCAAATGTCAGTGTAACTGATGACAACTTTTCCAATTTTTTAGTGAAATTTATGACCATGATGGCTAATGTGATTTTAAAGTTGTCAGTTTGCTTTATTCACAAGGACCACCAAGTTTTAACCAAAACAGTTGCGCTCTATTGTGACATCAAATGTAAATGTTTCTGAAAAGAAAAACATGTTTTTTGTTCATTTTAGTTTCTATAATTGGGAAACACAAACCTCCACCTCAAATCCAACACCCAATTATCAAGTCATAGCAGAAAACGCCTCTGGTTTGTTGTTTAAAAATAAAAGAGATAGAAAAATCATCAATGTTGACCCCAAGGTATGCATTTACTTCAAAGCACTTGTCTACTGTCTGTCTGTCTACTCACGTACTTTACAATTATTTTTCAGCACCTGATTCTTGGTGAAGATGGGAATTTCATGCAGTGTGCAATAGGGCAAATTTTGTTTACTCATCAATCAATTTCCTACTGTCGAGAGATCTATGAACATTAATATTCTATAGGATACAAGGTCTCAGTTTATTGCCCCCACCCTGTATATTGGTTATACCACTGTCAATGTAAAATTGTAATCCTCTATTGATTCTGAGATCCTTCTATTTGCATCTGAATTTCACTTTTGATTGACAATCCTGATTTCTGACAACATATCATACTTTATTTAATGTTTTCAGGCACCAAGTCCAGGTGATAATTCCACAAGAACTGTTTTAGAAACGCCCAAATACATCCAAATAGTAATCTATGACCACATCACCAGAAGAAAAACATAAACTAAACTGAATACCAAGTCTTTCATGTATTATTTATTTATTCTTAATGAATTGAATAAATCCATATTTTAAGAATTTACTTATTATATTATTATTTCAATACATCAACTATCGACTTTAGTTTTCAAAATCAAATAGGTTTAGCTTAGAAAAGGCCTATAGCTGATTCAAAGATATGGTTTCCGAATATCAAACAAAAGAGTACATCGTTGCGCATCGTCTCAACACGCATTTGTGTACAAAACATTTAATCAGAGCCCTTCGAACTCGGGACCTCAAAGTTACCGAGCAAACGCCAAAACAGCTAGGCCACAGAGACCTAAGGTTACGAGTTAGGGTTATCTGGCGTTAACCCTAACCCTAACCCTAGGGTTAACCGATACAGGTCGTCTTTAGTTTTCAAAATCAAACGTCTCTACACGCATTTGTGTACAAAACATTCAATCAGAGCCCTTCATTGGGCCAAAAACAATTATTACCCTTCTCGCTAGCGGCTCCGAATGGGTTAAGTTGTAGTCAAAGCCAATTGGGTTAGCTATGCACAGACTTATTCACTGTTGATAAAACATTTATGTATGATGAATTTAGAGAGAAAAGATAGTGTTCGACTTCAAGCTTCAACTGGGATTCGAACTCGCGACCTCAAAGTTGAGCAAACGCCAAAACCGCTAGGCCACAGAGACCTGGGGTTACGAGTTAGGGTTAGCTGGGGTTAACCCTAACCCTAAACCTAGGGTTAACCCTTGCAGATGGACTTAAATTTTCAAAGTCAAATAGGGTTAGCCTAGAAAAGGCCTGTAGCTGATTCAAAGATACGGTTTCCGCATATAAAACGAAAGAGCACATCGATGCGCATCGTCTCAACACGCATTTGTGTACTAAACATTCAATTAGAAGCCTTCAATGGGCCAAAAAGATTTATTATCCTTCTCGCTAGCGGCTCCGAATGGGTTAATTTGTAGTCAAAGCCAATTAGGATTAGCTATGCACAACCTTATCCAGTGTTGATAAAACATTTATGTATGATGAAATAGAGAGAAAAGAAAGTGTTCGGCTTTTAAAAAAAAGAAATTTGAAAAAACTTCAACTGGGATTCGAACTCGCGACCTCAAAGTTGAGCAAACTGCAAAACCGCTAGGCCACAGAGACTTGGGGTTACGAGTTCGGGTTAGCTGGGGTTAACCTTAACCCTAACCCTAGGGTTAACCCTTGCAGGTCGACTTTAGTTTTCAAAATCAAATAGGGTTAGCTTAGAAAAGGCCTGTAGCTGATTCAAAGATATGGTTTCTGCATATCAAACGAAAGAGGACATCGATGTGCATCGTCTCAACACGCATTTGTGTACAAAACATTCATGTAGAAGCCTTCAATGGACCAAAAAGAATTATTACCCTTCTCGCTAGCGTTTCCGGATGGGTTAATTTGTATTAAAAGCCAATTATGCACAGCCTTATCCAGTGTTGATAAAACATTTATGTATGATGAAATAGAGAGAAAAGATAGTGTTCGACTTATAAAAAAAAAAGAAATTTGATAAAAACCTTTAACTGAGATTCGAAATCGGGACCTCAAAGTTGCGGAGCGAGTAAGGGTCAGCTGGGGTTGACCCTAACCCTAACCATAGGTTTAGATTCGTCTTTAATTAACAGGTCAAATAAGGTTAGCTTTCAAAAGGCCTATACCTGATTCAAAGATATGGTTTCCGCATATCAAACGAAAGAGCACATCGTTGCGTATCGTCTCTACACGCATTTGTGTACAAAACATTCAATTCGAGGCCTTCATTGGGCCAAAAACAATTATTACCCTTCTCGCTAGCTGCTCCGAATGGGTTAATTTGTAGTCATAGCCAATTAGGATTAGCTATGCACAACCTTATCCAGTGTTGATAAAACATTTATGTATGATGAAAAAGAGAGAAAAGATAGTGTTCGACTTAAAAAAAAAAAAAGAAATTTGAAAAACACTTCAACTGGGATTCGAACTCGGGACCTCAAAGTTGCCGAGCAAAAGCCAAAACCGCTAGGCCACAGAGATCTAGGGTTACGAGTTAAGGTTAGCTGGGGTTAACCTTAACCCTAAACTTAACCCTTGAGTTAACCACTACAGGTCGTCTTAAGTTTTCAAAATCAAATAGGTCTAGCTTAGAAAAGGCCTGTAGCTGATTCAAAGATGTGGTTTCCGCATATCAAACAAAAGAGTACATCGTTGCGCATCGTCTCAAAACTAAATTATGTACAAAACATTCAATTAGAGGCCTTCATTGGGCCAAAATCAAATATTACCTTTCTCACTAGCGGCTCCGAATGGGTTAATTTGTAGTCAAAGCCAATTAGGGTTAGCTATGTACAGCTTTTCCAGAGTTGATAAAACATTTATGTATGATGAAATAGAGAGAAAAGATAGTGTTCGACTTATGAAAAAATAGAAATTTGAAAAAAACTTCAACTGGGATTCGAATTCGGGACCTTAAAGTTGCCGAGCAAACGCCAAAACCGCTAGGCCACAGAGACCTAGGGTTACGAGTTAGGGTTAGCTACAGGTCGTCTTTAGTTTTCAAAGTCATATAGGTCTAGCTTAGAAAAGGCCTGTAGCTGATTCAAAGATATGGTTTCCGCATATCAAACAAAAGAGCACATCGTTGCGCATCGTTTCAAAACGCATTTGTGCACGAAACATTCAAAAAGATGCCTTTAATGGGCCAAAAAGAATTATTACCCTTCTCACTAGCGGCTCCGAATGGGTTAATTTGTAGTCAAAGCCTTTTAACTTTGTCATTATATACTAGTACTCACAGGAGACATATCGTCAGGGTACAGGAAGGTACACACTAATCTGATAAGACAAAAATTAGACTCAAGTATTCTACCAAGACTCTATTATGAGGACTCGACAATACAATATCTAAGACTAAACTATAAAACTATGATTCTTTGTGATATAAAACTAAGACTTGTTTCGATATAAACTAAGACTGAACTATTTCAGTCTTACTTTTATATTTAATACGCCTACATGTCTTTCTGCCCATCATAATCACCCTAGAAGGCACAATTCTTGATGGACTTGGTCAACTGTGACCCCTCTTAAACAAATGAACAAAAAAAAAATCGAAAAGTGTTTAATATGAGTTTAATAATAATAACTTTATTAGACACCCAGTTGCACGGGGCAATAGTTCCTGGGATCTTTCTTCATAAAACTACAATAACATATTTACATAATACTAAAAAATGAAATACATTGAGCATAATGATGAAAAGTGTAAATATCAAGCATAATGATAAAAGATGAAAAACATCAAGCATAATTGTTTAAAAGACATATAGAAATAGGAAGAGACATACTACGTTTCGAAACACATACAGGTAACGTTATCAAGTAAAGTATATATTGTAGTGTTTTTTGTTGTTAATCACTTTACTTGATAACGTTAAACTGTATGTGTTTCGAAACGTAGTATATACTAGATGCAGAAGTAGTATATCCATATATCTTAGTGTTTTAATCAAGCATAATGATGAAAATAAAGAACATCAAACATAAAATGAAAAACATGAAACATAATGATTGTAGTGATAAAAATGAATATGAAATGGTAAGATGACGTTAATATAATGTGATAATAATAACTAAGTTTTATGGAATAACAATTACTGAGCTTATTTATTTTGCGGCGTTTCAACAAGTGTCCTCTTGTCGTTATCAAGCTAAAAAATAATAAGAGGGTATTAGTACAATAATTAATTCTTCTTATGTTCGTAATTCCCTTTTCAGTCCTGTCTTAAAAACTCCTACATCATTAGATTGTTTTAAGACCCGAGGTAACGAATTCCAGAGTAAACTAGCCTTGTATTTAAATGTTCGTCTTATGGCCTCGATACGACACTTTGGAAGATGTAAAAGGTTGTTATTTTTTGCTCTTGTCCTTGATCTATATTTAATGGGTTACCGATTAACCTGTCCCTGTTTGATTTCTTGTTCAATAGAGTTTGAGAAGGAAAAATCAATGAAAGATATGGTCTTAATTGTTATTTAAATAAAAAACCAAAAATTTTCTGAAAGCAGTGTTTGAATGAAGGTAGAATATTTCATATTATTTATGATAGATATCGTTCTGCAAAGTGTTTTTATTTGAAAACAAAACTAACAGTTGACGTATATTACCATGACGGACAAGCTATCTTTTATCATTGTATATAATAATATACATGTACTTGACAGTTCATAAAAAAATAATTTCAAATAGAATCTTTGCTAATTAAAAAAAAGGCATATTGCTCGTTGTGTGATAGATTGATTGTTAAATTCATTTCCATTGTGTCCAAAACCGCATGCTTACGGCGTTATAAATGGTGTCGAAGCGGAGACAGATTATATTTCGTATATTGTCCGTCCAATGAGTGACAGCACTTCTATAGAATACTTAATAATATCGTTCACTATTTACTAAGATTACAAATTAACATATTAGAAGCTTGGAAGCAAAATGAGACAAGGAATATTAGCATTGCACCTGATTATATTTGTAGGAATTTGTGTCATAAAGGGTATGTAATTTTCTTTTTTAGTTTGTCAGTCACAGAGCAAAAAGTGACTAGCAATTCACAACATCTCTTTGGAAACCTCGCTCATGTAATCAACCAGAAAAATTGATGGCAATTTCTGTTACTAATGACGTCCTACTGTTCTTCTCTTTTATGTGCTAGGCCTAATGAAGACGGGTGGATTTGCTGATGGGTATTACATAATAAAATAATCATTTAAGGGGTATGTATGGTAGGACCTTGAAGATATGTAAATGGTTTTCAGAAGTATGAGAAAAGTTGAAAATCGCATAATCCCTTCATAAATACCTAAAACTATAGGGATTTTACTTTGTATCGATTTTTTGTAGGTGGTAATCGTGAAATTGGCTTAACAAATCCATATTACAGAAAATATGTGGACATTTCGTCAGTGACTTTTTTTAAAATTAGAATGAGAATAGGTACTTCTTATAATTCAAGATGTGGTTTTTGTTTATACAAGGGCAAAAATCGTTGGATTGAATTTGCATTAACATCCGACTTCGTCGAGTCTATTAGAGGCAATTCGACGAGTAAAACATATATGAATACGACGCTAGGAAGTGGTAAAACGACTACAATCTGGATTCAGTGGTATAATAATGGAACAACTATTGGACTAGGAGATAATGTTGGTGATAATATACTGTTATCTAGAACAGTAATCGGACAGCCTGAAGATGTGACGTACATAGCTTTCAATGGTTATAAAGCCCATTTACAAATCTTGACATCAGTGGGTATGTGTCTATTTCAACTTTGTTTTGTCATTTTATTCCTTCAAAATAGCTTTGTGTTCATTGGTAACATTTCAGGAAACAAAGGGTACAACCAAACACGAATTTGTATACACTAGGAAACAATTTTGGACACAAATTAGGCTACTTGTGGCAGTTCATCATGTTCATTTTAAGTAAATTTTTGTAAGAGAGTTTGTCTTCTATCCTCAGCTCTTTAGAAGACAATACCAAGTGTCATACCGTTCTCTTAACTTGATCCATGGCCTGGTCCACAACCTCTTTACTTTCGTCCCCTGTCTTCCCAACACTCCTCTCCAATATAACCGTATAAATAACAGCAGCAAACCCCACAACAAATCTTTTTCTTATTGTGGGAGCCAATATACATGCGTTCCTGCTCATTTTCTAGACACATCGAGCCACAAGTGTCTTAATTTGTATCCAAAATTGTTTCCTAGTGTATACAAGGCCTATTTGTGTTTGGTTGTATTTACTTGTTTTTTGTCCTGTTTCGTGAAATGTCGCCTTTGTACACGCAGCTTAGTTATATAAAATATTTGTAAGATCAGTTCCCTGTGAAAGTTTAGACGATTAACAGGTATATCTTTGTGCCAAATCTCAAAAAATCAATTCAAAAAAGAGTACCTCACCCACTTTTTGTAAATATTCTTTTTGAAAATATTTCTTGTGAGTTTGAGATCAAAATTATGCTTTTACTTACACATAGATGAAACACCATAATAATAGAAAATGCAAAAGGCCCGCTACTCGGAGGGCCTGGGTTGAACCCTAAGTACACGAGGAAATAGTTGAGTTTTGGTCCTAACTTCTCATCCCCGATCGACATGAGCGAAAAAAATGACCGACTGCGATCAATGTGTTTTGCACATTCCGGGAAAAATTTTCCAATTATGGCTAGAAAGTTGCTGCTGATATACATTCATTAGCAATTGGTGTCAACTACCTTCGGAACAAACAATGAAAATACTTACAAGATAAATTCATGAGATTTCTGGCAAAACATCTATGTACTTAAAAAGGTGGCTGTCCTATACTCAAGGTTATGTGTAGATGATCCGAGGCATTGTTCTGTTCTATTTTAGGATATAGATGTCAAAGTGATATTACAATGAAACCTGGTACGCTTGGAGTTAGATACACATCTACTATGCTAAACTGTGTCGCTTATTGCCAAAGAAAAACATTTTCTATGGGACTGAGTTATTTCAAACCTACAGGTAGATGTCAGTGTCATGTAGTCTTTGATCGCGGAGAAGGTTTCCCTTTGACTAAGGAAATAGACCCTCTTTCTATATCGTGTATTCAATACATTATATAGTGGCGAACCAAGATGTGACCAGTTTAGATTTAAGTTATTACTAACATACAATAGAAAAGTGTCCGTAACGCTATTTTCACGTCCGTATAATCCAGACTAGTGATCTCTGCAACGATCAAGGCATTGGGAACTTCTATTTCTATATCACAGAATGGAGTAATTTGATTGGACTGCATATTATCGAATACAGTCAATCAGCTTTTCTGTCGGGTGAAATAATTGAATCATTAGACTCATATAACTTTGTTTGCTATGGTGGTATGGCTTTGTTAGCTTTTGATTATGTATATTTTGTTTTTACGCTGTCAGATGAATAATTCTATAATTTTCTGGATACCCAGGTTAGTGAGCAAGAGTCTAACTGACCAAGCCACCGCGGCTCCATAGGACACATCAAAGGGGTTTTAAAGAGGTTCTTAAAATGTATTATATTGTGTGTCTGGGAAACTGATATCACCAATGTGCACCTTTCCAACTGTCAATCGGAACATGTGCTTCTTGCAATTGCATTAAAACTAATTCATTGATGGCGTCACTATTCGCAAAATAAAACGTCTTTAATATCAGAATCATCACCAAACATTTAGTTTTGGTGGAATTGCAGGAACCACAGAGGTCCGATTGAAAATTGGAATATTACAAATTGATGCTAAAAGTGTCCATGATACACATTCAAATTTTAAGTTACAATCCCTTTAAGATGGTCAAAGCAGGCCAGCACCTTTAAAAAATGGTCATGGCGCAAGTATTCCGTTATATTAACTCCACTTATACCATAAATTGTTCATGAGAATCGGAATATCAGTGTCTTTTTGCTTTTGCTTCAGTAACTCACTGTTTGAAATGTACCATGGTGTTCCGAATAAGGGTTTAGACATAGACTTATTTAAACTTCGTTTTGTAGGATATGAGATTCCTAGAAAGGCTCTAGGGCCAGTTTCCATTGCACAATATAAGCTATGGATACATAATCATCTTAGAATTCTGATTTTTCCCCTACCTAGTCAAAACATCAAAAAGTCATTAAACTTGTATATTATCAAATATTTCAAAAAAATAAATCATTATCACAGATTATTACATAAGGTAGTAAAATATAAAACTCATTCAATACAGAACAGCCATACTGAAGTCTATCTTAAGTTTGGACATTATAGATTATACAAAGTGATAAATGTACAATAATTATTAGTAATTATGCTTTTATTACTTCATAATTTCAGCTGATGACTTGTAAATTGTGTTGTAAAATGGTTTGAAACTTGTGTTGGAACTTTTATTTCTGCTGATTTGCGTTGAAATGTGTATATATTATGTTGAAAAATGTAAATTGTGTTTAAACGTTTTGTGTTTGTAAAATAAGTAAAGAAGTGTGCCTATTCCATAATATTGTCCAGTTTATGAGGGGGGGGGGGCTGTGTTAGATTTCATAATTGGAAAAAGACACTCCTTTGGTCATAGTTTGAAAATCATATACCATATTTGCCATATACCGCCTTGACTCATTTCCTCTTTAATTCTTCTTTTATCTTACAGTAACTTTTTGAGCAGTAGGTTGGGGACTCTTATCAGATAGTTTCTGGCTGGATTCTTGCATGTTTAATTGTAATACTTTCAAGAAATTTTCAGACCTATAGACCGGTTTCATTCACAGTTATTGTATGTAGAGTACCCGAGTCTATTGTACGACACGAACTTGTTACCCACATGAAGGTACCACTGTCACCAAGACAACATGGTACCATGAAAAATAATTGTCGATCAACTGTTACTCAGCTCCTAGATGGTTTAGAATCTTGGAGAGCTAGGTTTGATGTTAGTAAATCCATAGATTCCTTGTGTAATATGAATATTTTTACCTGTCTTTCTTCTAAATGAATAACACGACTAAGACTCTACAAGAAGGTTAAAAACGTAGAAAACCCAAGTGTAAAACCGAGACCCATTGTACTATCACAGCGTAAACCCATTTTAATACCAAGTTTAAACTCCTCGTACTAAAACGCAAAATGTCGCTTAACTGCAAAACTAAACTCAATAATAAAACTAAAACTCAACTATTCATCTAAGACTCCTTTGTAAAACTCAGAAAGATAAGACAAAAATTAGACTTAAGTATTCTACTAAGACTCTATTATTTAGGACTCAATAATACAATCATCTAAGACTAAACTATGAAACTAAGATTCGTTGTAATATAAATCTAAGACCAACATGTGAATAATGAACACAGTTTTTATGGTATACTACTCCTCAATTTAATACAAAAATACACAACGTTTCAACAATTAGACTGTCGTCATCAGGTGAACATTATTCATGTGCTTCCTACCCCTAAATGTCGCTTTAGGATTATGAAAATGTGAAGCTTATATTGGGGTCACCCATGTCTTTCTACCCGTCCACAATTGCTCATAAACACCCTAGAAGGCACAATTCTTGATGTGCTTGGTCAACAGTGACCCCCTTTCAAACAAATGAACAACAAACAAATCGAAGTGTTTTAGGTGAGTTATTGCTCTTGTCCTTGATCTACATTTGATGAGTTACTGATTAATCTGTCCCAGAGAAGGAAAAATCAATTAAAGATATGGTCTTAATTGTTTTTTAATAAAAGAGACCTATTAAAATAAAAAACCAAAAATTTTCTGAAAGCAGTGTTTGAATGAAGGTAGAATATTTCATATTATTTATGATAAATACAGTTCTTCAAAGTGTTTTTATTTGAAAACAAAACTAACAGTTGACGTATATTACCATGACGGGCAAGCTATCTTTTATCGTTGTATATAATAATATACATGACAGTTCATAAATTTGGTTGGATATTATTGCTCTATTACTGAACTTATAACTTATTTTAGACTCAATGTAATAGTTGGATTTTACTGAATTTCATCTGAACCATTATGTGTGATATTGACCAGTGAAGACGTACAACTGGCCCTTGAGATACAAGGTAAACACTGGATTTAGTTATATTTTGTGATATTTCTTTCCAATGATATTAAAGTGTGGATAACTGGGATGTCAAATAATCAAAGTAGCACATTAAAACGAGATAGAATAAGTGAAGGGGACACACCTAAACCTGAGCACAAAAATATCAAAACAGACAATAATAAAGCCACGTCTGAAGATACAGTCATGGATCTAGTCAGTAAACAAATGGAGATAATAATTGGAAGTATGGCGGAAATGAAAGGAAGTATAGAAAGTCTGAGAGAAAACCAAGAAAGGATGTGCGAAAAACTAGAAAGTAAAATTGATAATTTGAAAGGAGAAGTGTTACAAATTATAGACTCAAAAATTAAAACTTTGCATGATGAATTATCAATTGACATAATGGCTGAGCGAGTTAGGATAGATAAAGTGATGAGTGACCTTAACGGATTAGATGAACGAATATCTGAAAATAGTGATGCACGATCAAACTCTCCATTGGACAGTGACAATTTAGCAGTTGTTATATACGGATTGAATTATACTCAAGATGAAAAGCTAGAAGAGAAGATTTACAACGTAATCGGAACTCTTGGTGACGAAATATCTAATCAAGTTAAAGTAACTAGTGTGAAACGATTCAAGTCAAGAACTGACAAACCAGGACTTATCAAGGTGAGCTTTGAAAATAACCAACAACGAAACAAAGTGTTATCTAACAAACGAAAACTTATGAGAAGTGAGTTCAAAGATGTATTCATCTCAAGATCCAAGTCCTATGTTGAAAGATTAATGGAAATAAATTCTAGAGTACTAATCAAACACCTCCCAAACAACTCAACACTCCGAGTCAACTCGAATGGAAAGATTTACCAGACAACCACCAGAGTAGAAACTCACTCTAGTGAATCGTAGCTATATGGATTACATGTGTTTGTGGTCTAAAATCTAAACTCCTCTCAAAAGATTTTGAACATTTCATAGCTGATTATGACTTAGTCTGCCTAGTAGAAACCAAAACAAATATTTTGGATGAATTTGATATCGAAGGTTTTACGGTGAAATTGAACTCTAGAAAGGGAGCCAGAAAAAGCTCCGGCGGAATAGCCATCTTAGTAAAGGACAATCTAGCTGAGGATCTTGAGATATTTAAAACGGATAATGATTTCTCGATGTGGTTTTCATTCGACAAGAAAAAGTTAGGACATAACATTGTGTTTTGTGTAGCTTACATACCTCCAATCAACTCAGACTATAGTTCTATTGAAATGTTTGACGCTATTGAGGACCTATATTTAAAGCTGTGCACTGACACTGAATTTTGTTTACTGGGTGACTTTAATGCCAGAACAGGTGAATATGATGATTTTTTATCGATAGAGGACTCTTTAGAAGATGAAGATCTAGATATCTACTTAAGAAATAGGTTCGACCAGAATACAGAAATCGTTTCATATGGAGCATCCCTCGCACGACGTAATACGGACACCGTGTTAAACAGATATGGTGAGAGACTTCTAGAATTGTGCATAAATCTTGGAATCTACATACTGAATGGAAGATGTGGAACGGATAAGAACATTGGAGCTTTTACATGTGCAGGTAGCTCAGTTGTAGATTATGTGATCTGTTCGCCAGGACTATTTCGATATACGAAGGAGTTTTGTGTAAGTGAGTATAACCCCCTGTATTCAGATAAACATTGCCCATTATTATTTATACTCAACCACGAAGAAATTCCAGTATCAGAACATGACAAACACCAAACAGAAAAGTACACTAAAATAAAATGGGAGTCCGAGAAAGAGACTGAATTTGTGAACAACATTGATAGTAATGCGGGCTCTTTTTTTGCCCAAAAAAAGTCGGCCCGGAATTAATCAATTCTCAACTAGACTGTGTGAGATCTTCCAAAAGAGTGCCAAAGACTCCAGAATTAGTAAATATGTAGCTCCGAAAAACAAATTAAGGCGAAAAACTAGCAACAAACCATGGTTTAACGAGTGTTGTGAACTTAGAAGGAAACAATTCTTCGTAGCCAAAAATTGGTACAAACTAAACCCGACAACTGACAACAAGACAACGTTGGAAAACGCTAGTAGGACATATAAGAAACAGCTAAAATTTGAATATGACAAGTACCTTAAAGTTTTTAACTATGATTTGAGGACACTAAGGAAAACAAACAGTAAAGAATACTGGAAACGTCTCACGCAGAATAAAGATTCGATAAAATGTAATGTTGATCTTGAATCCTTTTATGACCACTTTCGGCAGCTAAATACTGGTGACCCAATCGAAAATGTCGAGGAAGAAAAACTACTTGAAAGCTCAAACGAAGTCCCATGTGAAGTTCTATCAAGTGCAATAACTGATAATGAAATTTTGAAGTGCATTGAAAATCTTAAGAACAATAAATCTTACGGATCAGACCAAATATTGAATGAATACATTAAAACCACCAAGTCAATGATGTTACCTGTATATGTTTTACTTTTTAATCTTATTCTTGATTCTGGTACTGTACCAACCGAATGGGTTAATGGCATCATATGCCCAATATACAAGAATAAGGGAAGTAAAGCAGATGCAAATAACTACCGTGGCATAACAATTCTTAGTTGTTTATGTAAATTATTTACCTCTGTCCTTAATGCAAGATTAACTAGTTTTGTTGAGTCTGAATTGGTCTTGGGTCCAGAACAAACTGGTTTTAGAAAACACTTCTCGACATTGGATCATACATTTACATTGAAAAGCCTAATAGATCTATTCTTAAAAAATAAGAAACGTTTGTTTGCATGCTTCGTAGATTATAGACGAGCGTTTGATGGTATCCCACGTCTTAAACTCTGGCAAAAAGTCTTGGAAACTGGCATCAAAGGAAAAGTCTTCAATGTTATATTTAACATATATAAACAAGCCAAATCTTGTGTCCGTTTAAGAAATAGTTTATCAGAGCCCTTTGAATGTTTTGTGGGTGTTCGTCAGGGCGAAAACTTGTCTCCCTTGTTATTTTCGATTTATTTAAAAGATCTTTCTAACTTCTTGACAAATTACTACTCGGGTGTAAATGTTTATGAATCAGACACTGAAAATGTTGGTTGTTATCTGAAATTATTTGTATTATTATACGCAGATGATACAATATTGTTAGCTGAATCCGAAACAGAGTTACAAAATGCTGTAAATGGAATGTCAGCATACTGTTCACTATGGGACCTTAATATAAACATCTCTAAAACTAAAATTATTGTATTCTCTAGAGGCAAGATACGTAACAAACCAGTCATTAAATATAATAGGGATATTATTGAAGTTGTTGATGAATATGTATATTTAGGAATCAAATTTAGTTATAACGGCTCATTTACAAAAGCAAAATGTACCCTTTACAACAAGGCGTCAGCGGCAATGTTTGCACTACTCCAGAAAAGCAGGAAGCTCCATCTTGATATTGAAACGCAATTAAGTTTATTCAACAATCTGGTTGTTCCTATTATTTTGTACGGGTGTGAAATATGGGGTAGCAGTGATAATACCAAACTAGAACGACTGCAACTGAGGTTTTTTAAGATTTTGTTAAACGTTAAAACGTCCACGCCCAGCGTAATGGTATACGGCGAGTTGGGAGCATATCCGCTATCTGTAACTATAAACATCAGAATGGTCAGCTTCTGGTTTGAACTATTATCCTGCCCTGTTTATAAGCTGTCGTCAATTTTTTATGGTATATTGTTACATCAGTCGAAATATAACAGTGATGTTCCTTGGGTCAATTGTGTTAAGAAAATTTTGTATGATGTAGGTTTGAATTATATATGGGACACGGAAGCCACTGGTATCAATAAAACATGGTTAAAAGAAACTGTACTCTTACGTCTAAAAGATCAGTATATTCAAAACTGGTTTGGTACTATTAATAACACTAGTAAATGTTTAAATTATCGCATGTTTAAGTCATCCTTTCAATTTGAAGATTATTTAATTTATTTACCAGAGAAATTGAGACGTAATTTTACTCGATTAAGATGCAGAAGCCATAAATTGCCTATTGAAAAAGGAGTCTTTCAGAATATACCTAGAGATCAGAGATTGTGTGAGCTATGTGAGAAAAGGGAGGTGGGAGATGAGTTTCACTATATATTCAATTGTTCTTATTTCGATATGTGTAGAAAAAAATACCTGAAACCCCACTACTGTTGTAGACCATCGTGCATAAAAATGTCTGCCCTCTTTAATACTAAAGAAACTGAACTTTTAAATTTAAGCAAATTAGTCAATATTATAATGAATGAACTCAAGTAATTGTTTAACTGTAAATTAATAACAGTGATTGTGTATACAGACTTAATTTATTATTGAATTTAATCCTGTTTATGCAACAAACTGTATTTATAGCCCATATCTAAATTGTTGTGTAAATTGTTATTTGTATATATTCTATACTATGTCTCATGATGAGATTTTTGAATAAAGATTATTATTATTATTATTATTATTATCACAAAAAAATAATTTCAAAGAGAATCTTTGCTAATTAAAAAAAAAAGTATTGCTCGTTGTGTGATAGGTTGATTGTTAAATTCATATCCATTGTGTCCCAAACCGCATGCTTACGGCGTTATAAATGGTTTCGAAGCGGAGACAGATTATATTTCGTATGTTGTGCGTCCATTGAGTGACAGCACTTCTATAGAATACTTAATAATATCGTTCACTATTTACTAAGATTACAAATTAACATATTAGAAGCTTGGAAGGAAAATGAGACAAGGAATATTAGCATTGCACCTGATTATATTTGTAGGAATTTGTGTCATAAAGGGTATGTAATTTTCTTTTTTAGTTTGTCAGTCACAGAGCTAGCAAAAAGTGACTAGCAATTCACATCTCTTTGGAAACCACGCTCATGTAATAAACCAGAAAAATTGATGGCAATTTTTCAGTTGCTATCACAGGTATCCAAAATTTCATAAATAAAAGGACAGCTTTTTCATTTTAGGGGTCATTTTAGGGGTATGTATGGTAGGACCTTGAAGATATGTAAATGGTTTTCAGAAGTATGAGAAAAATAGAAAATCGCATAATCCCTTCATAAATAAATAAAACTATAGGGATTTTACTTTGTATTTAATATGTATCTTCTGCATATCGCAAGAAATGCCATTTTTTCACTTTCAAATGCGGGAAATTCTAGACAAATACCCCCTCCTCTTTTTAACAAGTGGTTGCCTAGCAAGATACGCCTACTTTAAAATATATTTTCTGTTTTAACACAGGCAAAAACTCTAAGATTATTTAGGTCTAATCCAAGTTCTCGTCAATATAAATGTTCACAACAAATTTCATTAAAATCAGATGAAGATAGCTTGCCAGGCAAGGTAACATACGCCCACTGGCAGCATTGAATTTGAAAAATAAATAGAGCAATAACTCAAAAAACATTCACTGAATTAATATTGAAGTTAAGGGCAAAAACTCAAAAACTGTTCATGGAAAATTGTCAAATTAGAACTTGACCACCATCTTATCTATTTCAATACTCATACCAAGTAGTTAGGAAATGAGAGGGCTTCTCATAGGTCCGTGCTTACACTATACGTTTACTATGGCAAAGAATAATCGAATAAAAACCTCTCCCCCTTCCTAACTTATTTTAATTTCATCAATTTTCAATATCCGAAACTATTAAAAAATTGTAGCTTATTTTGCACCCACAAATATTTTTGACGCAATTTAACTCAGTCAAGGGCAATAACCCAAAAACCATTTGTTAAAAAAAGTCAGAAATTCAAACTTGACTAATGTCTTATCAATTCTGATGCTTACACCAAGTTCCATCAAAATCCTTTGAAAATTAAAGCGTCTTATTGCAACCACAATAGAATTTTGACGCAATTTTACTAAGTCAAGGGCAATAACTTAAAACAATTCATTGAAAAACTGTCAAATTCAAACTTGACTGAGGCCTAATCAATTCCAATGCTCACACCAAGTTTCATCAACATCCTCTGAAAATTGGAGGATTTATTGCATCGAAACTAAAATTTTGACAAGATTTTTCTAAGTCAAGGGCAATAACTCAAAAACCGTTCATGCGATAATTTCCATTTTCGAACTTGACCGAGATATCATCAATATATACATGTATACCAAGTTTCATTAAGATCGGATAAAAACTGTAGCTTCTATTGTGGATACAACCCAAATTTGACGCGTTTTTACTAAGTCAAGGGCAATAACTCAAAACCCGCTCATGCGATTATTTCTATTTTTGAACTTGACCGAGATATCATCAATATATACATGTATACCAAGTTTCATTAAGATCGGATAAAAACTGTAGCCTCTATTGTGGATACAACCCAAATTTGACACGTTTTTACTAAGTCAAGGGCAATAACTCAAAAACTGTTCATGCGATAATTTCTATTTTCGAACTTGACCGAGATATCATCAATATATACATGTATACCAAGTTTCATTAAGATCGGATAAAAACTGTAGCTTCTATTGTGGATACAACCCAAATTTGACGCGTTTTTACTAAGTCAAGGGCAATAACTCAAAACCCGCTCATGTGATTATTTCTATTTTTGAACTTGACCGAGATATCATCAATATATACATGTATACCAAGTTTCATTAAGATCGGATAAAAACTGTAGCCTCTATTGTGGATACAACCCAAATTTGACACGTTTTTACTAAGTCAAGGGCAATAACTCAAAAACCGTTCATGTGATAATTTCCATTTTCGAACTTGACCGAGATATCATCAATATATACACGTATACCAAGTTTCATTAAGATCGGATAAAAACTGTAGCTTCTATTGTGGATACAACCCAAATTTGACGCGTTTTTACTAAGTCAAGGGCAATAACTCAAAAACCGCTCATGCGATTATTTCTATTTTCGAACTTGACCGAGATATCATCAATATATACATGTATACTAAGTTTCATTAAAATCGGATAAAAACTGTAGCATCTATTGTGGATACAACCCAAATTTAACGCGTTATTACTAAGTCAAGGGCAATAACTCAAAAACCGTTCATGCGATAATTGCGGTGGTGAATGGCTCAGTGGTTAGCGAGTTGGACTGTCGTCTGCTAGGCGACTAGGTGCCGTGGGTTCGAATCCCGATCGGTGCGAGGAAATAAAAATTAGGTCTGATTCCTAGGCCCGTGCTTTCCCGGAACTACGAGATACTAGTTTCCCCCCCTCTATCAAAAACCGTTCATGCGATAATTTCCATTTTCGAACTTGACCGAGATATCATCAATATATACATGAATACCAAGTTTCATTAAGATCGGATAAATACTGTAGCCTCTATTGTGGATAAAACAAATGTGGACGGACGGACGGACGGGGGCGACGGCAATATACGTTCACATTTCCATGTGGGCGTATAAAAACTGTATTGTCTATCGCAATCACAAGCCGCGTTTTGACTAAGCCAAGTGCAATAACACAAAAACAGCATATCAATTTCGAACTTGACCAAGATGACATCAACTTCAATGATCACACCAAATTTCATTCCAATCAGATGAAAACTGTTGTCTCTATTGTGTTCACAAGTCTATTTCAAAAACCATTCATGGAAAAATCGCCAATTTCAAACTTGTTCAAGATCTCATCAATATAAATGATCACAGCAAGATTCATTCAAATCTGATGAAAACTGTTGTCTCTATCGCGTTCACAAGCCAGTTTTGGCTAAGTCAAGTGCAATAACTCAAAAACCGTTCATCGAAAAATCGTCAATTTCGAACTTGTCCGAGATCTCATCAATATTACTGATCACAGAAAGTTTCATTTAAATCCGATGAAAACTGTAGTCTCTATCGCGTTCACAAGCCAATTTTGACGCTTTTTGGCTAAGTCAAGTGCAATAACTCAAAAACAGTTCATCGAAAAATAGCCAATTTCGAACTTGTCCGAGATCTCATCAATATAAATGATCACAGCAAGTTTCATTTAAATCCGACAAAAACTGTAGCCTCTATTGCGTTCACAAGCAATTGTGGACGGACGGACCGACGGACGGACGGACGGACGGACGGACAGGGGTGACGACAATATACGACCACATTATAATGTGGGCGTATAAAAACAATATAACTGGTTTGTAACCTTTTTTTTTGTTTCTTTTTTTTTTGTTAAAAAGATAATCTGGCTTATCTATTTTTTGTAGGTGGTAATCGTGAAATTGTCTTAACAAATCCACATTACAGAAAATATGTGGACATTTCGTCAGTGACTTTTTTGAAAATAAGAATGAGAATAGATAATTCTTATAATTCAAGATGTGGTTTTTGTTTATACAAGGGCAAAAATCGTTGGATTGAATTTGCATTAACATCCGACTTCGTCGAGTCTATTAGTGGCAAATCGATGCGTAAAACATATATGAATACGACGCTAGGAAGTAGTAAAACGACTACAATCTGGATTCAGTGGTATAATAATGGAACAACTATTGGACTAGGAGATAATGTTGGTGATAATATACTGTTATCTAGAACAGTAATCGGACAGCCTGAAGATGTGACGTACATAGCTTTCAGTGGTTATAAAGCCCATTACAAATCTTGACATCAGTGGGTATGTGTCTTTCATCTTTGTTTTGGCATTTTATTCCTTCAAAATAGCTTTGTGTTCATTGGTAACATTTCAGGAAACAAAGGGTACAACAAAACACGAATTTGTATACACTAGGAAACAATTTTGGACACAAATTAGGATACTTGTGGCAGTTCATCATGTTCATTTTAAGTAAATTTTTGTAAGAGAGTTTATCTCCCATCCTCAGCTCATGCCAAGTGTCATACCGTTCTCTTAACTCCATGGCCTGGTCCACAACCTCTTTACTTTCGTCCCCTGTCTTCCCAACCCTCCTCTCCAATATAACCGTATAAACAACAGCAGCTAACCCCACAACAATTCGTTTTCTTATTGTGGGAGCCGATATACACGCTCCTGCTCATTTTCTAGACACATCGAGCAACAAGTGTCTTAATTTGTATCCAAAATTGTTTCCTAGTGTATACAAGGCCTATTTGTGTTTGGTTGTATCCACTTTTTTTTTTGTCCTGTTTCTTGAAATGTCGCCTTTGTACACGCAGCTTAATTATATTAAATATTTTCAAGATCAGTTCACTGTGAAAGTTTAGACGATTAACAGGTATATCTTTGTGCCAAATCTCAAAACACAACTTCAAAAAAGAGTACCTCACCCGCTTTTTGTGAATATTCTATTGAAAATATTTCTTGTGAGTTTGAGACTAAATTATGCTTTTACTTACACATAGATGACACACCATAAGAATAGAAAATGCAAAAGGACTCGGAGGGCATGGGTTGAACTCTAAGTAAACAAGGAAATAGTTGAGCTTTGGACCTAACTTCTCATCCCCGATCGACATGAGCGAAAAAAATGACCGACTGCGATCAATGTGTTTTGCACATTCCGGGAAATATTCTCCAATTATGTCTAGAAAGTTGCTGCTGATATACATTCATTAGCAATTGGTGTCAACTACCTTCGGAACAAACAATGAAAATACTTACAAGATAAATTCATGAGATTTCTGACAAAACATCTATGTACTTAAAAAGGTGGCTGTCCTATACTCAAGGTTATGTGTAGATGATCCGTGGCATTGTTCTCTTCTATTTTAGGATATAGATGTCAAAGTGATTTTTATTACAATGAAACCTGGGACGCTTGGAGTTAGATACACATCTACTATGCTAAAATGTGTCGCTTTTTGCCAAAGAAAACATTTTCCATGGGACTGAGTTATTTCAAACCTACAGGTAGATGTCAGTGTCATGTAGTCTATGATCGCGGAGAAGGTTTCCCTTTGACTAAGGAAATAGACCCTCTTTCTATATCGTGTATTCAGTACATTATATAGTGGTGAACCAAGATGTGACCAGTTTAGATTTAAGTTATTACTAACATAAAATTGAAAAGTGTCACTAACGCTATTTTCACGTCCATATAATCCAGACTAGTGATCTCTGCAACGATCAAGGCATTGGGAACTTCTATTTCTATATCACAGAATGGAGTAATTTGATTGGACTGGATATTATCGAATACAGTCAATCAGCTTTTCTGTCGGGTGAAATAATTGAATCATTAGACTCATATAACTTTGTTTGCTATGGTGGTATGGCTTTGTTAGCTTTTGATTATGTATATTTTGTTTTTACGCTGTCAGATGAATAATTCTATAATTTTCTGGATACCCAGGTTAGTGAGCAAGAGTCTAACTGACCAAGCCACCGCGGCTCCATAGGACACGTCAAATGGGTTGTAAAGAGGCTCTTAAAATGTATTATATTGTGTGTCTGGGACACTGATATCACCAATGTGCACCTTTCCAACTGTCAATCGGAACATGTGGTTCTTGCAATTGCATTAAAACTAATTCATTGATGGCGTCACTATTCGCAAAATAAAAAGTCTTCGATATCAGAATATTCACCGAAAATTTAGTTTTGGTGGAATTGCAGGAACCACAGAGGTCCGATTGAAAATTGGAATATTACAAATTGATGCTAAAAGTGTCCATGATACACATTCAAATTTCAAGTTACAATCCCTTTAAGATGTCCACCGCAGACCAGCACCAGCTGTAAAAAATGGTCATGGCGCAAGTATTCCGTTATATTAACTCCACTTATACCATAAATTGTTCATGAGAATCGGAATATCAGTGTCTTTTTGCTTTTGCTTCAGTAACTTACTGTTTGAAATGTACCATCGTGTTCCGAATAAGGGATTAGACATAGACTTATTAAAACTACGTTTTGTAGGATATGAGATTCCTAGAAAGACTCTAGGGCCAGTTTCCATTGCACAATATAAGCTATGGATACATAATCATCTTAGAATTCTGATTTTTCCCCTACCTAGTCAAAAAACATAAAAAAGTCATTTAGCTTGTATATTATCAAATATTTCAAAAAAATAAATCATTATCACAGATTATTACATAAGGTAGTAAAATATAAAACTCATTCAATACAGAACAGCCATACTGAAGTCAATCTTAAGTTGTGACATTATAGATTATACAAAGTGATAAATGTACAATAATTATTAGTAATTATGCTTTTATTACTTCATTATTTCAGCTACTAACTTGTAAATTGTGTTGAAACTTATGTTGAAACTTTTATTTCTGCTGAATTGCGTTGAAATGTGTATAGATTATGTTGAAAAATGTAAATTGTGTTTAAACGTTTTGTGTTTTGTAAAATAAGTAAAGAAGTGTGCCTATTCCATAATAGTGTCCAGTTTATGAGGGGGGGGGGGCTGTGTTAAATTTCCTAATTGCAAAAAGACACTCCTTTGGTCATAGTTTGAAAATCATATACCGTATTTGCCATATACTGCCTCGACTCATTCCGTTTTTTAATTCTTCTTTTATCTTACAGTAATTTTTTGAGCAGTAGGTTGAGGACTCTTATCAGATAGTTTCTGGCTGGATTCTTGCATGTTTAATTGTAATACTTTCAAGAAATTTTTAGACCTATAGACCGGTTTCATTGTATGTAGAGTACCGGAGTGCATTGTACGACACCAACTTGTTACCCACATGAAGGTACCACTGTCACCAAGACAACATGGTACCATGAAAAATAATTGTCGATCAACTGTTACTCAGCTCCTAGATGGTTTAGAATCTTGGAGAGCTAGGTTTGATATTAGTAAATCCATAGATTCCTTGTCTAATATGAATATTTTTACCTGTCTTTCTTCTAAATGAATAACACGACTAAGACTTTACAAGAAAGTTAGAAACGTAGAAAACCCAAGTGTAAAACCGAGACCCATTGTACTATCACAGCGTGAACCCATTTTAATACCAAGTTTAAACTCCTTGTACTAAAACGCAAAATGTCGCTTAACTGCAAAACTTAACTCACTAATAAAACTAAAACTCAACTATTCATCTAAGACTCCTTTGTAAAACTATGAAAGATAAGACAAAAATTAGACTCAAGTATTCTACTAAGACTCTATTATTTAGGACTCAATAATAAAATCATCTAAGACTAAATTATGAAACTAAGATTCGTTGTAATATAAATCTAAGACCAACATGTGAATAATGAACACAGTCTTTATGGTATACTACTCCTCAATTTAATACAAAAATACACAACGTTTCAACAAGTACACTGTCGTCATCAGGTGAACATTATTCATGTGCTTCCTACCCCTAAATGTCGCTTTAGGATTATGAAAATGTGAGGCTTATATTGGTGTCACCCATGTCTTTCTGCCCGTCCACAATTGCTCATAAACACCCTAGAAGGCACAATTCTTGATGTGCTTGGTCAACAGTGACCCCCTTTTAAACAAATGAACAACAAAAAATAAAAAGTGTTTTAGGTGAGTTATTGGTCTACATTTGATGGGTTACTGATTAATCTGTCCCAGAGAAGGAAAAATCAATTAAAGATATGGTCTTAATTGTTTTTTTTATAAAAGAGACCTATTAAAATAAAAAACCAAAAAGTTTCTGTTTGAATGAAGGTAGAATATTTCATATTATTTATGACTAATACAGTTCTGCAAAATGTTTTTATTTGAAAACAAAACTAACAGTTGACGTATATTACCATGACGGGCAAGCTATCTTTTATTGTTGTATATAATAATATACATGACAGTTCATAAAAAAATAATTTCAAAGAGAATCTTTGCTAATTAAAAAAAAAAGCATTGCTCGTTGTGTGATAGGTTGATTGTTAAATTCATATCCATTGTGTCCCAAACCGCATGCTTACGGCGTTATAAATGGTTTCGTCGTTTCGAAGCGGAGACAGATTATATTTCGTATGTTGTGCGTCCATTGAGTGACAGCACTTCTATAGAATACTTAATAATAGCGTACACTATTTACTAAGATTACAAATTAACATATGAGAAGCTTGGAAGCAAAATGAGACAAGGAATATTAGCATTGCACCTGATTATATTTGTAGGAATTTGTGTCATAAAGGGTATGTAATTTTCTTTCTTTCAGAGCAAGCAAAAAGTGACTAGCAATTCACAATATCTCTTTCGAAACCTCGCTCATGTAATCAACCAGAAAAATTGATGGCAATTTTTCAGTTGCTTATGACGTCCTACTGTTCTATTCGTTTATGTGCTAGGCCTAATGAAGACGGATGGATTTGCTGATGGGTATTACATAATAATATTATCGTTTCATTGTCATGCATAATATCACAGGTATCCGAAATTTCATAAATAAAAGGACAGCTTTTTCATTTTAGGGGTATGTATGGTAGGACCTTGAAGATATGTAAATGGTTTTCAGAAGTATGAGAAAAATAGAAAATCGCATAATCCCTTCATAAATAAATAAAACTATAGGGATTTTACTTTGTATCTAATATGTATCTTCTGCATATCGCAAGAAATGCCATTTTTTCACTTTCAAATGCGGGAAATTCTAGACACATACCCCCTCCCTTTTTTAAAAACAATATAACTGGTTTGTAACCTTTTTTGTTAAAAAGATAATCTGGCTTATCTATTTTTTGTAGGTGGTAATCGTGAAATTGCCTTAACAAATCCATATTACAGAAAATATGTGGACATTTCGTCAGTGACTTTTTTTAAAATAAGAATGAGAATAGATAATTCTTATAATTCAAGATGTGCTTTTTGTTTATACAAGGGCAAAAATCGTTGGATTGAATTTGCATTAACATCCGACTTCATCGAGTCTATTAGAGGCAATTCGACGAGTAAAACATATATGAATACGACGCTAGGAAGTGGTAAAACGACTACAATCTGGATTCAGTGGTATAATAATGGAACAACTATTGGACTAGGAGATAATGTTGGTGATAATATACTGCTATCTAGAACAGTAATCGGACAGCCTGAAGATGTGACGTACATAGCTTTCAGTGGTTATAAAGCCCATTTACAAATCTTGACATCAGTGGGTAGGCCTATGTGTCTTTCATCTTTGTTTTGTCATTGTATTCCTTCAAAATAGCTTTGTGTTCATTGGTAACATTTCAGGAAACAAAGGATACAGCAAAACACGAATTTGTATACACTAGGAAACAATTTTGGACACAAATTAGGATATTTGTGGAAGTTTTTTTGTAGGAGAGTTTATCTCCCATCCTCAGCTCTTTAGAAGACAATGCCAAGTGTCATACCGTTCTCTTAACTCCATGGCCTGGTCCACAACCTCTTTACTTTCGTCCCCTGTCTTCCCAACCCTCCTCTCCAATATAACCGTATAAACAACAGCAGCTAACCCCACAACAATTCGTTTTCTTATTGTGGGAGCCAATATACGCGCTCCTGCTCATTTTCTAGACACATCGAGCCACAAGTGTCTTAATTTGTATCCAAAATTGTTTCCTAGTGTATACAAGGCCTGTTTTTGTGTTTGGTTGTATCCACTTTTTTTTTTGTCCTGTTTCTTGAAATGTCGCCTTTGTACACGCAGCTTAATTATATTAAATATTTTCAAGATCAGTTCACTGTGAAAGTTTAGACGATTAACAGGTATATCTTTGTGCCAAATCTCAAAACACAACTTCAAAAAAGAGTACCTCACCCGCTTTTTGTGAATATTCTATTGAAAATATTTCTTGTGAGTTTGAGACTAAATTATGCTTTTACTTACACATAGATGACACACCATAAGAATAGAAAATGCAAAAGGACTCGGAGGGCCTGGGTTGAACTCTAAGTAAACGAGGAAATAGTTGAGCTTTGGACCTAACTTCTTATCCCCGATCGACATGAGCGAAAAAAATGACCGACTGCGATCAATGTATTTTGCACATTCCGGGAAATATTCTCCAATTATGGCTAGAAGGTTGCTGCTGATATACATTCATTAGCAATTGGTGTCAACTACCTTCGGAACAAACAATGAAAATACTTACAAGATAAATTCATGAGATTTCTGGCAAAACATCTATGTACTTAAAAAGGTGGCTGTCCTATACTCAAGGTTATGTGTAGATGATCCGTGGCATTGTTCTCTTCTATTTTAGGATATAGATGTCAAAGTGATATTACAATGAAACCTGGGACGCTTGGAGTTAGATACACATCTACTATGCTAAAATGTGTCGCTTTTTGTCAAAGAAAAACATTTTCCATGGGACTGAGTTATTTCAAACCTACAGGTAGATGTCAGTGTCATGTAGTCTATGATCGCGGAGAAGGTTTCCCTTTGACTAAGGAAATAGACCCTCTTTCTATATCGTGTATTCAGTACATTATATAGTGGTGAACCAAGATGTGACCAGTTTAGATTTAAGTTATTACTAACATAAAATAGAAAAGTGTCCGTAACGCTATTTTCACGTCCGTATAATCCAGACTAGTGATCTCTGCAACGATCAAGGCATTGGGAACTTCTATTTCTATATCACAGAATGGAGTAATTTGATTGGACTGCATATTATCGAATACAGTCAATCAGCTTTTCTGTCGGGTGAAATAATTGAATCATTAGACTCATATAACTTTGTTTGCTATGGTGGTATGGCTTTGTTAGCTTTTGATTATGTATATTTTGTTTTTACGCTGTCAGATGAATAATTCTATAATTTTCTGGATACCCAGGTTAGTGAGCAAGAGTCTAACTGACCAAGCCACCGCGGCTCCATTGGACACGTCAAATGGGTTGTAAAGAGTTTCTTAAAATGTATTATATTGTGTGTCTGGGACACTGATATCACCAATGTGCACCTTTCCAACTGTCAATCGGAACATGTGGTTCTTGCAATTGCATTAAAACTAATTCATTGATGGCGTCACTATTCGCAAAATAAAAAGTCTTCGATATCAGAATATTCACCGAACATTTAGTTTTGGTGGAATTGCAGGAACCACAGATTGAAAATTGGAATATTACTAATTGATGCTAAAAGTGTCCATGATACACATTCAAATTTTAAGTTACATTCCCTTTAAGATGGTCACAGCAGACCAGCACCAGCTGTAAAAAATGGTCATGGCGCAAGTATTCCGTTATATTAACTCCACTTATTCCATAAATTGTTCATGAGAATCGGAATATCAGTGTCTTTTTGCTTTTGCTTCAGTAACTTACTGTTTGAAATGTACCATCGTGTACCGAATAAGGGTTTAGACATGGACTTATTAAAACTTCGTTTTGTAGGATATGAGATTCCTAGAAAGGCTCCAGGGCCATTTCCATTGCACAATATAAGCTATGGATACATAATCATCTTAGAATTCTGATTTTTCCCCTACCCAGTCAAAAAACATAAAGTCATTTAGCTTGTATATTATCAAATATTTCAAAAAAATAAATCATTATCACAGATTATTAAATAAGGTATTAAAATATAAAACTCATTCAATACAGAACAGCCATACTGAAGTCAATCTTCAGTTGTGACATTATAGATTATACAAAGTGTTAAATGTACAATAATTATTAGTAGTTATGCTTTTATTACTTCATTATTTCAGCTACTAACTTGTAAATTGTGTTGAAACTTGTGTTGGAACTTTTATTTCTGCTGAATTGCGTTGAAATGTGTATATATTATGTTGAAAAATGTAAATTGTGTTTAAACGTTTTGTGTTTTGTAAAATAAGTAAGGAAGTGTGCCTATTCCATAATATTGTCCAGTTTATGAGGGGGGGGGGGGCTGTGTTAAATTTCCTAATTGCAAAAAGACACTCCTTTGGTCATAGTTTGAAAATCATATACCGTATTTGCCATATACTGCCTCGACTCATACCGTCTTTAATTCTTCTTTTATCTTACAGTAATTTGTTGAGCAGGAGGTTGAAGACCCTTATCAGATAGTTTCTGACTGGATTCTTGCATGTTCAATTGTAATACTTTCATAGCCTTCCTTGACTCTCTGAAGAAGAAATAAATTTCACCCTATAAAATGGAAATGTTTTTAATATTATATACATTGGTTATGTGGTGACAATATCCGCTTCACCCTGCATGTAAAGCTCGAAATCTGCTTTCACTTTGCAGGATTACATGTCGACAATCTTTTCCTTACAGTTCAGTCATTGATTTACAAAAACACATGATACTGAATGTTGTATAGAAATAGACATAGATAAAGAAGCACAAGATATATGGCTATCTAATTTAACATTTATTAACCCAACGTTTCACATGCTCATGCCTGTAAGAGCATGTGTAACGCTGAGTTAATAACTATCAGAAGTGGTATATCCATATATCTTGTGCTTTTTTATGATACTGAATGTCGTCGAAGGTTTCAAGTGGGCCTGTCAACTTACAATCCTAAAACACCATCTAATCTCTCTCTTTCTCTTAAACACCGAACAACACGTTTATCTGTTAGTTTTAAAGTTGAAAAAGCTCTAATAATCTATAATAAAAAAAATGATAAAACGGAATTTATTCAAAACACTTCGTTGATTTCAGTATGAATATATTGTGCAATTCTTTAATAAAAACTTAAAAAGATTGTAAAGAGGTTTCTAAATTTTTTGTTTTTAATCTGGAACACTGATACCAATAATGATTTGCACCATTCCAATTTTCAATTTAGATTAGTGGAATTGCAGGAACAACAGACATCTGATTGAAAATTGGAATGATGTTAATTGATGGCGTCCCCGATAAGCATAAATTTGAAAAAAAAACTCTTAAAGGAATTGTTTTAAGTGAAATATTCATCACAACTAAGATATGTCATCTTATTTCTTCCTTCATTCCTTCTTGTTCTCTTAATTCTTTATTAGAATAAATATATTCAATTGTCTTTGTTCACGTTTGTCCAAAGAAAATATTCTCACGGTAACATTTAAAATAATAAAAAATATTCTCTGAATACATTTATGATACAACTATATAGGATTATTAAAATAGAACCCTTAAAAACATATTGTTACTCAAAGTTTCATGATATGCGCTTTTCAGAAAACCATCAACTAAAGCCTGCTTCCCAACCCAATGGTTAGGGTAATGCATCCCTTAGTTCAATTTGATTAGTATTAAACTGCTAATGGGCTTGTTCAGCCTAACAATACTCAATAACAAAATATGTGTTTACCATTATTCGAACATATTCGCTTGTATCTAATTCTAACATTTCCAATAGCAGTCTTGTCAACTTTTCACTCCTCATACCTAAGGTACCCTAAAAAATTAAAACATTCTAGGAGGTATCTCTTCAAGGAATTACAATCTGATTTTTTGCCAGTATATTATGATTCTGAAAGCCATTCTATTCATCTATCAGTTATCAAAAACTTATCTCAATTATCATTACACAAGCTTGCGCGAGAATAGGCAGAGTAATATAGCAAGTATTGGAAAGAATAATTTCATTGATATTAAAGAACTTCATCCAATAGCAATAACTGTTAAACAAACCCTTTTTTTTGTATTTTGAAACTGAAAACAATACAAACTTGTGAAGAAGTTGAAGAAGGTGAAGAAGGAATACACTGATAGTGATTACAATGATAGTGAATATAATTGATAGTGCATACAATAATAGAACACAATGATAGTGAACATAATGACAATGAATATAATAATAGTGGATGCAATGATAGAATACAATGATAGTGAATACAATAATAGAACACAATGATAGTGAATTCAATGATAGAATATAATGATAGAATACAATGATAGTGAATAGAATGATAGTGACTAGATCCCCAGGCTTCGCGAGGTTCTGATGCAGTGCGTAGCAGTTTTGATATACGCTTAAAACTGCCCCACAAAGTATCCGTAGAACAGTAACGTTATTTTACAGAGTATAAGTCGTTTTATTTCAAAGCATAATCGGTTCGATGAAACTTGTGTCATGTAGATCGCCCAAACGCATAATTCAACAAACAGCTTTTAACGATGAAATTTCGCAATTTTCTAAATGGTGATAAAACAAAAAGTATACATCGTACAACAAAATATAATATATCAATGGATAGATCTTTGCGAGAGCTATCACATTTGTGCTGCACACAAGGTCACCAAAGGTTAAGGTTACAAAACACCTTTAAAAATTTTTTTCAAAAAAATTCAAAAATCGGCTTCCAAATATAATTCAGCAATCGATACTACATTCTATAGACATCAAAATTGCACAAATTGAAGCATCTCCAGAGGTCCCATTTCGATTTAAAGAAATTACGCACAGTTAATAGAGAAGAAAATAAAAAAATTTCAAATACTAAAAGGCGCATTTTTGGTGGAAATATGTGGATTTATATATTGTTACAAAGAGCAGATAAACCCTTATAAGATTCAATATGAATTTTTTAGTTCACGTGACAGAGCTCTTTAAAAATAAAAATCACAAATTTCAATCGGCTATAAAACCGGAAGTAATCATCGGACAACACAAATGAATATATCAGTGGATAGATATCATCAAGGGAAATATATCGTGTTTAGGTCACAAGGTCACCAAGGGTCAAGGTCATGAAATATGGGCCTTTAAAGTTTTGGTCATTACCAAAAAATTAAAATTGAAATGAAGGAAAATCAAAATCAAAATTCAAAAAATCGGCTCCCAAATATGATTGCGCAATCGACTCTAGTCATTAGATAAGAAAAAATAAAGAAAATCGCTTTATCCCCTGAATTTGAATTTCAAATTTTATAAAAGTTTGACATTTCAATATGGCGGCTTATCGTTTGCTTCCGGTCCGGATTTTTTCATCTTCGTTTTTTTTGTATGAAAAATTGATTTTTAAATTTCAAAAGCGAATAACTTCAAAACCGAAAATGATTTCGAAATTTTTAAAAATAGATTTTGATCGCATTAATAGTGTCTATTTACCTGTAAGTTTTCGGGTGCATCGGAATAAAACTGTAGAAGTTGAAAAAAAAGCAAAAATTGAAATAAAAAAAGTATTTAAATTAGCAGTTTTAAACTGCAGTTATGTAGCTAGCAGTTAAAAGAAGCTGAAAAGAAGTTCTTGTCAAAACAGTTTGAAAAATAGGGTAATAAACAACAAAAAAACCAACGCCATTTCCCCCCGGTTTGGTTTTCCAATGAGATTAAATTTTACAAGTCACAGCGGCATTAGGGAATACAACTTTTTGGGGATTTTCAAAACTTCGAGGGAAAACCTTTGAACGTGAACAGTACTGGGGAGGGAAAAAACCCGGGGCCACTTTAAGGTCCCCATGAAAGATAGGGGCCTTTTTTTAAAATGTCAAACCTTTTTAACCCATCATAACAAGGGAAATGGGGGAAAAAGAAAGTTACTCGACTTTTTGACCTTGAACCTGGATTAAGGTTTAAAGAGAAGGTCAAGGTCACCTTTACCACCGCCTTTTTCAATTTGTTAAAAACTAAAAGAGCTACAAAAAAAGTTGTTGACCATTTTAAGCCAGTTGGGAAAAATAAAACAACAAAAACCAAATCAAGGTCCCTTTTCCCATAATTGTTTGGGCGATCATTTAAAAGACATATTTAACTTTAAAGTCAAGAACACCCAGTTTGAAAAAAAGGGCAATTAAGGCAAAGGTAAGTTTTGGCCTTTTGAATTTTCAAAAAAAGTCAATCAGTCATTCAAAAAATTTAAATTTGAAAATCAAAATTCTGTTCCCAACAAGTTTTAGATAAAGTAACAAGGTTTCGAAAAACACCAAAATCGGACAAATTGGATAAAAATTAGGGAACTTATTAAAATTTTGCTGAATGTTACCGTTCTGTGATGACACATAAAGTATCACTTCCGGTTTGGATTTTTTATTCTAAAAGGGTTCTAATTATGCCTGATAGTATATATGTATAGCTTTTGTACTGATTTCTTACTGTATACACCGGAAGCTGGGTGACCCAACGCGGTTCTAAAAAACCGGAAGTTCTCACGCAAGAACCGGAAGTGGTAAAAAACATTTTATGATGCGGTTTTATTTCTATAGGCGACTTCTCTATATTCTGTAATTTTCAAAGCGATCGGATAATTAGCAACAAAGTTATGCAATTTTTCAATTATTATTATGCAATTACTAACTACTGATGCGTAAAAATTTTAGTTTTATATATTAATTTTCTATTCCAGTACGTATCTTATCGTATTTTTCAAACCAAATGTCTATACCATTTTCGAGTTGGGCTAGGGAGCTTCCCGAAAAAAAAAAAAAAAGTCTAATGAAAACAAAGTGGCAAATTTCTAATTTGCCACTCAAAAAAAAATTTTGAAACCAAAGCAGTGCGTTTCGATGAATGCACTGCAATTACAATGATAGTGAATACAATGATAATGAATACAATGATAGTGAATACAATGATAATGAATACAATGATAGTGATTACAATGATAGTGAATACAATGATAATGAATACAATGATAGTGATTACAATGAAAGTGAATATAATTGATAGTGAATACAATAATAGAACACAATGATAGTGAATACAATGATAGAATAATTATAATGATAGGACCCAATGATAGTGAATACAATGATAGTGAATATAATGACAGTGAATACAATGATAATGAATACAATGATAGTGATAACAATGATAGTGAATACAATGATAGTGAATATAACAATAGTGGATACAATGACAGTGAATATAATGACAGTGAATATAATGACAGTGAATATAATAATAGTGGATACAATGATAGAACACAATGATAGTGATTACAATGATAGTGAATGCAATTATAGTGAATATAATAATAGTGGAAACAATGATAGAATACAATGATAGTGACTACAATGATAGTGAATATAATAATAGTGGATGCAATGATAGAACACAATGATAGTGAATACAATGACAGTAAATATAATAATAGCGGAAAAAATGATAGAACACAATGATAGTGATTACAATGATAGTGAATATAATAATAGTGGAAACAATGATAGAATACAATGATAGTGATTACAATGATAGTGAATATAATAATAGTGGATACAATAGTGGATACAATGATAGAGCACAATGATAGTGAATACAATGACAGTAAGTATAATAATAGTGAAAACAATGATAGAACACAATGATAGTGATTACAAATGATAGTGAATACAATGATAGTGAATATAATAATAGTGGAAACAATGATAAACACAATGATAGTGATTAGAATGATAGTGAATATAATAATAGTGGATACAATGATAGAACACAATGATAGTGATTACAATGATAGAATACAATGATAGTGATAACAATGATAGTGAATATAATAATAGTGGATGCAATGATAGAACACAATGATAGTGAATACAATGATAGTGAATGTTGAAAAGAAAATTAAAACTTACAACAGAAACAACAGCTTCAGCTCTTATTTCTTCATCTCTGTTCTCTAACCTTCTACAAAGACACATAAACCCTTTAATTGGTGACAACAAGTGCTTGTATAATATCTCTATTCCAATTGTGCTAATGAAGTTGCCAAGACAACAGCTTACTAGCTTACTCTGATTTTCAACTGTAACCTGCACAGCTTGTAGTAGGCCTACACTGGCCTCGGTTTATTGTCCTAGCCCAACGACTGGACACTTTTTTCCAGCAACTCTAACCAGCATCACGGATAACCTAGTTGAAATCTAAAGGTATTTTTCTAACCCTGAAAGAATCTTTTCCTGGATCTTCAGATAAGAGAGACAATATTTATTTCACTGTTCCATGATGGCTTCAGAGCTAAATATGAGTGACAGTCATGCAGTTAATTAGATGAATGCTAACCTCTGACCTCATTAACATTTGGGTCTTGGGTACTGTCCTAGAAAAGGTCAAAATGATTCCTTTGTATTTTTCAGTGATGCTCTTAAAAATATTGACAGGCAAGCATCTAATCATTCAGATAGAATAATAACATCTGACCCTCTTTAAGACACTAACACCTTTTGAAATTGAAAAGGAATAGTCTTAACCAGCCCATCAAAGGGGATGTTAAACTTCTTAAGATTTTCTCAAACAGTATAAAATAAGTCACTGGACAACTACTGACTGTATTAATCTTTTAAAGTTGGTTTCCCTCATTAATTAGAGCCAAATTAAGCTTACTAATTGTTTAATGAATAATGAATAATCCATGTATTCTTAAGTTCAAAAGACTTATGAGGACGTAGAAATGCTTGTGGAATCCATTTGACTCTGATCTGCTTTGAAACACTAAATTTAGACTCCATGTTTGTTCAAGTGACCAAATGACGTCGTATGAATGAAGGCGTATAAGAATTGATTTTGTATTTTATTATTAGTGAGTTAAAACTTATTTATATTAATTCATAGTGTTTTAATAAAGTGATATTTAAACGTTTTATTGCCTTTTGCTAGAGATAATAAATGGAATACCAAAATGCCATTGTTGTTATGCATGCGTCCGGTTATGTACCGAATTAACAGACTGATCAAAAAAAAGATAAACGACATTTGAACAACAATCCGGTTATGTACCGAATTAACAGACTGATCAAAAAAAAGATAAACGACATTTGAACAACATTTGAGACTTGACGTACATACCTATGGTAGTACCTTACCAAGGGAAATCCCATCATAAATAGCCTAATTACGAGTTAAATAAGGACTTGTGGGACCATCTGGTATTTTTCCCAGTCATTAGAACACCTCTACTTTCTATTGATATAAGTATTACCGGTCCAATTATGTTATATATATGTATATATATGAAAATAAGGGAAACCATTTTTAAGGTCATATTTTTAACAGTCTTACCTTACAATTTCTTAGTCTTAAATATAAACTTACTTTTCAACAGATTCACATGCTCTTGAAAACATTCCTAAAGCTGTTAAAGCTTTACCAGCTGATACTCTAACTTCCTGAAATACATGGCCATAAACCTCATTTCCTGATAACCATTTAAAAGGTTGTTTTTCATTGTATCTTGAATACATTTTTTGACAGGGTCTTTTAATTTGTATTGTACTAAGCCCACTTAAACTCTGTTTGTGGACGTGGAAATGAGAATGATGATTTCATTTGATTGGCTGAAATTTCCTCAAGGTCAAATTTGGTTGGACAATATTTAGTAATGAATATGTAATTTGGCTCAATTTTATTACTTTGAGGGCCTCGAGGATGAATGATGAATAAGATGAATGATGAATGAGGGTGTAGTTTGGACGTATATGTATATTGTCGTCACCCCTGTCGGTCCGTCCACAATTGCTTGTGAACGCAATAGAGACTACAGTTTTTGTCGGATTTGAATGAAACTTGCTGTGATCATTTATATTGATGAGATCTCGGACAAGTTCGAATTTGGCGATTTTTTCGATGAACGGATTTTGAGTTACTGCACTTGACTTAGTCAAAACGCGTCAAAATTGGCTTGTGAACGCGATAGAGACTACAGTTTTTATCGGATTTGAATGAAACTTGTTGTGATCATTAATATTGATGAGATCTTGGACAAATTCGAAATAGGCGATTTTTCAATGAACGGTTTTTGAGTTATTGCACTTGACTTCGTTACAACCTGTCAAAATTGGCTTGTGAACGCGATAGAGATCACAATTTCCATTGGATTTGAATGAAACTTTGTGTCATCATTTATATTGATGAGATCTTGGACAAGTTTGTTAGTGATGATTTGTGGGTGAACGTTTTTTTCCGTTATTGCCCTTGACCAAGTCAAAATGCGTCGAAACAGACTTATGAACACCAAAGAGACTACAGTTTTCATCTGATTTGAATGAAATTTGGTGTGATCATTGATGTTGATGAGATCTTGGTCAAGTTCCAAATTGACGATTTTTTGATAAACTGTTTTTGAGTTGTTGCACTTGACTCGAAATTTGCTTGTGATTGCAAAAGACAATACAGTTATTTGATTTGAATGAAACTGGGTGTGAACTTTTATATTGATGAGAACTTGGATTAGACCTAAGTAATGTTAATATTAGAGTTTCTGCCTGTGTTAAAAGAGAAAATATATTTTAAAGTGGGCGTATCTTGCTAGGCAACTGCTTGTTAACCCTTTCAGGGACACAGTCTGTGGTTCCTGCAATTCCACATGAATAACTCCTTTTAACAGCTACTGCATCAAAGGGAACTTAAGTATAATTGGAAGAACCACCATACAGCTGACTGAAACCTAGAATTGTGCAAAAACTCTCTATAATTATTTTAATTGAATTTGGCGATTTAAGATGAATAGTTGTAAGATTATACAGTTTTTTAAACATGAAAAAGAAGAAAATCAATTGGGAAATATAGAAATGATGTTGGATTAGGCAGAATGTTGGTTAACACAGTTGTTGGAGTACCCTGCCTAAAAAACATGTTACTCAAATGTTCATGCAATGCCATCTTCAGACATGTGACCTATATTTAGCATGCATCACTGCACAATTACATTCTCAATGGAATATATTTAAAATATGCAGTCAATATTTGAAAGTTAATAGTATATTAGCTAAGAGCTTCGGATGGTTAATAATGTTTGATGTATATTAAATAATTCATAAAAAACATTCTTACGTGACTTGGCTCATCCCACAATTTTCGTTCCAATAAATTATAGATATCTTCATAATCTTGTACAACACATGGATGAGTTCCTCCTAAAGTTAACAATACATTAACTTATTAGCATACTACTTCAATACAGTGTTCTCATCAAACTCAGATTAAGGTTCACTTGACTTCAGTAGAATATCGTGCTCTCATAATGCTCAGATTAAGGTTCACTTGACTTCAGAAGAATATGGTGTTGTCATCAAACTCAGATTAAGGTTCACTTGACTTCAGTAGAATATGGTGCTCTCATAATGCTCAGATTAAGGTTCACTTGACTTCAAAAGAATATGGTGCTTTCATCAAACTCAGATTAGGTTCATGACTTCAGTAGAATATGAAGTCTCATCATCAGATAAAGTTCACTTGACTTCAAAAGAATATGGTGCTTTCATCAAACTCAGATTATGGTTCAATTGACTTCAGTAAAATATGATGCTCTCATCAAACTCAGATTAAGGTTCACTTGATTTCAGTAGAATATGGTGCTCTCATCAAACTCAGATTAAGGTTCACTGGATTTCAGTAAAATATGGTGTTCTCATCAAACTCAGATTAAGGTTCACTTGATTTCAGTAGAATATGGTGCTCTCATCAAACTCAGATTAAGGTTCACTTGATTTCAGTAGAATATGATGTTCTCATCAAAGTCCGATTAAGGTTCACTTGACTTCAGTAGAATATGGTGCTCTCATAATGCTCAGATTAAGGTTCACTTGACTTCAGAAGAATATGGTGTTCTCATCAAACTCAGATTAAGGTTCACTTGACTTCAGTAGAATATGGTGCTCTCGTCATGCTTAGATTAAGGTTCACTCGACTTCAGTAGAATATGGTGCTCGTATCATGCTCAGATTTATGTTCACTTGACTTCAGTAGAATATGGTGCTCTCATTATGCTCAGATTAAGGTTCACTTGACTTCAGTAGAATATGGTGCTCTCATCATGCTCAGATTAAGGTTCTCATGACTTCAGTAGAATATGGATGTCTCATCATGGCCAGAGTAAAGTTCACTGGACTTCAAAAGAATATGGTGCTCTCATCATGCTCAGATTAAGGTTCCCTTGACCTCAGTAGAATATGGTGCTCTTATCAAGCTCAGATTATGGTTCACTTGTCACTTGACTTCAGTACAATATGGTGCTCTCATCAAGATCAGATTATGGTTAATTTGACTTAAATACAATGGGGTGCTCTCACATAACTCAGATTAAGGTTCAGTTGACTTCAGTACAATATGGTGTTCTCATCAAGATCAGATTATGGTTAATTTGACTTAAATACAATGCGGTGTACTCACTTAAATCTGATTAAGGTTCACTTGACTTAAATGCAATGAGGTCGTCTCAATTAACTCTGATTAAGAATCACTCACCTAAGGTTATTAGTAGTTTTGTGGCCAAAGCTCTATGTTTTGAAACAGGGGATGTTTGTAATAACTCCTTTATGTTTTGGACAACTTTAGAATCACTGCAATTCAACTGTTTAACTAAAATCTCTAAAGCCTACAAAAAAAAACCTATATGGGTAGCATATATTATCAAGTTTTTTTATAAGGTTTGATCTCTTTTCTGAATGAATAAGCACTGTATAAAGTTTTATATTTAGAATTTTACCTTAGCTTTAATATGGGAGTCATCACTAGTTGACAGAGCATTAGATAATTTGCCTTTGGCATTAGAATCAGCTACACAGAGCTTTCCTAATAATACAGCAGCCTCCATTGATGTTGGATCATCAGGATCAGGATTACAGCAAAAATGACTCAGAACCTTCACCAACTCTTTAAATGCAGCAACAGACTGAAAAAGTATCAAGATTTAAAAAATAGAAGGGAGCCACGGTGTCTCAGTGAGTTAGATGCTTACTCGCTGACCTGAGTGTCCATTGTTCAATCGAGGTAAAGGTTATGATGAACTTTTGAATTTTTCAACCCAGTTGGCATAGTCATACAAAAAGCATCTAGTCGTTTGGGGGAACCTGAAGTCTCATATGCTACAGGCTGTGCACATTAAAGGTCTCTCGACATTTGGAAATCACAAAAAAGAGTAGTCTAATACCTTCTCCTGGCAAAATTTTCGTTCATTGCACCATGCCCCTCTTCATTAGGCCATTTGGCGCAGAAGAGTAGGACATAAAACTCCATTCATTTTTATTATTGTAAAGACCATTTTGGTCATGAGCTCAAGAGATTTTAGCTGATGGTAGAAGAATAACTCTCTTCATACAAGAAGCTCTGAAAGACATGTAAGATGGTGACCAAACTATAACATAATGTTTATATTACCTTGTCTACATATTGAACATTTTTCCCTTTTTGCATGTTGACTATCAAATCCAGACGTATTTCAGTATTACCTGTTACTAGAAACTTTAAAACTACTTGTAAAACTTCATTATCCCAACATCCTGCAATTTAAAAACAGTAAAGATTGCATTATATTAATGGTCAAAAGTTTGTCAATGACTCGACCTCTTGGAAGATGAAACTACCAAATTCTGTCAATATAGAGAAGACCATTGGATTGCGACATCAAATACAGCAAGACCTACTTGAATATTCATCATAATGCAGGCCTAGCGCCTTTTGTCATCCCCTTCAATACAACCAGTAATAAAGCAGGCAAAATAGTTCAGGCCCATTATAAGAGTCTTCAGTCTTCAAGAGAAATTCCCCCATGTCTATATGATATTTTCCTTTATTTAATACTTTATTTTTATTTTTGTATATAGAGAATAGTCAGTTGTAAATACTGTATAAACAAGGTCTTTGTATTTTATACATTCCATGGTATTACATGCACATGATAATACAATAAACTTATCCATCTATGTTACTAAAATAAATTCATCAAAAATCTGGTATTATGTTTCTTCTACTTCCTTTAAAGAGCAAGAAGTCTAATTCCCTAAGTCTATTTCCTTTCAAGAGCAAGAAGTCAAATTCTCTAAGTCTATTTCCTTTCAAGAGCAAGAAGTCTAATTCTCTAAGTCTATTTCCTTTCAAGAGCAAGAAGTCTAATTCTCTAAGTCTATTTCCTTTAAAGAGCAAGAAGTATTATTCTCTAAGTCTATTTCCTTTAAAGAGCAAGAAGTCTAATTCTCTAAGTCTATTCCCTTTAAAGAGCAAGAAGTCTAATTCTTAAAGAACAAGAAGTCTTCCAATATAGAGCAAGTAGTCTTTTTTTAAGTCTATTTCCTATCAAGAGCAACAAGTTTAATTCCTTAAAGAACAAGTAGTCTTCCAATAAAGAGCAAGAAAGTGACTAGATGATGACAGTCAGAGGTCTGAACATCAACAGACTGGTAGTAGTAAATGGCAAACCGAATCAAAATGATCAATTTTCCTTTTTTATAAAACGATGAAAGGTTTGATGCAGGAGTTCTTTGGAGCACCCAGCCTTTTATTAAAGAGACATAAGACTGTCAAAAATTTACAATAAATTGCACATTTAAAAAAACAAAGAAACTTTTTTACAAAAACTACCATCAACCTCACAAGTGTTTATTGATCAAAAAAATGCCATTCAAACTTACAATTCTTTACAATCAAGTTCAAACATAATTTGTAGTGATTTTCTTTTTTGAAACCTGAAGCAACTATTCTAAGGTTCTATATAGATTGATATAGTATTGATATAAAATATCAATAAATAATGAATTAACAAGCATTGTAAATCTCATTATAAACCATAATGGTAATTGTTTCAGCTCTTGAAAATTAATTCAGAAAAAAATGTCCATGCATAATACATAAGAAATTTTAGACAAAACGAAATAAGTAAATTAGCTTTAAACTAGTGTTTTGAATTCAAAATAAGAATAATGAAACTGAGCTGAACCATTATTTGTGGTAAAAAGACATCTTTAATTGAATCCCCAATAAGAATAATGAAACTGAGCTGACCAATTATTTGTGGTAAAAAGACATCTTTAATTGAATCCCAATAAGAATAATGAAACTGAGCTGAAATATTATTTGTGGTAAAAAGACAACTTTAATTGAATCCCCAATAAGAATAATGAAACTGAGCTGAAACATTATTTGTGGTAAAAAGACAACTTTAATTGAATCCCCAATAAGAATAATGAAACAGAGCTGAACCATTATTTGTGGTAAAAAGACATCTTTAAGTGAATCCCCAATAAGAATAATGAAACTGAGCTGAAACATTATTTGTGGTAAAAAGAGATATTTAATTGAATCCCCAATAAGAATAATGAAACAGAGCTGAACGATTATTTGTGGTAAAAAGACATCTTTAATTGAATCCCAATAAGAATAATGAAACTGAGCTGAAATATTATTTGTGGTAAAAAGACATCTTTAATTGAATCCTCAATAAGAATAATGAAACTGAGCTGAAACATTATTTATGGTAAAAAGACATCTTTAAGTGAATCCCCAATAAGAATAATGAAACTGAGCTGAAATATTATTTGTGGTAAAAAGACATCTTTAATTGAATCCTCAATAAGAATAATGAAACTGAGCTGAACCATTATTTGTGGTAAAAAGACATCTTTAAGTGAATCCCCAATAAGAATAATGAAACTGGGCTGAAATATTATTTGTGGTAAAAAGACTTCTTTAATTGAATCCTCAATAAGAATAATGAAACAGAGCTGAACCATTATTTGTGGTAAAAAGACATCTTTAAGTGAATCCCCAATAAGAATAATGAAACTGAGCTGAAACATTATTTGTGGTAAAAAGACATCTTTAATTGAATCCTCAATAAGAATAATGAAACTGAACTGAAACATTATTTGTGGTAAAAAGACATCTTTAATTGAATCCCCAATAAGAATAATGAAACAGAGCTGAACCATTATTTGTGGTAAAAAGACATCTTTAATTGAATCCCCAATAAGAATAATGAAACTGAGCGAACCATTATTTGTGGTAAAAAGACATCTTTAATTGAATCTCCAAATAAGAATAATGAAACTGAGCTGAAACATTATTTGTGGAAGAATAATTAAACTGAGCTGAACCATTATTTGTGGTAAAAAGACTTCTTTAATTGAATCCCCAATAAGAATAATGAAACTGAGCTGAAACATTATTTGTGGTAAAAAGACATCTTTAATTGAATCCCCAATAAGAATAATGAAACTGAGATGAACCATTATTTGTGGTAAAAAGACATCTTTAATTGAGTCCTCAATAAGAATAATGAAACAGAGCTGAACCATTATTTGTGGTAAAAAGACATCTTTAATTGAATCCCCAATAAGAATAATGAAACTGACCTGAACAATTATTTTGTGGTAAAAAATCATCTTTAATTGAATCCCCAATTAGAATAATGAGCTGAAACATTATTTGTGGTAAAAAGACATCTTTAATTGAATCCCCAATTAGAATAATGAGCTGAAACATTATTTGTGGTTAAAAGACATCTTGAATTAATCCCCAACAAGAATAATGAAACAGAGCTGAACCATTATTTGTGGTAAAAAGACATCTTTAATTGAGTCCTCAATAAGAATAATGAAACAGAGCTGAACCATTATTTGTGGTAAAAAGACATCTTTAATTGAGTCCTCAATAAGAATAATGAAACTGAGCTGAAACATTATTGTGGTAAAAAGACATCTTTTATTGAATCCCCAATAAGAATAATGAAACTGAGCTGAATCATTATTTGTGGTAAAAAGACATCTTTAATTGAATCCGCAAAAAGAATAATGAAACTGAGCTGAACCATTATTTGTGGTAAAAAGACATCTTTAATTGAATCCCCAATAAGAATAATGAAACTAAGCTGAAACATTATTTGTGGTAAAAAGACATCTTTAATTGAATCCCCAATAAGAATAATGAAACTGAGCTGAAACATTATTTGTGGTAAAAAGACATCTTTAATTGAATCCCCAATAAGAATAATGACTTAAGCTGAAACATTATTTGTGGTAAAAAGACATCTTTAATTGAATCCCCAATAAGAATAATGAAACTGAGATGAAACATTATTTATGGTAAAAAGACATCTTTAATTGAATCCCCAATAAGAATAATGAAACTAAGCTGAAACATTATTTGTGGTAAAAAGACATCTTGAATCCCCAATAAGAATAATGAAACTGAGCGAACCATTATTTGTGGAAAAAAGACAACTTTAATTGAATCCCCCAATAAGAATAATGAAACTGAGCTGAAACATTATTTGTGGTAAAAAGAGATATTTAATTGAATCCCCAATAAGAATAATGAAACAGAGCTGAACCATTATTTGTGGTAAAAAGACATCTTTAATTGAATCCCAATAAGAATAATGAAACTGAGCTGAAATATTATTTGTGGTAAAAAGACATCTTTAATTGAATCATCAATAAGAATAATGAAACTGAGCTGAAACATTATTTGTGGTAAAAAGACATCTTTAAGTGAATCCCCAATAAGAATAATGAAACTGAGCTGAAATATTATTTGTGGTAAAAAGACATCTTTAATTGAATCCTCAATAAGAATAATGAAACTGAGCTGAAACATTATTTGTGGTAAAAAGACATCTTTAAGTGAATCCCCAATAAGAATTATGAAACTGGGCTGAAATATTATTTGTGGTAAAAAGACTTCTTTAATTGAATCCTAAATAAGAATAATGAAACAGAGCTGAACCATTATTTGTGGTAAAAAGACATCTTTAAGTGAATCCCCAATAAGAATAATGAAACTGAGCTGAAACATTATTTGTGGTAAAAAGACATCTTTAATTGAATCCCCAATAAGAATAATGAAACTGAGCTGAAACATTATTTGTGGTAAAAAGACATCTTTAATTGAATCCCCAATTAGAATAATGAAACAGAGCTGAACCATTATTTGTGGTAAAAAGACATCTTTAATTGAATCCCCAATAAGAATAATGAAACTGAGCTGAAACATTATTTGTGGTAAAAAGACATCTTTAATTGAATAAGAATAATGAAACTGAGCTGAACCATTATTTGTGGTAAAAAGACATCTTTAATTGAGTCCTCAATAAGAATAATGAAACAGCTGAACCATTATTTGTGGTAAAAAGACATCTTTAATTGAATCCCCCAATAAGAATAATGAAACTGAGCTGAAACATTATTTGTGGTAAAAAGACATCTTTAATTGAATCCCCAATAAGAATAATGAAACTGAGCTGAACCATTATATGTGGTAAAAAGACATCTTTAATTGAGTCCTCAATAAGAATAATGAAACAGAGCTGAACCATTATTTGTGTTAAAAAGACATCTTTAATTGAATCCCCAATAAGAATATTGAAACTGAGCTGAACCATTATTTGTGGTAAAAAGACATCTTTAATTGAATCCCCAATAAGAATAATGAAACTGAGCTGAACCATTATATGTGGTAAAATTGAATCCCCAATCAGAATAATGAAACTGAGCTGAACCATTATTTGCGGTAAAAAGACATATTTAATTTCCCCCCTATAAGAATAATTTACATTTAAAAAGGTATGAATCTTGTATAAAAAGGGTTGAGCCAGCTTGTTTCATAGTTAATACAATTTCAGTCACTGTATACTTAGATAACTTCACACAGCCATAAAATGTGGGCTTTAAAAACACTAAGGGTAAAAATCAATAATCAAGTTCACAAATTGTTACACCTTTTTGTAAAGAATATATGTTTTAAGCATTATAGATATCATTTTTATCCTGAAGTAGCCTTCTTTTGAAAAAGACTTTTTTTTTCTAATTACGTATTTCGACTTTGGCGAAAACGTATTGTAATCGTTCGGATTATTTTATTTTTTTTTTGTTGTAATTCTTGGATGAGTTTGCAGACAAACTGGTAAAAGGTGCAGAAATTCTAAATCTACAGTTGATCTTAGAATGATTTCTATTATCAAATAAAACAAAACCGGAAGTTCTATCTCTGACAGGAAGTGAGAACCGGAAGTTCAGGTTTTTTTGCTTTAGCAAGTTTATTTTCAGTTCGATTTTGACCGGATTTTCAGATTTGAAAACTTCAATGTATTTGTCAACTAACAATTATAGGTTTTATGCAATTAGGTTAAATATTTTACCCACTATTTGCAATTCAATATTCAAGGGTCATCGGCAAAAATTTCAGACCGTGATTTCTCCTTTAATATCAATGGTAAAATTTTGAAACTTTACCAGTTGATAGGCGATATGATTATAATTTTTGAAAAAATGTGAAAAAAAAAATTCCACTTCCGGTTTAGCCTCAAATGACGTAATTACGTAACTTCCGGTCTATAACTGCTAGGTGAAAAGTGAAAACTGTTTTATAAATAACTTGTCAATAGTAATTGATTTGACCTAAATAATTAGGTCAAGCTGCCATATCGGCCGCCATTTTGAATTTTCGTTACAATTCTTAAATCCGAAATTCAGACACTACTGATAGACCGATTTTGATGAAATTTAGCACATAGATACAATGGATCATTATCTACCTTTTCTTGGAGACCGATTTTCAAATTTCGTATTTTCTTTCGAATTATTTAAATTTCGATTTTTTCAAAATTAGGTCACTTTAACGGGTACGGAAGGTGTGACCCACTTAATCTATGACCTTGAAAATAAGGTCAAATAATATTCAATAAATTGTCTACGAGTAGATATTTTTTAATTTGGCTTACTTAAAAATTCATAGAGATAAGTGTACTTAAATACAGCAAAAATTGATAATTTTCATATTTTCGCCTTCATTAACCGTTACGGAAGGTGTGACCTAATTATTTAATGACTTTGAAAACTAGGTCAAATGATATTCAATATATTGTCTAGATGTAGGTAATTGCAAATTTAGCCTACATAATATTTTAAGGCTCTCGAAATACGTTCATAATTGTAAGCAATTCTAGTTCTATAAATGCATTGTAATATCTGATAATGCCAACTTATTAAGATTAAAGAGAAGGATGTCTGATTACTAGAAATGGTGATAAGGTAATACTTCCTAAAATCAGAGCAGAAAAGGGCCCTACAGCTTTCTGATATCCTATAATAATTGCTTATGTTTAGTATAATCTATAAATGCTTCATCAGTTATTCTCTGTTAGACAGGCCAAACAAAATATACATGTACATGTAGCTGAAAAATATTATTTCAACATTACATCTATGACCGTTCCAGGGTCATTAAAATTGCCTTCACTTATTTTCATATATATATATATACAATAATGGACCGGTAATACTTATATCAATAGAAAGTAGAGGTGTTCTAATGACTGGATGGTCCCACAAGTCCTTAATTTACTCGTAATTAGGCTAATTATGACAGGAATTTTCACGGTAGGATACTAACATAGGTATGTACGTCAAGTCTCAAATGTCGTTCAAATGTCGCTGATCTTTTTTTTGATCATCCAGTCTGTCAATTCCGTACATAAAACCGGACGCTGTTGTTAGTGCCCACATTCCTTAATATTTTCCACAACAACATTTTGGCATTTTGGTATTCCATCTATTATCTCTAGCAAAAGGAAATAAAACGTTTAAATATCAACTCACTAATAATAAAATACAAAATCAATTTTTAGACGCCTTCATTCATATGACGTCATTTGGTCACGTGAACAAACATGGAGTCTAAATTTAGCGTTTCAAAACAGATCAGAGTCAAATGGATTTCACAAGCATTTCTACGTTCACATAGGTCTTTTGAACTTGAGAATACATGGATTATTCATTAGAAACCCCAATTAATCAATTAGTAAGCTTACTTTGCCTCTAATTAATGAGGCAACCCATCTTTAGATGTCTTCTTATTGTTAAGGTCAAAATTATTTACCAGTTGAATTGTATCATTAACATGTACATACACATAAAATAATTTATTGGATACAACACAAATACAAACAGGAAACACACACACCCATACGCAATATAAATACAAACAGGAAAAACACACACCCATACGCAATATAAATACAAACAGGAAACACACACCCATACGCAATATAAATACAAACAGGAAACACACACACCCATACGCAATATAAATACAAACAGGAAACAAACACACACCCATACGCAATATAAATACAAACAGGAAACAAACACACACCCATACGCAATATAAATACAAACAGGAAACACACACACCCATACGCAATATAAATACAAACAAAAAACAAACACAATGATACGCAATATAAATACAAACAGGAAACACACACACACCCATACAAAATATAAATACAAACAGGAAACACACACAATGATACAAAACATAAATACAAACAGTAGAAAGAGCATAAACAGTCAGGAAAAGGCTATCGTTGATTATAAGCAAATGTTTTCTTGTTTTCTGTTTGTTACCTGCCTTTGCAATCTAAAATGTGAATGCTCAGAGCAAAAATAGGTTGCTTTTTGACGAAATCATTTGCTTGAAGGATGAGATTATTAATGTGTTTTAAAGCGGTCAAAGGAACTTACCTATTAGAATAAGTGATTTAGCTGCCTCGTACCTTACACGCTCATTGTCATCTTTCTCTATTCGTTCTCTTAATGCATAAAATACCATGGTATCACCACAGCGTAAAAAACCCAATTGCTAAAACATATAAATATATCATATTGTGGCTGTAATTTCATTTATAATTAATAACATAAAAATTGATAAAATTGTTCACCTGATGACCACAGTGTAATTGTTGAAACGTTGTGTATTTTTGTATTAAATTGAGGAGTAGTATACCATAAAAACTGTGTTCATTATTCATGTGCTTCCTACCCCTAAATGTCGTTTAAGGATCATTTATAATTGTTTGAGCAAGAACACATGTAGATAATCTTTCATAGAGAAAATAAAAATGTTAATGGTTTATAAATATTGATATATTCCCATATACCCAAACTCTGATATCTGGCCTTAACTGTTTTTCAGATGTGATATATACACAATGATAGCATCACTGTTAGGGCCAGACTCCAAACTTTATGAGAATTGCTCTGATCAATATTTGGATGACTAGTTTTGGAGATTTTCACCATGATAAGAGCATAATTTAGCATAACTGAAGCATTAATGAATCCATTAAGTTTTTATTTGTATAAATTGTTGATTTAAACTTCAATAAAGAGTATGCATTCAGCAGTTGGACTTACTGAGTGCTATGACCAAAGAATATAATCTCTTATATCCATTTAACTAAGTTATTGTTTAATTGTAAATGGTTCTAAACATGTTTCAAACTTACTTAGTTTAATGGATTACACTGGGTACCCTCTGTTTGTTGCATTTAAGGTAACACTTGTTTTTAGTCAATTCAAGTGTGCTACTTAGTGTAGCATTGTTTTGACATCAACAACACATTTACAAAATGTCCGGTTGGGAAAAAGTTAATTCAACAGCCCTGGTCATGTGTGATATTTGGCATGCCTGTTTCAAGTGTTCATAAGCTGGCCAGCCCTTCTGGACCCAGTGTCTGTATTGTGCTCCAAAATGAGTCTCCATTCATTTGGACATTATTGAGGAACACCCAGATTTTAATATAAGAAGCCCTTGGATATCTTGGCGGTAAACAAACTGTCTGTCTTCTGAAAAGGAGGTCACAAACAGCTGGTCACGTTTTCTGCAATACTTTAACAGTGTGATCAAGAAGATTGTAATCTTTATGCCAAAAGCTCAGCTGCTTTCATTGAAAGACCTAAATACCACGCTAAGCTAATCAGTTCTGTCTGATGAAAGGGTCTTGGGGACTGGTGGAGGTTCAGTCTCTGAAGAACAGTCCTCCAATGGCGCCCACTTTGCAGGCAATTCACTGTCACAACTGTCTTCCTTGCTTGTATCATGTCCAATGTCTTTATCTTCTAATTAGGATCAACAATATATAAAGGTATCAAATCAAAAATGTTTTATGTACGTTCACAATTTCATAAACCTCAAATTGCATGAAAACAGGAGCATGTGGATTTTCAGATTTGTAATAAGCGTCTAAAACTCTTTTAGAATCATCAAATGCAACCGAAAGTTAAAAAAATAGTGTTCTCCAGTATTATTGCTTTGTTTTATGGATTTATTGGATTATAGAAAGATTTTATCATGTAGTTTTGACACTCAGTAAGTCCACTGATAAACAAACCTTCAATACTTCTGACATATCTTCAGCTTCATCAATGTCATATTTTGACACATTTTATACCACAAAACTAACACTTATTTTGGTGAAGTTTTGAAATTGCAATTTTTTGGACATCCCAAGAGGAACTATACCGTAAAAAAAACTTACCCTTGCAGCATCTATTCTTTCTTCATCTCTCTCAGATAATAAATTACTATGTACAATTGTCTGGAATATAAATTCAAACTTCAAAATATGTAAATGGAATCTGAAATCTGCAGTCTATGCAATGCCCTAGGATTTATGCATAATATGTTGTTTTTATTTCACATTTCATTCTGCGGGTTATTATACTGTTTATTTGATGAACTGAAGGAATAGATTCATCATTCGTTTAACCAATCATATCTTAATCTAAAAAATAAGTTAATCAGTAATAGTGGTTACAGCTCAATGTATATATGCGATTTAAACTCAAAGTGATGACTCGTCATTTCTTGAGACGATATATAAACTGACGGGCAAAAGAAAGGTTTCACCGTAATTTTTTTTTATACAAAAAGTAAAAGCGTTTCCAGGTCGTACAGTGGGCAAGAGTGCTGTTTACTATTCAGGAACGATGGTAGAGTCTTGCGAAAAAGAGGCGAGCGGCTCGCGCTAAACTGCATTAGAGATGTTCATCCGTTTGGAGGCGGAGGCGTCATGGTTTGGGGAGGGATCTGTGGACAAATAAAGACGCAGCTGGTTATTTTGCAAGGTAATTTGACTGGCCAGCGATACATCGATGAGGTACTGAGACTTGTCGCCGTTCCTTTCCTCCAACAAGAGCCAAGAGGGACGATCTTGCAACACGACAACGCAAGACCTCACACTGCCCGAATTGTTAGAGCCTACCTCGAGAACGCAAACGTGACCTTGTTACCCTGGCCAGCCAACTAACCAGACATGAATCCCATTGAGCATCTCTCTCACCTTTTGAGACAGCTGGTGCGTCCTCCAAATAATCAACAGGAACTTGAGCAAGCTCTGTTAAACATATGGAACGGTATCCCTGCTGACGTCATCCGGCGCCTGACGATGTCAATGCGGAGGCGTGTACATGCTTGCATTGATGCCCAGGGTGGTCACACTCGCTACTGGAGAATGTAGTCCTTTTTGGATACCATGCACTTGCCATTTAACTCTACCTTTGTGTAATTTTATCTTTTATCTTTTTCATTGTTTTTGTGGCCAATTTATTACCAATTTTCTGAAGCCTTTTTGTGTGATTATTTATTAATGATTTCTGTTTATAAACCAGTCTTCAGGATTCTCATATCTGCCTTTGTTTTTATTTTATGGACCCAAGAAGTTGGTGAAACCTTTCTTTTGCCCGTCAGTTTAGAATGGTAATACATGTATGAAGAAAAGTAAAATGCTTAGTTTGCGGTATTTTGAAAAGAATCATGCAATTTTTTTGACATTTCCCGTATTTCATAAGATATATAAGCACTCCTAAAAATGTTGTCCTTTCAAACAGTTGATATGCGAATTCAATAATTAAGCTTGCTAGCCTTAGAAATAAACATAAATTAAAAAAAGGCACTCACTTTGACCCTCTCCCATCTCAAACCAGTAAATTCTTTCCCTTTATTTTTCTGTTTCATCATCTGCCAACCACTCATACCTAAAATAATCAAGATGTATCAAAAAGATAATCCAATCCAGGTGAAAGGTTAAAAAGTCAGTTTCATCCAGGAAGCACTGGCTTTCACCTTGAAAGTTTTATAAATAAAATTAATTCAGGTGAAAAATTTAAAAGTCAGACCTGGATTCATCTTGAAAGCACTGGCTATGACATTGAAAGTTACATGTATATTAATAAAGTTAATCCAGGTGAAAGTCAGACCTAGGTAAATCTGGGAAGCACTGGCTATGACATTGAAAGTTATATTAATCCAGATGAAAGGTTTAAAAGTCAGGCCTGGATTCATTTGGAAAGCACTGGCTTTGACATTGAAAGTTATATTAATAAAGTTAATCCATGTGAAAGGTTTAAAAGTCAGGCCTGGATTCATCTTGAAAGCACTGGCTATGACATTGAAAGTCTATTAATAAAGTTAATCCACGTGAAAGGTTTAAAAGTCAGACCTACATGTAGGTACATCTGGAAAGCACTGGCTATGACATTGAAAGTTATATTAATAAAGTTAATCCAGGTGAAAGATTCAAAAGTCAGACCTAGGTACATCTGGAAAGCACTGGCTATGACACTGAAAGTTATATTAATAAAGTTAATCCAGGTGAAAGTCAGACCTAGGTAAATCTGGGAAGCACTGGCTATGACATTGAAAGTTATATTAATCCAGATGAAAGGTTTAAAAGTCAGGCCTGGATTCATCTGGAAAGCACTGGCTATGACATTGAAAGTTATATTAATAAAGTTAATCCAGGTGAAAGATTCAAAAGTCAGACCTAGGTACATCTGGAAAGCACTTGCTATGACATTGAAAATTATATTAATAAAGTAAATCCAGGTGAAAGGTTTAGAGGTCAGACCTGGATTCATCTCGAAAGCACTGGCTGTGACATTGAAAGTTATATTAATCCAGGTGGAAGATTTAAAAGTCAGACCTGGATTCTTTTGGAAAGCACTGGCTTTGACATTGAAAGTTATATTAATAAAGTTAATCCACGTGAAAGGTTTAAAAGTCAGGCCTGGATTCATCTTGAAAGCACTGGCTATGACATTGAAAGTCTATTAATAAAGTTAATCCACGTGAAAGGTTTAAAAGTCAGACCTAGGTACATCTGGAAAGCACTGGCTATGACATTGAAAGTTATATTAATAAAGTTAATCCAGGTGAAAGATTCAAAAGTCAGACCTAGGTACATCTGGAAAGCACTGGCTATGACATTGAAAGTTATATAAATAAAGTTAATCCAGGTGGAAGATTTAAAAATCAGACCTAGGTACATCTGGAAAGCACTGGCTATGACATTGCAAGTTATATTAATAAAGTTAATCCAGGTGAAAGATTTAAAAGTCAGACCTGGATTCATCTTGAAAGCACTGGCTATGACATTGAAAGTTATATTAATAAAGTTAATCCAGGTGAAAGGTTTAAGCGTCAGACTTAGGTACATCTGGGAACACTGGCTGTTGAATTCTAATTTTACAAAGAGATTCAACATGGCACTTTTTTAGATAATCGCATTTAACCTTTCTAAGTTATTTTAATCTGTTTAAGCTATATGATAATAATACATCAAATACCATCAAAGAACTCTATATTATGTTTTTACTAAATTTAATTAATTAAGACATTAGTACATGTATATCAAAATATCATTGATGAAGCTTCATAATCATACTAGTAAATATATGTCAAAAGTATTCTTAGGATGGCCAATGAATTTGAAACTTGGCCATGATGAGGCATTGTTTTTTCAGTGACCTGGTGTCAAAACTATACCACAAAATTCCTCTATAAATCCATTAAGCTGAGCAATAATCTATTAAACTAAGTCATTTTCAAATTTCTTAGTTTGTTTAATATATAGTGTTATATAGAAATTATATTCGTAAGTCATGACACTTGATAAGTGCTCCTGATTATCCAATTTTTTTGGTCATCATAAAAGGTAATAGCTGCAGAAAGCACACACAATTAAATAGTTTTTTTTCCATCTCTTGAGAGTCACTTCAGATTTAGAAAGCAAATTAGCAAATTTTCTATCACATTTTTACAATAAGATACTGTACAAAAATCTCTTTCTTTAATAGTTTTATTATAAATGTTTCATTTCAAGATGCTATTTCAACAGAAATAAAATGCATTCAAAGCTGTGGACCTTTAGAAATTAGGGAAATTATGACTAATCAATGCTACTTAGAGACAAGATTATCAGTAGATCTTATAGAAACAGATATATAGCAATAGAATCTCAAAGACTACTACAGAAGAATAGTGTAGGAAAAAAATAACCTTTATTCTTTGTATTGTCTCCTGGAAAATGTCAGATATAATACACACAAACATTAAGTATTCTATTTATATCTCTTGCTTTTACCAATAAAAAATATGTCACTCATTGTGGTGAACATATTATATAAATATACACAATTCAATAGATAAATTACAATTGATCATTTAAAAATGATAACAAAGAGTTCTTCTTTTACAGCATTATAAAACAAGAAATAACAAATTTAGCTATATTATAAAACTGCAGAAAATGGACATACCTCCTCCTCGAACCAGATTTTTTGCCATAACGAATGATTTCTTTAATTTCTTCCTAAAAATTGAAAAAAAAAAAACCACTATGTTGCAGAAATTGTCAATTGGTTAACCTAGAGTATTTGAAAAGGCAGTTAAGATAATACTGTCTAAGAATGAACAAGAATTTTTAAAAATTTTTAACTTTTTTAAAAAGAGCATATATTCATCAGTAGATATACCTGTTGCGATAAATAACATAACAGAATCATTATATTGTCCAAAAAGCTTAGTAATTATCAACAAAAATGCAATTAATTATTGAAATAGATTAATAAATTGATTAATTGTTATTCAATAATTACATAGTTATGTGAGTTTCTAAGATTTTAAGGGATTCTGTTACCAGGTAAGTTCACTGATGAATACACATATTGACTCATTCTTGAGACACACTATCACTTTGAACCAAATAATTGTGTTGACAAGCTGCCATAGAAACCCAATTTTAAATGGATTCAAAATATTTTATACGTAGACCAATGATTTGAGTATTCTAGTCATCCGATTGGTTAAAAACTAAAAACAATTTTAAAGTTTTATTATCCAATTGGAGAATTGTTTAACAGATCAATTTATGTGAAGGGCGGTAGAGGAAATCAATCACCATATGAAAAGCCATAAAGCGAGAACCTTAGCATGCAATAATTATTTTGGAGTTCAATTCAAAATGAATAGTTTGAAAAATGTTTTCATATACTGTAGGCCTACATAATATTTCAAAAACAGGAGTAATATGTCAAAAAAAAACTACTAAACTACAACAAAGATCAAAATCTCTATAGACTATCAACTTCTATTTCACACAAGAATTAAAAATATAAAATATAATAGAAATATGTGTAAGTTGTGCTACTCTAGTTTTAATACCTAAGTGAGACAGGTTCTTCTTCTATAATGTCTGCTCTGTAAAAACATTGTATTAAAAATACTTATTTTACAATTGCAAATGGTCAATATGGCTATGATGACTAACTTTATATTAAAGGTATACTGCCTTAGAATGAACACAAAATTTAAAAACACCAGGTAATTTCACTGAATATTGACTATTCTTGAGAACTTAAATTTTATGTTCATTCTAAGATACAGTATCACTTTAAATATATTTGTTTAATTGTTTCTTAACTAAAAGAGTACAGTTTTCCAGCAATACAACAAATAAATCTAAGATGAGATTGCCATAACTTTCATAATGAGAAGTGCTTCGATTGTATTGAATTGTAGGAGAACTGACAAACTGACTTAATCCTGAAAGAAGGTTACATACAGCTGAAATGATACTATGTGATGGTGAACCACATATTTAGACAATGATAACTCATAACTCTTTTAGAAAAGCATTTTTTCTTTTTCTCAGTAAAAGCGAAGTTCCCAAAGTTGCACACGAAATATGTTTAATTTGATCATTGTACTTACTCTGATGATGTGCTACTCAGAGTTCTGTCCCTTTCTAACATTCTACGAAATCTTCGTTCAGTTGTACTGGGTCCTTCACGTTTTGGTTTAGGTTTCTCACGATAAAGAACTAATTTAGTTTCATCGATCAAATTTCTCTGATCGACAATACGAGAAGCAGGTTTTCGGATGTCTGCACCAGGTAAAGAGAAAGCATTGGAGTATCTTGGAAATTCCTTATCTTTGCTCTAGAAAATAAAACTATGTTTCACTAGCACATACATATAGATTTCACTTTATATGTATAAATTTGTTATGCAGATCTCAAATATTTACTAAATTGGCTAATTTGGTTATATAAATCTATATCAAAAATTAAAAATTAAGCAACCAGCTCTAGAAGCAAGGACAGCACCTATAAATCTATATAGAAAATTAAAAATAAAGCAACCAGCTCTAGAAGCAATGACAGCACCTATAAATCTACCGGTATATCAAAAATTAGAAATAAAGCAACCAGCTCTAGAAGCAATGACAGCACCTATAAATCTATATCAAAAATTAAAAATAAAGCAACCAGCTTTAGAAGCAATGACAGCACCTATAAATCTATATCAAAAATTAAAAATAAAGCAACCAGCTCTAGAAGCAATGACAGCACCTGTAAATCTATACAGAAAATTTAAAATAAAGCAACCAGCTCTAGAAGCAATGACAGCACCTATAAATCTATATAAAAATTTAAAAAAAAAGGCAACCAGCTCTAGAAGCAATGACAGACCTATAAATCTATACAAAAATTTAAAAAATAAAGCAACCAGCTCAGAAGCAATGACAGCACCTATAAATCTTATCAAAAATAAAAAATAAAGCAACCAGCTCTAAAGCAATGACAGCACCTAAAAAATTTTATATCAAAAATTAAAAATAAAGCAACCAGCTCTAGAAGCAATGACAGCACCTATAAATCTATATCAAAAATTAAAAAATAAAGCAACCAGCTTTAAAAGCAATGACAGCACCTATAAATCTATATCAAAAATTAAAAATAAAGCAACCAGCTCTAGAAGCAATACAGCACCTATAAATCTATATAAAAAATTAAAAATAAAGCAACCAGCTCAAAAGCAATGACAGCACCTATAAATCAAATTTTTAAAAAAATTTAAAAAATAAAGCAACCAGCTTTAGAAGAAATGACAGCACCTATAAATCTATATCAAAAATTAAAAATAAAGCAACCAGCTCTAGAAGCAATGACAGCACCTAAAATCTATATAAAAATTTAAAAAATAAAGCAACCAGCTCAGAAGCAATGACAGCACCTATAAATCTATATCAAAAATTAAAAATAAAGCAACCAGCTCTAGAAGCAATACAGCACCTATAAATCTATATAAAAAATTAAAAAAAAAGCAACCAGCTCAAAAGAATGACAGCACCTATAAATCTATATAAAAATTTAAAAAATAAAGCAACCAGCTCTAGAAGCAATGACAGCACCTATAAATTATATAAAAAATTAAAAATAAAGCAACCAGCTCAAGAAGCAATACAGCACCTATAAATCTATATAAAATTTTTAAAAAATAAAGCAACCAGTTTTAAAAGCAATGACAGCACCTATAAATCTATTTTAAAAATTTAAAAAATAAAGCAACCAGCTTTAGAAGCAATGACAGCACCTATAAATCTATATAAAAAATTTAAAAAAATAAAGCAACCAGCTCTAGAAGCAATGAAAACACCTATAAATCTTTATAAAAATTTAAAAAATAAAGCAACCAGCTCAGAAGCAATGACAGCACCTATAAATCTATATAAAAAAATTTAAAAATAAAGCAACCAGCTCTAGAAGCAATGACAGCACCTATAAATCTATATAAAAAATTAAAAATAAAGCAACCAGCTCTAGAAGCAATGACAGCACCTATAAATCTATATAAAAAATTTAAAAATTTAAAGCAACCAGCTCTAGAAGCAATACAGCACCTATAAATCTATATCAAAAATTAAAAATAAAGCAACCAGCTCTAGAAGCAATACAGCACCTATAAATTATATAAAAATTAAAAATAAAGCAACCAGCTCTAGAAGCAATACAGCACCTATAAATCTATATAAAAATTTAAAAAATAAAGCAACCAGCTCTAGAAGCAATGACAGCACCTATAAATCTATATAAAAATTTAAAAAATAAAGCAACCAGCTCTAGAAGCAATGACAGCACCTATAAATCTTATAAAAAATTTAAAAAATAAAGCAACCAGCTCTAGAAGCAATGACAGCACCTAAAAAACTTATAAAAAATTTAAAAAATAAAGCAACCAGCTCTAGAAGCAATGACAGCACCTAAAAAACTATATCAAAAATTAAAATAAAGCAACCAGCTTTAAAAGCAATGACAGCACCTATAAATCTATATAAAAAATTTAAAAAATAAAGCAACCAGCTTTAAAAGCAATGACAGCACCTATAAATCTATATAGAAAAAAAAATAAAGCAACCAGCTCTAGAAGCAATGACATCACCTATAAATCTATATAGAAAATAAAAAATAAAGCAACCAGCTCTAGAAGCAATGACACACCTATAAATCTATATAAAAAATTTAAAAAATAAAGCAACCAGCTCAAGAAGCAATGGCAGCACCTATAAATCTATATCAATAATTAAAAATAAAGCAACCAGCTCAAGAAGCAATGGCAGCACCTATAAATCTATATCAAAAATTAAAAATAAAGCAACCAGCTCTAGAAGCAATGACAGCACCTATAAATCTATATCAAAAATTAAAAATAAAGCAACCAGCTCTAGAAGCAATGACAGCACCTATAAATCTATATCAAAATTAAAAATAAAGCAACCAGCTCTAGAAGCAATGACAGCACCTATAAATCTACATGTATATCAAAAATTAAAAATAAAGCAACCAGCTTTAGAAGAAATGACAGCACCTATAAATCTATATCAAAAATTAAAAATAAAGCAACCAGCTCTAGAAGCAATGACAGCACCTACAAATCTATATCAAAAATTAAAAATAAAGCAACCAGCTCTAGAAGCAATGACAGCACCTATAAATCTATATCAAAAATTAGAAATAAAGCAACCAGCTCTAGAAGCAATCACAGCACCTATAAATCTATATCAAAAATTAAAAATAATGCAACCAGCTCGAAAAGTAATGACAGCACCTATAAATCTATATAGAAAATAAAAAATAAAGCAACCAGCTCTAGAAGCAATGACAGCACCTATAAATCTATATCAAAAATTAAAAATAAAGCAACCAGCTCAAGAAGCAATGACAGCACCTATAAATCTATATCAAAAATAAAAAATAAAGCAACCAGCTTTAGAAGCAATGACAGCACCTATAAATCTATATCAAAAATTCAAAATAAAGCAACCAGCTCTAGAAGCAATGACAGCACCTATAAATCTATATCAAAAATTACAAATAAAGCAACCAGCTCTAGAAGCAATGACAGCACCTATAAATCTTTATAAAAATTAAAAATAAAGCAACCAGCTCTAGAAGCAATGACAGCACCTATAAATCTATATCAAAAAATAAAGATAAAGCAACCAGCTCTAGAAGCAATGACAGCACCTATAAATCTATATAGAAAATAAAAATAAAGCAACCAGCTCTAGAAGCAATGACAGCACCTATAAATCTATATCAAAAATTAGAAATAAAGCAACCAGCTCTAGAAGCAATCACAGCACCTATAAATCTATATCAAAAATTAAAAATAAAGCAACCAGCTCAAAAAGCAATGAAAGCACCTATAAATCTATATCAAAAATAAAAAATAAAGCAACCAGCTTTAGAAGCAATGACAGCACCTATAAATCTATATCAAAAATTAAAAATAAAGCAACCAGCTCTAGAAGCAATGACAGCACCTATAAATCTATATAGAAAATAAAAAATAAAGCAACCAGCTCGAGAAGCAATGACAGCACCTATAAATCTATATCAAAAATTAAAAATAAAGCAACCAGCTCTAGAAGCAATGACAGCACCTATAAATCTATATCAAAAATAAAATATAAAGCAACCAGCTTTAGAAGCAATGACAGCACCTATAAATCTATATCAAAAATTAAAAATAAAGCAACCAGCTCTAAAAGCAATGACAGCACCTATAAAACTATATCAAAATTAAAAATAAAGCAACCAGCTCTAGAAGCAATGACAGCACCTATAAATCTATATCAAAAATTAAAAATAAAGCAACCAGCTCTAGAAGCAATGACAGCACCTATAAATCTATATAAAAAATTAAAAATAAAGCAACCAGCTCTAGAAGCAATGACAGCTTTTTAAAAATTATAAAAAAGGGAAGCTTCCCAGGAAAGGTTATACCCCCACTGGCAGCATTTATTTCAAATAAAAGGTTACAATAAGTGGAATGAATTATTCAACCTACCTACCTATTTTTTTCTAGGGTCTCTAGTTTCATTAAAAACTGTCAAGAATTGTACCTAATAACAACTCATTAAATATTTTTCGGTATTTTTATGATTTGCAATAGGGTTCACCCTTAATAATATTTTGATATTTTTAATTCTTAATAAGGCTCATCCTTGGTTGATATTAAACAATTTCAGCGAGTTTGTCAAAAAGGAATGTTTAGAGTGTTCACAAGCCAAAAGTTGAAAGCGTCTTTGAAAACAGGCGCAATAACTGACACTAAATATTTTTCGATTTATCTGATTTTCAATAGGGTTTATCCTTGTGAGAAAACAAATACTAAAGCCAAGTTTCATCAAAATCCATTCAAAATTGTTCTTTCTAGAGTGTTTACGAGTTAAATTGAACGCGTTTTCAAGAACAAGGGCTATAACTGACACTAAATATATTTCTATTTATTTGATTTATAATAGGGTTCATCCATGGGTAAAAACAAATACTCAAGCCAAAGTTAATCAAAATCCATTAAGAATAGTTCTTTCTAGAGTGTTTACAAGCTAAAATTGAATGCGTTTTCAAGAACAAGGGCAGTAACTCATACTAAATTTTTTTTCGATTTTGCTGATTTTCAATAGGGTTCATCCTTGAGTTATAACACACTCTCACACCAAGTTTCATCGAAATCCATCAAGAATTGTGCCATGTAGAGTGTTTACGAGACAAAAAAGAAAAGAAGGGCAATAATTCATATTAGATATATTTTGATATTTTTAATTTTCAATTAGGCTCATCCCTTGCAATATCCAACAATTTCAGTGAGTTTTGTCAACATTGGTCATGAATTGTACCTTCTAGAGTGTTTATTAGCCAAAAAGTTAAACCCGTTTTCAAACACAAGGGCAATAACTGACACTAAATATATTTCGATTTATTTGATTTTCAATAAGGTTCATCCTTGGGTAAAAACAAATACTCAAGCCAAGTTTTATCAAAATCCATTAAGAATTGTTCTTTCTAGAGTGCTTAAAAGCTAAAATTGAACGCGTTTTCAAACACAAGGGCAATAACTGATACTAAATATTTTTCGATTTAACTGAATTTCAATAGGGTCCATCCTTAAGTGATTAGAAATACTCATGCAAAGTTATGTCAAAATTGCTCAAGAATTGTGACTTGTAGAGTGTTTACAAGGCAAAAATCCAACACATTTTATAGAACAAGGGCAATAATTCCTATTAAATATATTTCGATATGTGCTATTTTCAAAAGGGTTCATTCTTGGGTGATATTAAACAATTTCAGCAAGTTTCGTCAAAATCGTCAATAACTGTGCTTTGTAGAGTGTTTACAAGCTAAAAATTGAACGCGTTTTCAAAAACAAGGGCAATAACTGATTTTAAATTTTTTTTTCGATTTGACTGGTTTTCAATAGGCTTCATCCTTGGGTGATAACAAATACTCAGGCCAAGTTTCATTAAAATCCATTAAAAATTGTTCTCTCAAGAGTGTTTACAAGCTAAAATTGAACGCGTTTTCAAGAACAAGGGCAATAACTCATACTAAATGTTTTTCGATTTCGCTGATTTTCGATAGGGTTTATCCTTGAGTTATAACATACTCTCACACCAAGTTTCATCAAAATCGGTCAAGAATTGCACTTTGTAGAGTGTTTACGAGCCATTCAAGAACAAGGGCACAAACTCATACTAATTTTTTTCCGATTTAGCTGATTTTCAATAGGGTTCATCCTTGCGTGATCATAAACATCATATTAAG